>CAUYUJ010020937.1:0-145000 GCA_963575745.1 Prorocentrum cordatum | reverse complement strand
ACGCGCGCGGCGGCCGACAGGAGCGCGGGTACAGGCTTTTGTCTGAAAACTCCCGTTGCAAACCCATTGGTTTGTTGTATGTTTCCGGGGCACTCGATTTCGAAACATATACAAAACCTAACATGTGTTTTAAAATATCCTGGCATGCGCACGCGAGGACGCACGCGTGTGCACTTCGTCTCGCTTTTTCGCAAGAGATTTTTGCACACTAACGAGAACGAAGGGGGTCGGTATATAAGCGTCTGCCTGGGATGGTATGAATTCAACCTGGGGTTGGACGAGTGAACAGAATCATCGGTGCCAAGAGAAAGATTATAATCTTCGACGCGATGATCACTAGTAAGGACATGTACTCCCTCAGTTCCGCGTGGCTTACCAGAGCCGACAGGAAGCGTTTGGACGGATTCCAGGCCAAACGTATCAGACAAATCTTGCACATACCTCCGCCATTCATCTCAAGAGTCTCCAACAAGTGCGTTTTGGAAAAAAAGCGAGCAAGCGCCGTACAGCTCCCAATTGTTGAAACAACAGCTGCTACTATTTGGGAAAATTGGTTGGTATCCCGACGATCATGTCTTGCGGAAGCCAACGTTCCAGCCGGACACCGTCTCCGCTGCGGCGTGGGCCTGCGAGCGCAAGCGGGGGCGGCCCAAACAGGAGTGGGCAGCCGAACTGCATAAACTTGTGAGACCCCATTTCGAGGCCGTGGAGTCGTTCGTGGCAGCAGTCGCAGACCCGATACGTTGAAGATCGTTCGTGTTCAATGTTGTAAAGAGCGCCAGTAACACAGAAGAGAAACATTTTGAATGAGAGCTGAACTTCCTGTGCGCCCTAGCTGAATTACACATCATCGTCATCGCCCTCCTCCCCTCGTCCTCCCGGCGCGCATTTGGCGCGTCGTCGCTGTCTGTCGTGTCGCGCTTTTGGCGCCTCCCGTCCGCCAGCTAACGCGTTTGGCGTTGCTCGCACGCTCGCCAATTGTCTTACCCACGCGCGTTTTGCGTATGGCTGCTTCGATTCGAATACGAGAGGGGAGGCGGTAAGTCTGGGGGTGGAGGGGGGAGATCCTAATACATTTCAAAACAGAATTTAGGCGGTGACGGGGCGGCGACGGCGGATACACAGCCGCCAGACCGATCTTCAGGTCCAGACAGCGGGCGGCGGCGAGGCGGCGACGGGGCGGCGACGGCGAACACATAGCCGCCAAACCGACCTTCAGGCCGACACGACGGGCGGCGACGAAGACCAAGACATCATCGTATCGGGATTCATCGGGCATCTCTGAGATCAGGCGGGTCTGGAGGATGTGTCGGTTGCCGCGACCGTTCCAGAGCGCTCTGAAGCGCTCTTGAGCGATCTATCCCAATCCTAGGCTTGCCTGGTGACGCCCCCCGATTTCTTGGATCTGCGCTGGGCCCCTTCTGGCCGCGCGGAGCACGCCAGGGGCGGCGCCAGCGCCAACCCAAGAAATCCGCGCGGAGCTTCGAAAGCTTATGTCGGCGGCGAGCCCAAGGGGGGAATGCAAAGGGGGCGAGCCTTCTAAAAAGGCTTCGGGCCTTCTGAGAAGCTCCGTGAGCCTTCTCCGAAGACACAAGCGGCTTCTCGAAGGCTGGAGGGGGTCTCAGAAGCCCCGCCGCTCTCTGAGAAGGCCCGCTCCCCCTCGCATCCCCCCCCCCCCTGGGCGCGCCGCCGACCAGCGCCAGTTTGGCCCCCCGGGCACATAGCCGACCGCCCAGCCCGCCTGACCTGCGCGAGCCTCGCCGAGTCGACCCATGAACTCAGCGAGGCTCGGGACGGGCACGCTCCACGGCGGGCCCAGACATCCAGCGCTGGCAGTGCTCTCGAAGAACGGCCCCCAGAGCTCTGTAGGCCTCTTGCCCAGGGCCGGCCTCCCATCGGGAATCTCTGACATCCGGCGCTCCGACGTCTGCTCTTCCCACTGCCCCGCGCTGCGCGGGCTCGGGCGGCTCCGCCGAGGAGTCCAGCGCCGAGCTCCGCGGGACCAGGCGGGCGCCGGCGGCGCGCCGCGCCTGAGGGTGTCAGAGCCCACCGCCTTCACTGATTCTGGCGAGTCGCTGGGAAACGCTGGTTTCGACATCGCTTCGTCCTGTGTCGTGATTTCGTCGTCGTTTCGTCGACGTCGACGTCGTCTCGTATTCCTTTCGTCCTCCCCTGGGTGGGGAGCTGTCCGCGCGAGCGGAGGGGGGGGGGGGCGCCCCCGCTGGGCCTCAAGACGGCCCCAGGGTTAAGTCGGGCATGTCCCTCTACAGGAGGAATATTCCAAAATCCGCCGACCCTGTCGGCGTGTGGAAGAGGCTGTTCCGTTTGACTCGTCTGCGTCGACGTCGTCGTCGTCGTCGTCGTCGTCGTGGTCGCCGTCGTCGTCGTCGTCGTCGTCGTCGTCGTCGTCGTCGTCGTCGTCGTGGTCGCCGTCGCCATCGACGCTCCCTCTCTTTCCCTGGGCCCGTCGCCGCTGTCCCTTTTTCCTGGGCCCTCCTCCTCAAGCGCGCCAGCCAAAACAAAATTGAGCAACGTCGCTATTGAGTCGAAGGGAAGCCCCTTCCCTTTGATCCTTTTCCCGCCAGGGGGGGGGGTCCTGGGGGGTGGCCCCAGGGGGAGGTCCCGGGGAGGGGGTCTGGGGGGGTGTCCCAGGCGGGTCCCGGGTCAGAATACCACCCCTCCATGGGGGGGCCCAGGGGCCGAAAAAAGTCCCAAGACGAGCCCCCAAGACGGTCCAAGAGGACCCAGAATCGCCGAACGATCGGTCCAAGACGTCTTTACGGCCTCCACACGAAGAGCACTCCCAAGAAAGCGCCAAGAGACAAAATTCATTGATTCGCCCAAGAGGCCTCCAAAAGGGTCGCAAAACGGGCCAAAGGGAGCACGAAGACGAGTGTTTGACTCTATTTGAATTTTTCCCTACCTAGGCTCTGCCTAGCAGGGTTCTTACTCTCTTAGCTTAAAAGGGCCGGGCAGTGCACCACGCCCGGGCGGTTCCCCCAGTCCCCTGGGAGCGGTTCCCCCAGTCCCCTGGGAGCTTTAGCTTTAGCTTTAGTTTTAGTTGTATATTTAGCTTTAGCTTTAGCTTTAGCTTAGCTTTAGTTTAGCTGTATCTTAACTGTAGCTTAGCTTTAGCTTATAGTTAGCGTAGCTTTAGCTTAGCTTTAGCTTAGATTTAGCTTAGTTTTAGCTTAGCTATATCTTAGCTTTAGCTTGATTTCGCTTAGCTGTATCTTAGCTTTAACTTAGCTTTAGCATAGCTTTAGCTTAGCTTTAACATAGTTGTAGCTTCGGTTCAGCTTAGCTTTAGCTTATATATAGCTTAGCTTTATCGTAGCTTTCGCTTAGCTTTCGCTTAGATTTAGCTTATAGTTAGCTTAGCTTTACCGTAGCTGTAGCTTAGCTTTAGCTTAGCTTTAGCTTAGCTGTAGCTTAACTTTAGCTTAGATTTAGCTTAGCTCCAGCTTAGCTCTAACTTAGCTTTAGCTTAGCTGTAGCTTAGCTTTAGCTTAGCTTTAGCTAAGATTTAGCTTAGCTTTAGCTTAGCTTTAGCTTAGCTTTAGCTTAGCTGTGGCTTAGCTTTAGCTTAGCTTTAGCTTAGCTTTAGCTTAGCTTTAGCTTAGCTTTCGCTTAGCTTTACTGGTACTACTAATGCTGTTTTCCTAGGGGCTCCAACTCCTAGGTAGGGTCACACTGGGATAATTTCTCAAAAATCCGCCTGCAGGAGAATATGCCCGGCCTAACCCGAGGGCGGCCCAAGAGGGCCCCACGACGGCCCAAGAGGCCGCCCAGACGGCCCTGAAGCCTCCAAGAGGGCTTCCTGAAGGGGCCCCAGAGGGGGCTACAGTTAGGTCGGGCATGTTCTCATACAGGCGGATTTGGGGATACAAATCAAAATAGTTTCAAAATGCTTGCGAATAGTAAAAGTATCCCAGTGCGACCCTACCCGGGAGTTGGAACCCCTAGGAAAGCAGCATTAGTAGTAACAGTAACGCGAAGCGAAAGCTAAGCTAAAGCTAAGCTAAAGCTAAGCTAAAGCTAAGCCACAGCTAAGCTAAAGCTAAGCTAAAGCTAAGCTAAAGCTAAGCTAAATCTTAGCTAAAGCTAAGCTAAAGCTAAGCTAAAGCTAAGCAACAGCTAAGCTAAGCTACAGCTAAGCTAAATATAAGCTAAAGCTAAGCTAAAGCTAAGCTAAAGCTAAGCTAAAGCTAAGCTAAAGCTAAGCTAAAGCTAAGCTAAAGCTAAGCTAAAGCTAAGCTAAAGCTAAGCTACAGCTAAGCTCAAGCTAAGCTAAAGCTAAGCTAAAGCTAAGCTAAACGCTAAGCGAAAAGCTAAGCGAAACGCTAAGCTAAAGCTAAGCTACAGCTAAGCTACAGCTAAGCTAAAGCTAAGCTAAAGCTAAAGCTAAAGCTAAAGCTGAAGCTCCCAGGGGACTGGGGGGAACCGCGGGGCGGGGACTGGGGGAACCGCCCGGGGCGCTGTGCACTGCCCGGCCCCTTTAAGCTAAGAGAGTAAGAACCCCTCTAGGCAGAGCCTAGGTAGGGAATTAGCCAACAAATCGGTTTACTATTTGTGAATTTTCCTGGGGCACGCCCGACATAAGGCTACGGGGCTGGGGCGGAGGGGCACCGCGCCTCGCGCGCCGCGCGCCGCGCGCGCGCAAGCTCTCGCGCGGCCCATGTCGCTGTGGTGGAACGCAGGTGACGCGACCGTAGGCCTCTCCCTGTACCCCCCCGTCCTCCCTCTCAGGTCGGACGCAAGGGGGGTCAGAGAATCAGCTCACGCAGCTGATTTCCCCGGCGCCTGCCAGCGCCGCAGGCGCCAATGCATCGAGGACAGCGCCAAGCGGCGGGGCCAAAACCAGCTGCGTGCAGGAGAATTCTCACCCCCTCCCTTTCCGCTACCCCCAGTCGTCCGGCCCGACCCTCCCTCCTCCCTCCCTCCTCCTGCCGACAACAGTGCAGTGACGTGTACGTTCGACAGCTGGGCAACGCACAATCGCAAGACCTTCGAGGCAACAGCGGACAGTGAAGCACTGACGCTGCGTGCTTGAAAAAATCGTCGCTGGCGCCGATGTCGTTAAAACCATCTACATAAAAGATACATGAAGGGAAACCAACACTCCTCCTTCCTCCGCCCTAGGGGGCTCCACGGGATCGGAGCGGAGGAGCCGAGGGTCCGGTTCGGTCGGGCTCCCCTCCGAAGCACCACGCTGGCGGCTGCCAGAATAAAAACATCACCGACAGAGAAGGACGGCCCAGAATGCCCGCCACGTGGGCGGGAGGGGCGACGCGAAGGACGAGGGGGAGCAGGAACAGCATCAATACGATGAGGAAATACGCTGAGGCCCTGGGTCGGCCTCCATGCGCCGCCGCCGCCGCCGCCGGCGCCGCCCGTGTAGGTCGTCTTCGTCGGCGCAACCGCAGCCACCGCCGCCCGTCCTCGGCAGCATCGTCGTGGTCGTCGTGAGGGGCACGATGGGGGGGCAGGAGGGGGGGAAGCATCAAGCTGGAATCGGCGCTGCATCGCTGATAGATGGGAGATCGGCCCTCGATTGCGAAACCGCACGTTCTTGGGCGGGGTGGGCTACCAGGCCCCTGCCTGCGATGAACGGGCCACTGTGGGTCGATGCGTTCTCCCCTGAGCCGATCCCTCCCTGACATTGCCCCCTGACCTTCGGGTCATGAATTGGCCCTCCAACGGCCGCTCGGGACGAGCTGGGCACCCCAGGAGCGCTCTCGGCCAGACGCAGCTGCTGGAGAACGCCCGAGGCTGGAAAAGCGCCGAGGGGACCAACGGAGACGACAGAAAGCCTCAGGCCTCAAGCCCGAAAAAACATTGCCCCCCGACCGCCGCCCTCGCCGCCACCGCCGCCGCCGCCAGGTCCCGGCTGGGCCGAGGGGCTCGCTGGCACTAGGGCGCGCCTGCGCCGATGCCCGGGCAGCCCGCAGCGAGTCCAGCGCCCCGCTGCGCGGCCCGAGGTCGAGCCGCGCCGCGAGCTCGCCGTCCGCTGGCGCGCTCAGTGCGGCGCCGTACGCCTCGCGCGCTCGCGCGCCAGCTTGCAGGGCAGAGCAGCTGCGACGTGGACTGCGAAGCAGCAGTCGCAGCATGCCACGAGCCAGGACGAACCAGCTCGCAAACTGCCAGAACGGGCCAACCATCGTTTTGAATTGTTCGCGAGACCGCCCGTGACCAGCCCCGCCCCATCCCCATCCCCCCCTTGGTCACGTCACGATTCGCACCAGCGCCATCTGGGAATCGACCGTTCTTAAGCATTCCCAGACGGCGCCGGCGCGAATCGTGACGTGACCGGTAACGCTCGTTTCTCGACACGAAAAATCTGCCTCCAATCGTAGCAGGCCACGAGCTCAGACTCGCAGACTGCCAGAGCAGACCAACCGTGCCGTCGATGCTTCGCCCGACCAGAAGGGTGCGCAACAGCTGGTGCATTCGCAAACGGCGCACGGTTTGCAATAACAGATTGGCACCAGCATGACAACCACATTCCGAGTGATGCAGACAAGCGAACCTCGGAAGAGCACCAGACTGCCAACCGAAGCTTAGACATCTGCGTAACTGGCCCTCCAGCGGCCAATCAAACGCCCCCCCCCCTAGAGCGAACAAAGACCATACCTCAACACCCTTGCACAGCTCACCTCTTGTCATGTCGATGACTGGGGCAAGATTATCGATGATCAGATGGCAACGTGCATGGAAGGCCACAGAAGAACTCCATGTCGCACACTTTCAGAACGAACGAACCATGCCGTCAATACTCAGCCCGACCATAAGAGCATGCCAGAAGATTGTGAATTTGCGAACGGCGCGCGGTATGCAATCGTCACCTGCTGATGTCTGACCGCTTTCCCGGTGCCGGGCCCGCGTGCAGGTACTGACACCAGTATGACAACCACATTTCGAGTGTTGCAGACAAGCGAACCTTGGAAGAGCAACAGACTGCCAACCGAAGCTTAGACATCTGCGTAACTGGCCCTCCCGCGACCAATCAAACGCCCCCCCTAGAGCGAACAGAGACCATACATCAACACCCTTGCGCAGCTCACCTCTTGTCATGTCGATGATTGGACAAGAGCGTGAATGATCATGTGACAGCATGCATGGAAGGCTACTGGAGGCGCATGCGCAGGAACTGGCGCAAGTATGACGACCCCATTCTGAGTGTTACAGACAAGCGAACCTCAGAAATGCAACAGACTGCCAACCAAAGATTCGACATCTGCGTAACTCGCGCTACTTCCCCGGCGTAGATGGTTAGACAAGACTGTCAATGATCATGTGACAACATGCATGGACAACCACAAAAGAACTCCATGTGGAACATTTTCAGAACGAGCCGATATTGCCGTCAATACTCACCCCGACCATAAGAACATGCAGGACAATTCTGAATTTGCGAACGGCGCGCGGTATGCCATCGTCACCTGCTGATGTCTTGCCGCGTTCCGGGTGCCGGGCCCACATCCCGAGATTACGACCACATCCCGACTGCTGCACCAAGATTACGACCACATCCCGACTGCTGCATCGGAAGAGCAACAGGCTGCCAAACAAAGATAAGATATCTGCGAAACTGGCGCTTGTTCCCCGACCAGGAATGCCCTCCTGGAGCGAACGGCCATCATCATCCCTCAAGACTCTGAAGACCCTTGCACAGAGCGCGCACCTCTTGTGATGTGGATGGTTGGACAAGGATGTCAATGATCATGTGACGACACTCATGGAGGCCACAGAAGAACTCAACGTCGCACACTCTCTGATCGGACAAACCATGCCGTCAGTACTCAGCCCGACTATCAGGGTATGCAGGAAATTGTGGATTTGCGATCGGCGCGCGGTATGCAATCGTCACCTGCTGATGTCTGACCGCTTTCCCAGTACCCGGCCCACGCGCAGGAGCTGGCACCAGTATGACGACCACATTTCGAGCGTTGCAGACAAGCCAACCTCGGAACAGCAACAGACTGCCAACCGAAGATTGGACATCTGCAAAACTTGCGCTTCCCCGACCAAAAATGCCCTCCTAGAGCGAGCGGCCATCATCCCTCAAGAACCTTGCGAAGCGCGCGCACCTCTTTCAATGTGGATGGTTGGGCCAAGTTGTCAATGACCATGTGACAACACGCATGGAAAGCCACAAAAAAAATTCCATGTCGCACACTTTCAGAACGGATCAACCATGCCGTCAATACTCAGCCCGACCATAAGAGTATGCAGGAAATTGTGGATTTGCGAGCGATGCGCGGTATGCAATCATCACCTGCCGATGTCTGACCGCGTTCCTGGTGCCGGGCCCATGTGCAGGAGCTGGAACCAGTATGACGACCACGTTTCGGAGCAAAGTGAACCTCGGAAGAATAACAGCCTGCCAACCGAAGATTGGACATCTGCGAAACTTGCGCTTCCCTGACCAGAAATGCCCTCCTGGAGCGAACGGTCATCGTCCCTCAAGAACCTTGCACAGCGCACCTCTTGTGATGTGGATGGTTGGACAAGACTGTCAATGATCACGTGACCGCATGCATGGAAGGCCGCAAGAGAAGTCCATGTCGCATACTTTCAGATCGGACCAACCATGCTGTCAAGGCTAAGCCCGACCATAAGAGTATGCAGGAAAATGTAAATTTGCGAGCGGCGCGCGGTATTCAATCGCCACCTGCTGAAAACTGACCGCTTTCCCAGTACCGGGCCCATGTGCAGGTACTGGCACCAGTATAACGACAACGTTTCGGGTGTTGCAGACAAGCTAACCCCAGAGGGATAACAGCCTGCCAACTGAAGATTAGACATCTGCGAAACTGGCGCTTCCCCGACCAAAAATGCCCTCCTGGAGCGAACGGCCATCATCCCTCAAGACCCTTGCACAGCGCACCTCTTGCGACGTGGATAGTTGGACCAGGATGTCAATGATCACGTGACAGCATGCATGGAAGGCCACAAAAGAGCTCCATGTCGCAAACTTTCAGATCGGACCAACCATGCCGTCACACCCAGCCCGACAGTAAGAATATGAAGGAAAATGTCAATTTGCGAATGGCGCGCGGCATGCAATCATCACCTGCCGATGTCTGACCGCGTTCCTGGTACCGGGCCCAGGTGCAGAAGCTGGCACCAGTATTGGCGACCACATTTCGAGCGTTTCAGACAAGCGAACCTCGGAAAAGCAACACCCTGCCAACCGAAGCTTAGACATCTGCGAAACTTGCGCTTCCCCGACCAGAACGCCCTCCTGGAGCGAACGGCCATCATCCTACAGGACCCTTGCGCAGCGCACCTCTTGCGATGCGGATGGTTGGACAAGACTGTCAATGATCACGTGACCGCATGCATGGAAAGCCACAACATGAACTCCATGTCGCACACTTTCAGATCGGACCAACCATGCTGTCAATGCTCGGCCCGACCATGAGGGTATGCAGGAAAATGTCAGTTTGCGAACGGCGCGCGGTATGCAATCGCCACCTGCTGATGTCTGACCGCTTTCCCGGTGCCGGGCCCATGTGCAGGAGCTGGCACCAATATGATGACCATATTTCGAGCGTTGCAGACTAGTAAACCTCAGAAATGGAACGGCCTGCCAACCGAAGACTAGACATCTGCGAAATTGGCACTTCCCCGACCAGGAATGCCCTCCTAGAGCGAACGGCCATCATCCCTCATGAATCTTGCGCAGCGCACCTCTAGTGATGTGGATGGTTGGGCAAGGATGCCAATGACCATGTGACAACACTCATGGAAGGCCACAAAAAGAACTTCACGTCGCACGCTTTCAGAACGGACCGGACCAACCATGCTGTCGATGCTCGGCCCGACCATAAGGGTATGCAAGAAATTGTGAATTTGCGAACGGCGCGCGGTATGCATTCGTCACCTGCTAATGTCTGACCGCTCTCCTTTTACCGGGCCCATGTGCAGGAGCTGGCACCAGTATGACGACCACATTTCGTTGCAGACACGAGAACCTCGGAAAAGCAACAGCCTCCCAACCGAAGACCAGACATCTGCGTAATTAGCGCGTCCCCGACTTAGGAATGCCCTCCTAGAACGAAAGACCACTATCCCTCAAGACCCTTGCGCAGCGCACCTCTTGCGTTGTAGATGGTTGGACAAATATGTCAATGATCATGTGACAACATGCACGGACGGCCATGAAAAAAACAATGTCGCAAACTTTCAGATCGGACCAACCATGCCGTCACACCCAGCCCGACCATGAGGGTATGAAACAAATTGTGAATTTGCGAACGGCGCGCGGTATGCAATTGTCACCTGCTGATGTCTGACCGCTTTCCCGGCGCCGGGCCCATGTGCAGGTACTGGCACCAGTATGGCGACCACATGTCGAGTGTTGCAGACAAGCGAACCTCGGAAAAGCAACAGACTGCCAACCGAAGATTAGACATCTGCTTAATGGCGCTTCCCCGGCCAAAAATGCCTTCCTGGAGCGAACGGCCATCATCCCTCAAGACCCTTGCACAGCGAACTTCTTGTGATGTGAATGGTTGGGCAAGGCTGTCAATGACCATGTGACAACATGCATGGAAGGCCACAAAACAAGTCCATGTCGCACGCTTTCAGAACGGGGACAATAAGGGTATGCAGAAAATCCCACCAGCCCTCTGGGCGTCGGTGGTTTAGAGCGTTTCCTCTTCCATCCCTCCTTCTTCCCCTTCGGGGAGGGTTTTACCCCTCCCCCTACCCCTCTCCATGGACCTGGACAGGGGGTCTCGCGAGTCGTCGGAGCGTCCAAAACGGCCTCGGCGAGGAAGCCAAAATCATCGGTTTCACTACGGTTTTGGCACCATGTTGGCCTCCTGGGGGGGGGGGCTAATTAGTACCTCCCCGTCCTGTGATCGATCTCACCCAAGATGGCCCAAAGATGGCCCCCAAGGCTCCCAAGGGTGCCCCACGAGGGCCCCAAGACGTGGCTAGGAAACCCCAAGAGGCCCCCAGGATGCCCCCAAAAGGCTCCCAAGAGACCCCCAAAAGGCCCCAAGAGACCCCCCGGAGGCACCCAAGATGCTCCAAGAGGCCTCGGCGAGAATGTCAAATCATTGACTGCACTAGGTGTGAGCCACATGTTGGCATCTTGGGGGGGTGGCACTGATTAAGATGACTCCAAGAGCGCCTGGGAGAGCCCAAGATGACCTCCAAGATGGCCCCAGAGACCCCAAGATGTCTCATAATGGCTTCCTCTGTGTGCTGCCCACTTCCCTGATCGAGGCAATTCCTCTGGGCATCGTCTCTGGATGGGTTGGTGGGGATACTTGTTGCTCAACAGGCTCGCGATGCGGGTCGAAAGCCGTCCAAACACTAGTCGGGCCGCGACTAGGCAGCAGGAAAAGGAAGGCAAGCGAAGCGAGCGAGCGGGCAGCCACTCAGAAGGAGAGTCAGAAACGATACTCCCAAACCCGGTGGCGTGGAAATGCCGGTGGCGACCAGCAAGTAAGCGCAGCCAAAATGGCGCGGCGGGGCAACCATAAACACGCAGAGGTCGATCGCTCGGTGGGAGTCAGACAAACAGCACAGTCAGAGACGAACTAGACCGACAGGCACGGCTGGTGGGGATACTTTCTTTGATTTGCGGCCCGCACGGAAAAGTCCAGAGGGCGTGGTCAATCAGGCTAACTGTGGCACAGAGCCAGAGAATTGGCGAAACCAGCCGTCCTGACGACAGCCGACCTCACAGCGAGCGAGCTCGCAGCTGCACATGCACAGAACAAAATGAACTAATTCGGGAGACGCATCCTAGCGTCGGAAGCCGAGGAGTCGCCGAGACGGCGCCAGCTCAACATGACAAAATATATTCATGGGCCGGTACGAAACGGCACCAGCTCAGCACGACGAGCTGGTGGGGATACTTTATTTTTTTTACAGCCGCGGGCGGAAGCGCCAGCGGCGGCGAGTAACGGTCGGGCTGCGGCCGATACTAATTGGCCGAACGCGCGCGCGGGCCGCGGCCAGCGCCGGGGCGGCGGGTGCAAGGGGACTGCAACCCAGGGTGTCTGACGCCCAGGACCAGCACCCAGGGAGTCTGCAACAAAGCAGCAAAATGGCGCGATGCAGGTGACCCCAAAAGTCGGAGTACCAAAGCCCAGCCGAAGTATGGAGCCTGCCAAACTCGGCGCAGTGAATGGTGTACCGTAGGGTCCCAGGGTGTCTGCACCATGCTCAAGCGGAAGCGTCCGAGAGACACGCAAGCTGTCGCTTGGCTGCAAACCGTGGGATAGGTTGGACTCTGACAGCGCCAGCGAACCGTCGCAGATTCAGAGTAGGCACCGACGCAGCCAAAGGGCGCGAAATCCGTGGTGTCAGTCCACACGGGGCACGTCAGGACCGAAGACAACCGCGAACAGAGGTGCGACCGCAAGCGAGCCACCAGGTAGCATAATGTGACGCTATGCGGAGAGTACAACTGTCCCGAACTTCTACCAGGCGCAAGTCGCAAGCGGCTAGCGACCAAAAGTAAGCTGGTGGGGATACGCGAAGCGTCTAGAATTGTGAACTTGCGAACGGCACGTGGCATGCAATCGTCACCTGCTAATGTCTGACCGCCAAGGAGCTGACACTAGTATGACGACCGCATGTCGAGTGTCAATGACCATGTGACAACACTCAGGCCCATGTGCAGGAGCTGGCACCAGTATGACGACCACATGTCGGTTGTTGCAGACAAGCGAACCTCGGAAAAGCAACAGCCTGCCAACCAAAGATTAGACATCTGCGAAAGTCGCGCTTCCCCGACCAGGAATGCCCTCCTGGAGCGAACGGCCATCATCCCTCACGACCGCTGCACAGCGCGAGCACTTCTTGTGATGTGGATGGTTGGACCAGGCTGTGAATGATCATGTGACAACATGCATGGAACACCACGGAAAAACTCCACGTCGCATACTTTCAGAACGGACCAACCATGCCATCAATGCTCAGCCCGACCATAAAGGTATGCAAGGAACTGTGAATGGGTGAACGGCGCGCGGTATGCAATCGTCATCTGCTGATGTCTGACCGCTTTCCCGGTACCGGGCCCATGTGCAGGAGCTGGCACCAGTATGACGACCACATGTCGAGTGTTGCAGACAAGCGAACCTCGGAAAAGCAACAGCCTGCCAACCGAAGGTTAGACATCTGCGTAACTGGCCCTTCCCCGTCAATGCTCAGCCCGAGAATACGGTTATTTAACAGCTGGTGCATTCCTTGACGGCCCGCGGCATGCAATCCCCCATCTGCTCATGTCTAACCGCTTTCCTGGTACCTGGCCCACGTGCAGGAGCTGGCATCAGTATGACGACCACATGTGTTCCAGCGCTCCAGTTGGCACCAGTACTCCAGACACGCGAACCTCGAAAAAGCAACAGACTGCCACCAAAGACTAGACATCTGCATAAGTGGCTCTCCCGCGACCAAATGAACGTCCCCTGGAGCAAACGGTCAACATACCTCAAGACCCTTGCAAAGTTCGCCGCGAACGGGACGACGACGTCAAAGAATCTGAACGCTCAAGACGGCGACGACGACGACGACGACGGACGAGCCCAAACATCCGATGTCTTGAATGCAATACGGGGTCCCCGGAAGTCTGGACCCTTTTCCTTGTGCCGCCTCTTCATCCCGAGTCGTTCTCTGACGGCTCCCCATCTTCTTCCGAAGTTATTAAGACCAAAAAATTAAAGCAACAAAACAACAACAACAACAAAAAACTCCGAAGGTCGCGAGGAAGAGGAGGGGCAGGAGGATGGGGGAGGGGAACGAAGACGGGGGAGGAGGAGGAGGAGGAGGAGGAGAAGGAGAAGGAGAAGGAGAAGGAGGAGGAGGATGGCGTGAGGAGGAGGAGGACGAGGAGGAGGATCTGTTCAACTGTGCAACATCGACCACCAAAACCAACACTGTACACACCACTCCTCCCAATTGCAGCTCTGGGTTTCCAGCTGGAGGAGGAGGAGGAGGAGGAGCAGGGAGCAGGGAACGGGGTGGAGAAGAAGGAGGAGGAGAAGGAGGACCAGTGTGAACCCAAGACTCGTCCACGGTGTTGGAATAGACCCTCCCCCAAATCTCCCTCTTCATAGGCCCCTACAAATATTAATTTCCACTGAAGGAAGTCCCCCGTTGGGAAACACCCGCCTGAAGGTCCTGAAGCGTGCTAAAACAGCCTTCTCGGGACTTCAACGCCAAGAATGAGCCTGAGTGTTGCGTCTTGACGATCCTGAGTTGTGCCAGAACGCCACTCCTGGGGCTTCAACGGTGCGGATCAGCTAACTGTTGCGCCCTGGCTATCCTGAACCGTTTCAAAACACAGTTTCTGATAGGTTCACAACGGGAATACGTTAAACTCTTGTACATGTGTAAGACGATTGTGCGCGGCGCTCAGGCGAGAACCGCATTTTGAAAACCACCCGCCCTAAATCCGTGAAGCTCTTGCACATGTTTAAGACGAGTGCGCGCGGCGCTAAGGCGAGAGCCACATTTCGTAAGCGGCCCGCCCTCGATCCGTAAAAATGCTGCAAATGTTTAAGACGAGTGTGAACGACGCTAAAAGTAAGAACCACCTTTTGAAAAAAAAGCACCCGCCCTCAAGCCGTGGAACTCTTGCAAACGTTTAAGACAAGAGCGCGCGGCGCTAAGGCGAAAGCCACAATTTGGAAAACACCCGCCCTCAATTCGTGAAACTCTTGCAAAATTGGGACGAATGTGCGCGGCGCTCAGGCGACAACCACATTTTGAAAGCCACCCGCCCTCCATCCGTAAAGGCACTGTCAATATTGAAGCTTCAGGGTCATAAATAATGAACAAATATTCGGCGAAACGCCCGGCCCGACCTTTCGACTGGCCTCGGGGGGCGACAGGGAGGAATTAATCAGGAAAAGGAACGGAAAAGGAGGAGAAGGAGGAGGAGGAGCAGGAGCAGGAGCAGGACCAGGAGCAGGAGCAGGAGGAAGCGGATGAGGAAGAGGAGGGAGTGGGGGGACAGAGTGGGGGGAGGAGGAGCAGAAGCAGGTGGAGAAGGAGGAGTCGGGTGAGCCGGGGGACTGGGGCAGGAGCAAGAAAAGGACCAGTTTCTCAACGCACTTGATGCATGGTGGCGGCCCGAACGCGGGCAGGCCGCCGGGCTCGCCTGCGCTGCTGGGGCCGCGAGGGACGGCGCTTGCGGAGCCGCGGCGGGGCGGCCTCGGGGAGGGGGTGCGGGCGGCCTCCCTCGAGGTCGGAGGTCCCACCGTGGCTCCATCCCTTTGTCCCTCCTTTCCCCTCCTCCTCGTCAGCCCTCTCTCGTCATCTCTGCTCCTCCCTCTTCCGCCGCGCCTCTCCGCATTCCTTCCTCCCTCCTCCGTCCTCCACCCCCTTCCTTCTCCTCCCCCCCTCCGCCCCCTCCTCGTCGATGGACATGCATTGGCATCCCGTTTCCGTGACAGCGAAACTACAGTCTCCGACACTGAAAGTGTCAAGCCACCCATGTCGATTGACAGGCGTTGGCAACCACACAATGCCGAAAGCTACGATGCCAATCCCTGCCAATCGACAGGCATGGGCACCCCGCCCCCGCAAGGGTGTTGATTGGCATGCGAGCACTTTGGCCCGCTGAGAAGGCCGTGGGTTGGCAAAATTGCCGTCGCGGGCGCGGCAGCCTCCGACATCGACCGTGTCTCGTAGGTGAGTGGCGCGGCAGCCTCCGACATCGACCAGAGGCTCGGACGCCCATCTTTATCCATGACCAGGCATGAGCATGCTGTGAAATGATACCGCAGATACTGCGCGTAGCACACAATGCATGCAGCGTCACATGTCCGCGCGCTCGCCGCTGCAGTTTTGATTTAAGGGTTGCGGGCGGGGCAAAATATCGAGACAGGTGTACCGCGCTCTGCGGTTAAGCCACCAAAAACAAATTTCAAGCAGGTTCGTTTATTCGTTGCGGCGGCTGTGCACTTCGGCCACTCAGAAATGGGTCGCGAACGATGTCTTTTAAAGAATCGTATTTGCTCGCCCCCGTCTTCGGCCTGGTTTAAAAGGCTGGAGTTGGCCACGTAGTCGTATCCAGAAGGCACGGGGCGGCGGTCGTTCGCCGTAGGCGTATGCGATCAGGAGCACCAGAACTAGGCCCAGCAATTTGCCTAAGTAATTGTTTGCTTATCTCCGTTCTGCACTGATACATGGTCTCTTTCATGGAAACAGCATCAGAGCGTTCATCATCAGATCGCTGCCATATACTGGGCGATGTAATGGGACGCGCGAGTGCGAATAGCGGCACTCGCGAGTCGAAGACTGGGACTTCAGCCACATGGGCCGCCTGGGCGGACAAAACGTGCCCCCACACCCCCTTCCCCCCCCCCACCCCCCCAAGAACAAAAATCCCCCCCCCCCACCCCACCCACCCCACCCCACCCCTGCTACTCTTTTTACAGCGGTGAACGTTTGATGGCAGAGCCGGCCGATGCATATGCTAGGAAGGCTTGGCTTGAAGATCCAACTCCCACAGGGAGCGCTCAGGCGGGTGAGGTCGGGGGGCAGCTTGAGCGACATTGCGGCGACAGAAATAAAACTCTTCGCAAACCCCTGCCACGCAGGAACATGCTACTCTTTTTACAGCGGTGAACGTTTGATGGCAGAGCCGACCGATGCATATGCTAGGAAGGCCTGGCTTAGAGATCCAAACTCTTTCGCAAAAGCGAAAGTTCACAGCGCAGCGGCAGGCCCCTGTGTTAAATCAGTGGGGCTCGGACCCCACGAGGACAGGACCCTGGGCCGGCGGAGTGGCGTCGGACATGACCTTGAAAGAAGGCGTTGACCAGAAAAACGACAAAGTCTGGAAGGGTAGGCAGCAGCTTTGCTCGTCATTGAGCTACCCTCAAGGGTAAGGTGCTTCTTGTTCAACCTAAAACTGCAAAACCCGTGCTTCCCGCTTCAGCGGTATCTCCCGGATTCTGACTTCAGAAATTCTAAATCTGACACGTTCAGGAAAAGAAGATCGGTTGCCTTACGAGATCTGGTTCCGAAGGCGCACTGATGGATGGCCACCCTCTCAAGGTTCGGCATAGCTCGATTCAGTGGCGGATCAGACCACAGCCTAGAACTCAGTGGGTTCTCGAGGGCACAAGGAATACCGTGCTTTCGGCGCGCCCGGAAAACAAGTATGCAGGTATCTAGGCAAGCGTTTCCAACCTTTACTTTATACGCATCGAGGGGGGACAGATCGGGCAGGCCTCGCACGTGCAAGGCGTCGCGCACAGGGTATCTGTTGCGCGCGACTGAGAAGAAGGCGCGCGGCGGGCGGTGCCATCATCACGGCACCCACCCTGTTGCAAGCAAGATGTCTGAGAATCAAACGTATATTCACTTCGGCTGTCAGATCTTGATCTGGGGCGTTCCGTAAGTCCAAACTGACTACGGGCAGGCCCCAGCGGGCGGCAGCTCGGCGAAGCCCGCCGCCGCCGCCGAAAAGATCGAGGGCATGCCTTCTCGGGGCCGTCAAGAGCGCCTGGCGCGCCTGGAAACGGGCTCCGCTCCGCGCCTGAGGCACGGAGGCTCGGGCGCCGCGTCCCCGCGTGGGAAGATCCCTTCGATCATCCTCAGGCAGAGACAGACGTGGCCCTGGCCCTCGGAGACCAGCTCCCGCCACGCCTGGTGGACGCGCCCAGCCTCGCCGCCCCTCCTGACACCTCGAACAGCCTGCCACTTCTCGCGCTTCATCACCTGCTCCTGGGTTCTGAGGCTCTCGGCGCGGTCGGCGCTGGCCCCCGCGTGAAGCACCCGATATTGCACCACTGCCCCGTCCAGGTTGTCGGCAACGCGCCTGAGGACGCTCACGGACTCGCGGTAGTTCCAATCCAGGAGGCGCTCCGAGCCCTGGGGGCGCTTGGAGAGCGCCCGGAAGATCGCGTCCGTCCAGCCGACTCGCTTCGAGCCCAGGGGGATGCTGTCGTCGCTCTCGACGGTCTTGGACAGCAGGCTGGACTCCCGTGGGAAGAGCGGGAGGACCCCCGTGGCCACCCCGCCGTGGGCGGGTGGCCGGAAAAAGGCCGGCGCCAGGGCCAGCATCTCTCCAGGGCGCAGGTACCTCTCCACCATGGTCAGGGTCAGCACTGCGGCCAGCAGGAAACCCAAAATCGCGATCTCCACCGCAGTGGACACCCACATGCCCACGGTCAAGGGCCTTCTCAAGCGAGATGGCGATCCCCTGCACCACCCCTTCAGCGCGCGCAGGGTGCGCCGCGGCTCGTCGCAGCCGTTCTTCTTGTTGCGCAGCGAGTGAGAGATGATGCCCGCCAGGAGCCTCCCCGCCCTCAGATTCTTGTGATCCTGCTCGTACTCGTGGTTCGTGAGGTCGGTCAGGGCGACGCCCCGACGCGCGGGGCCCTCCACCGTCTCTGAGAAGGGGCCCCAGCTCAAGAAAGCGAGGACGCGCTGGCGGCACTGGGCAGCAGCTGTCTCGGTCACGGACCGAGCTTCCAGCAGCATCGGCCGCGCGCCCAAAAGGGCTGCGCCCATCAGGGCACTGAGGCGCGGGTGCACGTTTTTCTTCCCGCGCCGACCCAGGGCCCTCTGGCGGGCCGCCGTCGCCGCCCTCTCCTCGGGGTCCGAGGAAACGTCGCTCTCGCTGCCGTCCTCTCCCTCGACGTCCGCGGGAGCGTCTCGGCCGGCCGGGCCTGGCGCCCCGGCCAGCCTGTCTGGGATCTCGTCCGCCACCTGCACCAAGAAAGCCTCCGTCGCCCGCGCTCGAGCGGGGCCCGCGCGAAGCGCCGGCCAGCCTTGCTCCAGAGACCGGCTGCACGTCGTCAGGCTGCTGGTCAGACCCCGTTCCAGGGTAGGGGTGCACACGCGGGTCGCCTGTCCCTCCGAGCTCGGCCGAGCAAGGGATGCAGTCCAGCAGCGACTGCGCGCATGGGGCCGACGACGCGGGCGGACGTCCGCCCGGAGGGCGGCCGGGGGCCGACGGCAGCCACCGGCGCTGGTCCATCCGTCGCCCCCACGGCATCGGTCTGGCTGAGACTCGGCACGGAAACAGGGTCGGTCCGGGGAAAAGATCCAGAGCCCAAATGGCTCAGGAGGAGGTCCGAGGCGGGGGAGGGATCGGCCAGACTGACATCCGGCTTGGGCTCCGTGCGTGGCAGCTCGGTGCCCAGATGAGAAACAAGGGTCTTCTCAGCATCATACAAAGCATCGTAAATACGGCTACACTCGTCCCCAGAATTGAACTCACTGGGGATCCATCGGAAATGCAGTCGGACATTCCGAGCGATGGCCAAACTAAAGAGTCGCCTTAGTTGCACAAGCACCCTGTAATCCCTCGACCTCACCAGAGCAGAACAGAGCGTGATGGCCAGATTATCACCGAGCAGCAGGACCCGACAGTTTTCCACGGCCCCTATGTGCAGGGCGCGAGCTCCAGCCTTGACCACAGCCCTGGCTTCAAGGCGCAAAATGTCGTCGGCATGCAACCAGCGATCAGCGAGAATAGTGTGCCAGCGGTCGCCGGCAAGGAGGCGGCTGGGCACCTCAGCAAAATCCCCATTGTGTTCCCACCGCGCCGCCTCCAGAATCTCCCTCGCCCCCCTGTCACGCCGCACGGGCCGGCCCAGGAAGTCGCGCTCCACGTCGCCGCTCTCAGGGTCCACCTTGAAGCCGGCAACCTCGAAGGCGTGCTCTCGGGCTCGGGCGCCGCCCAGGCGGTAGCGGCGGAGCTCAGGCACGCGCCCGACCTCGGCCACATGACGATGCGACCATAGGGATTGGGAGACGCCGAAGCCGTGGAGACTCGCGTCGCTGGCGTAGACGCAAGGCGTCCACGGCTGGCTCCAGTCGGCCTCGACAAAGATCATCGCCCCGAGGAAAGCGTTGAGCTCCTCCCGAGCCGAGTCCCACAGACGCTGGAACTTCGTATAGGACTCCCGAACGAACCGAGACACCGCGTGGAAGATCGACAGGTGCCCCCGACGCATGAGGCACAGAAGGGGGCGCGCCCGAGGACGGCCTCGACCTGCCAGCCAGAGACCTTCCTCAGCCGAAGCAACGCCCGGACGCCACGGCTTACCAGGGCAAAACGCTTGCCACTGGGCCGGGCGACTCGGGCGTCGCCGTCAAGATGCCAGTCCAGAGAGGGCCCGCCGTGGTCGAAAACCTCCATCTCGTGGAAGCGCAGCGCGTCAGCGTCGAAGTCCCTCTGGGCCTCCGCCAGAGCGCGGCCCACCAGGTCGCCGTCGAAAGAGAGCACGCCAGCGTTGTCGACATACATGTAGTGGACAGACCCTGCCGAGGCGGAGGGCCCGCCGAGGACTAGGGAAGGCCCCCGGTCCGAAAGCTCCTGGCTCTGCCGCAGCGCGGGCTGGCGGCCCAGGCGCCGGGCGTTCGCGGTCTGGGCGAAGTGCAGCGACCGCGAGAAGCCCATCGGAAGGCTCGCACACATGGGCCAGATTTCTCGCCCGGCCTCACGGCCACCCCGTCGACCTCGGAGACGCCGGCGTACTTGGACGCAAGGGGCGGCCAGCAGAAGTAGCGCCGGATGTCGCCCCCCGCCGTCTTCACTAACCTCATCCTGTGGAAGCAGTCGGCGACGTCCCCGACGCCGAGGTGGGCCGGCAAGCCCTCCAGGAGGCCCTCAGGGTCGTCGATCTCCACCCTGGACAGCCCCTCGCCGCTCAGGAGGGCGACGCCTGGGGGCTTCTGGAACAGCTGGTTGGCTCGCCGGCAATCGACGATCAGCCTGAGCTTGTCGGCCTTTTTGATGACGAAGAAAACTCCCAGCACGCAGGCCGGGTCACGAGTGAAAGTCACCATGCCAACTCTCGCCACCCTCCGCACAAGGCGGCCGTAGGCACGAGGATCCTTCTGCAGCGCGGGGTCAGCGTGGCAGCCCGGCGCCCCTTCGCATTGTTCAATTAATTCCGACTCCTGCGCGGGCCGGAGCATAAGCTTCTCAAAATCCTCGAGGTGCTTCCTCGCCTCCGAAGGCAACATCGAGATGAGTGACGGCGAGTCGTGTAGGTCACTCGGCATATATACCTTCGACTACTCGTAGGACCCGACACTGCATGAAGGCGCCGGCGCATACCCCGAGCGCCCCTTCAAGAGCCTGGCCAAGGCTCCACGTTCGCTGACGGCGCTGTCAACGTCGCACCAGCGGGAGGCCGCCTCCACGACGCGCTGCCGCACATCAGCTTGTAGGCCCAAAATCTTCTTCTCGGTGGACGCCGACATCTGCCGTGGGGCAGGTCGATGACCCCCGCCATGCATCCAATTCAGCGCCTCAATGGCCGCGTTGATGTCTCGCAGCAGCCGCATGCGCCCCCCGCCCGCGGCGGCCGCAGGGATGCCCACGGCACTCAGCGGAGGGAGAGGCAGGAAGCACGCGCCCTGCGGGGTTCGCGGGCGACGGTCGGGCCGTCGTCGCCCTGGGCGCCCACGATCACGTGGCTGGCGGCCGCGCACCTCGCCCGCGGCCGCCTCTGCCTCCACCTTCTCCTGCTCTGCCTCCGCCGGCCTGATCGCCCTCAGCCTGCGGGGGGCAACCCCCCGTGAGGGCGGCGGCGGCCGCGGCGTCGGCACCCGGGGCGACCCCCGAGTGGGGCGCGCGGGCGCGGGCCCGGAGACTCCTCAGCTCCAGCTCGCCCTTGGCCTGCCGCGCGGCGCACATGCACACCCCCTTGGAGACGAGGTCCAGGGCCGAGGAGGTGGCGCTGAAGTGCTTGGCCGCGCCCCAGTGGGGATTGCCCACTTCCCCCGCGTAGGCCCACTGCAGCAGACGCCGGGCGACCGCATCCAGGGCCGCGGCGGCGTCCACGTTCAGCTGGTCGTCGCTGCCGACCAGCCAGAAACACTCGATGAGACACTCAACCTCAGGCCAGGCCCGGCCCTTGCGCGATATGCCCGCCCCGCGAGCCCACTCCGCGAACCAGACCTTTGGCGCCCTGCCGCGCCTGCGGAGCTCCCCACCCACGGGGAGGCACACCGGGGGCCCTCTGAGCCCAGCCGTCTGGGCGCTCTCCTGAGTGGCCTCCCACAGCAACTTCTTCCACCCCTTGTACCTGACCCCCGCGTCGTCGTAGTCGATCCAGCGCACGCGGAGGTCGTCGACCTCGGCCGCCTCGGCCCGGGCCGCGGAGGGAGCCAGCGCGGACGGGCGAGGTGACTCGTAGCCGAGCATCCTCTTCCTGAGCAGGTCGCCGACGCCTCGGAGCCGGAAGGCCCCCGGCAGCTTGGCCTCGCGCCACTCCGACACGCGGCCGAGCTCAACGAGCTCCTCTAGGTGATGCCCTCCGCTGCGGCCAGCGGCGATGCCGCATTCGCCCGGCCCACTCAGTCCGACACGAGGTGGCTGGCCAGGACGCAGCTCGGCGCCGAAGGCAAGACCCCCGCCCCAGCAAGCCAGGTCGCCGCACAGCCAGCCGTACCCATCGGCAGCCTCCGACAGAGGCGCGAGCGCGCCGCCGCCCGGCTCCGACGCTGGCGCGAGAGCAGCCCCCGCGCCCTCGGCGTCACCGACGAGGAAGGACATGGCCTGCTTGCCTCGGAGCCGGCGGCCTGAGGCACTGAGGCGGGGCGCCTGCCCCGGGGAGTAGGCTGGATGGTCCAGCCGGCCACCCCTCCAGTCCACCGACTCGGGCACGCTGGGATCGGGCCCGTAACCCCCCGTCATCACGGCGGCCCCGGCGCGCCCCCTCGTGACCAGCTCAGCCGCGTCGTCCGGCTCCAGGGCCCGGCTGAACGCCACCGCCGAAGAGACGCCCGTCGGGGGACCCTTCCGCCCTGCGAGCGAGGCCGGGCTGTGGTAGTCGGTCTCCTGCTCCACATAGAAGTCGCCCCATGGCGTGTAGACAGCCCCCCCGCCGCCGAGCACCAGCAGCAGCAGCCAGCTGGGGATCTCCATCGACGATCCCGCCACGCCCTCGCCCAGGACGTGGGAGCTCTCCGGCCCGTCGCGTGGATACTCAAGGCCACGGGCGGCGGGCAGAGGAGCGGAGCGTAGACGGCCGCCCGGGTCACGCTGGTCTCGGTCGTGCTGGCGGTGATGGACGTCCAGATGAACCCAACGAGACCGCCCGCACACCACCCGTCGCCAATCCAGTTGGCAGGGCGGAGCAGCCCGCCAGCCGCCAGGCACAAGGCGGCAATCGCACTGCTTGCGGCGGCCCCCGCAAGCTTGCTAGGGCTTTTGGCTTGAGCAACATTACGGCGACAGAAGTAAAACTCTTAGCAAACCCCTGCCACGCAGAAACAACCCTTATGGCCTGCTTAGGTGGCCACGAGTCTGTCACGCAGCTGTTGCAGGCGCGGCACCCCATCCGACCTGCGCCTGCCCAGGTGGCCCAGGAGGGGAACACGTCGGCTGCAGCCGCCCCAGGCGCGGCAACTCGGGCCACCTTTCCCTACAAGGTGGTGACACCAAGTAGCTGTGCCCATCAACGGGGCTAACGCGCCCCAAATCCTCAGACGCCCATCCTTATCCATGACCAGGCATGAGCATCCTGTGAAATGATGCCGCAGATTCTGCGCGTAGCACACAATGCACGCAGCGTCACACGCCCGCGCGCTCGCCGCAACAGTTTTGATTTCAGGGTTGCGCAAGGGGCAAGATATCGAGACAGGTTTACCGCACTCCTGCGGTTAAGCCACCAAAACAAATCTCAAGCAGGTTCGTTTGTGCGTTGCGGCGGCTGTGCACTTCGGCCCACTCAGAAATGGGTCGGGAACGATGTCTTTTAAATAATCGTGTTTGCTCGCCCCCGTCTTCGGACTTGTGTAAAAGGCTGGATTTGGCCACGTAGTCGTATCCAGAAGGCACGAGGTGGCAGTCGTTTGCCGTAGGCGTATTCGATCAGGAGCACCAGAACTAGGCCCAGCAATTTGCCTAGGTAATTGTTTGCCTATCTCCGCTCTGCACTGATGCATGGTCTCTGTCATGGAAATAGCATCAGAGCGTTCATCATCAGATCGCCGTCATATACTGGGCGATGCAATGGGACGCGCGAGTGCGAATAGCGGCACTCGCGAGTCGAAGACTGGGACTTCAGCCACATGGGCCGCCTGGGCGGACAAAAAAGGTGCCCCCCACACCACCCCCCAAGAACAAAATTCCCCTCCCCCACCCCCCCACCCTTATGGCCTGCTTAGGTGGCCACGAGTCTGTCACGCAGCTGTTGCAGGCGCGGCACACCATCCGGCCTGCGCCTGCTTAGGTGGCCCAGGAGGGGGACACGTCGGCCGCAGCCGTTCCAGGCGCGGCAACTCGGGTCACCGTGCCCCACAAGGTGGTGACACCAAGTAGCTGGGCCCATCAACGGGGCTAACGCGCCCCAAATCCTCGGACGCCCATCCCTATCCATGACCAGGCATGAGCATCCTGAAATGATGCCGCAGATACTGCGCGTAGCACACAGTGCATGCAGCGTCACATGTCCGCCCGCTCGCCGCTGCAGCTTTGAAATGGGTCGGGGACGATGTCTTTTAAAGAATCGTAGTTGCTCGCCCCCGTCTTCGGCCTGGTTTAAAAAGCTGGATTTGGCCACGTAGTCGCATCCAGAAGGAACGGGGCGGCGGTCGTTCGCCGTAGGCGTATTCGATCAGGGGCACCAGAAATAGGCCCAGCAATCTGCCTAGGTAATTGTTTGCCTATCTCCGCTCTGTACTGATGCATAGTCTCTCTCATGGAAACAGCATCGGAGCGTTCATCATCATATCGCTGTCATACACTGGGCGATGTAATGGGACGCACGAGTGCGAATAGCGGTACTCGCGAGTCGAAGACTGGGACTTCAGCCACATGGGCCGCCTGGGCGGACAAAACGTGCCCCCACACCCCCTTCCCAAGAACAAAATTCCCCTCCCCCACCCCCCCACCCTTATGGCCTGCTTAGGTGGCCACGAGTCTGTCACGCAGCTGTTGCAGGCGCGGCACCCCATCCAGCCTGCGCCTGCTTGGGTGGCCCAGGTGGGGGACACGTCGGCCGCAGCCGTCCCAGGCGCGGCAACTCGGGCCACCTTTCCCTACAAGGTGGTGACACCAAGTAGCTGTGCCCATCAACGGGGCTAACGCGCCCCAAATCCTCCGACGCCCATCCTTATCCATGACCAGGCATGAGCATCCTGTGAAATGATGCCGCAGATTCTGCGCGTAGCACACAATGCATGCAGCGTCACATGTCCGCGCGCTCGCCGCAGCAGTTTTAATTTCAGGGTTGCGGGTGGGGCAAAATATCGAGACAGGTTTACCGCGCTCTGCGGTTAAGCCACCAAAGCATAAGTTTGAAACATGCGCGTTGATTCGTTGCGGCGACTGCGCAGGTCGACCCACTGGAAGCGAGTCGAGAACGATGTGTTATTTGAATGTTATGTATGTATACATATATAGATATATACACACACATACGTATATATATGTGTGTAGTAAGAAAATCAGCCATCAATAGGGGAAGAACAAAAAATCGTAGTTGATCGTCCCGTCTTCGGCCTCAGTGTTTGAAGGCTGGAATTGGCCACGCAGGCGCATACAGAATGTTGCAGTGGTGCATATTTTCCCCGATAAGTTCAGCATCAGGTGTGCGTTTCCGTGACCACGTTGGCTCAAGGGTAAAACACCTAGTCTGTCTCCGTCTGCCACAGTTGGTAGCGGAGCGTGGCCCGGGGCGAGGAGCCATGGGCGGAGGACACCCTGCCAGGCGGTAGGCGACCTCCCGCTCGCGCGCCCTTGCCCACGGCTGCGCTCGCGCCGACGAGGTAGCGTGGGATCCACGGCCAGGAGAAGTTATGCCCGATGACTGGAAGGAAGAGACGGAGGCAAATGAGTTCCACGTGGGCGAGGGCAGCCGACCAGCTCCAGGAAGCGGATCAGGCAGCCAAGAGCCCTCGGTGACCATCCGGCGAGACGAGCTCAGGAAGCTGATCAAGAGTGTAGTCTCAGAGACTATCGGATCGGGAGCTCGAGGTTCGGAGGGTCGCCGAGGCGGAGCCCACGGTGAGCAGGATCACGACGAGTGGCACGAGTCAGGGAAGGACCCCTGGCGAGACGGCCGCGACCGCAGCTCCCGCGACGGCGAGAAGGAGGCCGACAGCGAGGGCCGGTGGCGCGACAAGCGCAGCGGCTGGAGCAGCGGCGACGGTGGCCAAGGCAAGACTGGGTCCGGGGAGACCTGGGGCCAGGGCGACCGAGACGGCGGATGGAGTGACCGCTGGAAGTCGTCGTGGGAAGGTGGAGAGAGCTGGGGAGGTCGAGGAGACTTTAGCGATCCCCCCAGCTGGCCCGGGTGGGCACACTACGGACAGTGGAAGAGAGCGCTCAGGCGCTTGAACACGAACACCGACGTGAAGCTCTGGAGGCGTGCTGAGAAGTTCTTGAAGCTCTTCGAGTACAGCTTCCAGGCCAAGTTCGAGGATACCAGTGAGGAGAAGCTAGTGTCGTCCGAGTGGATCGACGTCATTCTCCAGCGTATGGACCTCATGGCCGGCGAGAGAGAGGGGGACGACCTCCGTCGCGCCGGCAGGAGGGCCTTCTTCGAGGCAGCCCGCGAGGCCAAGGAGGGCCTCACGCAGTTCGTCTACCGCAGGGAGGCGCAGCTGCAGGAGGCCGAGGGCATGGACCTCTGGATGAGCTCCAAGCTGAAGGGGTTGCTGCTCGAAGAGGAGCTGGACTGTCGCTGCAGGGCATCCAGAACTTGCGCACGTTGACGCAGGGCAGGACCGACTTCGAGAGCGTCGCCTGGGCGTTGAAGCAGATGGACGCCGGAGGTGCAGAGAGGCTTCTCCCGGGTCGCGGGGGAGCAGCACTGCCGGCCGAAAGTGAGGGCTGTGGCCTGGGTGCTAGTGACCCAGCGACCAGTGTTTTTCAGACCTCTCCCCCTCCTCCCTCTGGTCGGTCCGAGGTTGGTGCTGAAGGTGAGGAGGACGACGCCACCTACTACGACGATGACGAAGAGGACGGCGGCTCGGTCGAGGACTCAGACTGGGATGCGGAGGTGCTGCTAGCCGAGCTGGAGGATCTGAACCTCTGCGAGGACCAGATAGAGTTCTGGACCATGATGGAGGGCAGGCGTCCAGCTGGCCAGACATGGAAGCAGAACAAGGAGCTGAAGAGAGCGGCCAAGAAGGACCGCGAGTACTTCGGGGTCAAGCCGAAATCGGGCGACCGGCCACCTCGACGCCAGGCCCCCCGGTCGCCAGCGGCGCCGGCCCAGGCCCGAGACGCCAGCGGCCGCCGCAGCCGTGGCGCACCTGGGCAAGGCGGCCACGGTCGGGACCTCCGACGTCGGCTGACGATCGAGTAGCAGCAAAGGTGACCAGGTGCAAGCGGTGTAACCAGAAGGGACACTGGGGACGGGAGTGCCCCAAGTACGGCGATCATCTCAGAGGTGGTCAGGCAGGAGGTGACCAGCGAGCTCGTGCCGGAGGCGAGCGCCAGAAGATGTCGGCCTACATGTTCGAGGGGTTCTCCGGCCAGAGTTTCCCCATGTGGAGGGACGAGGCCGACGCGGACCAGGCCTTGGTCGACCCAGGAGCTGGGAGCGATCTCGTGGGCGTTCAGGCGCTCAATCGTGAGGCCCAGGCGCTGGCCAGTCACGGGCTGCAGTGTGGAGATTCCCCCCTGGCATCGGCCGCTGAAGGCGGCTCACGGCATCGGAGGCATGGGCAAGGTGATCAGTGTGGTGCTGTTTCCGCCATGCCTGGGGGGAGTCTTTGGAATCATCGAGACCACGGTCCTGGCGGACAACGTTCCACACATTCTGTCCGTGAACCTCCTCGACTATCTCAAGTGCGTGATAGATCTGCCGGCGAACGAGATGACGTCGCAGACGCTAGACGAGGTGATCCCTCTGACGCGGCTCCACTCGGGGCATCGCCTGGCGCAGATAGTGTGCAGGCTGGCCGTTCCCGCCAGCGTGCCTGACCCAGCGCTTAGGCGCTACCCGTTTCTGAAGAAGGATTCTTTTGAGATCGGGGGCCGAGCGCCTCCCGTGATGTCAGACGAGGGGATCGTCACGCAGTACATGTCTCTACTCACCCTCCTCATCGTTGTCCTCAGCGTTCTACTCGTTCTTGGGAAATGGGGGCCCTACGTCGGAAGTTCGGAGACACTCAGGAGGACACCGACAGGTACTGGAGGGTGGTCTTGGGCGGCCTCGGGTGGCCACGAGCTCAGCTAGCGTCTGATCACCAGGTCGGGGCCTTAGGATCAAGCAGTCAAGCTAAGGTGAAGGGCCGACGGCCTCGAGCACGAGGAGCCTCTAGGTCGGCGAGTTGGGTCCTCGTTGCGTTGCTCATGCACCTGCCCTCAGTAGCCTGTTTTGGCTCAAATCCAAGATTTCTCGACGATTCACGCCCCTCAGATCGGAGCGAACAGTCAGCGGAGACCGACCATGCCGGCGACGCTCTGGCTGGGTTGGTTTCTCTTGCAGGTGGCCTTCGGAGACAAGTCGGAGCCGAAGGCGAAGAAGGCGACGGAGGAGTTCTTGGCACGCCAGCGGGACAGGTCCGAGTCGGAGGTCTCCCTCGAGTCCTCCGCCAGCTCGGCGGTGCCAGAGATGCAGGGCACCTTCGTCAGCTCCGTGACGGACCCGCCGACCCAGCAGCAGAACCAGACGCCAGCTGCCGAGTCCAGCAACGCCACGATGTATCCCGTGGGAACGGCAGCACCGATTCCCGAGGAGGTGGCACCCGCGGCGGAGGCCTTGCCTTCACTCAACCAGTCGCTGTGGACAGTGCAGGCGGCGCCCCCACCGTTGCAGGCTCCCGGGCCAGAGGGAGCTCAGGCCTCGACGGGGCCCCTGCCGTTTCAGCCTCAGCAGCAGCCAGGAGACGCGAGTTGGTCCGGAGGAGGGCCGACGCCGCAGCAGCAAGGGGTGCCTCGGTCATCTTTGACGGGGATCGCGGGGTGGACGGAGGCGGGCACCCAGCCGGCCGCCTCATCGAATCCAGCAGCGCCCCGCGGAGCCCCACGGCTGGGGCCCCAGCCTCAGGTGGCGGCGGCGGGAGCCATCTCAAGCTTCGGGGTGCCGCTGCAGTGGCCGGGACCCGTTCCAGTCAAGCCACCCCCCAAGCTTCCACCTGCCTGCGACCACCCGTCCGACAAGATCAGATACTACGGGAACCAGCATGGATCGGGCTCAAAGTGCTTGCAGTGTGGACAGCGGCTGGTGTGGGCGCCTCGCGGCGTTCAAGGTCCAGCCACCCCACCTCAGCAATCGGCAGCCGAGGCCGCGCGCAGCGCAGCCGCCTCAGCTCAGAAGGCGGTGGACATGCTCCAGAACGACCCTACCTTCCGAGCCGGAGGCGCGGCCCTGAACACCGTCAACTCGCTGAGCGGCCTGCTGCAGGGATTGCAGTGGCAGCTGTCTCAGGTGCCCGAGAGCGTGAAGTCCCTCACTCGAGTCCAGGAGGTGCTCGATCAGATGTCGGCGACGGTGATCGCAGCTCAGCACACCCCAACTCAGGTGGAGGAGGGCCTGCAGCAGATCTTCCAGCAGCTGATGGCGATCAAGGGCTCTCTCGGGGCGTTCGAGGGGTTCGGGGAGGTGGTGGACAACATGCAGCACACGATGATCGGCATGCAGACGCAGCTGAACACGGTGGAGACGGCGGTCCAGCAGACGGGGGCCATGCTGGTGCAGATCGGCAACGCGGTGTCGGGCCTCTACAACCACCAGGCGGCGATGTCGCAGGTGGAGCGAGCGGCGCAGTACCCGGGAGACCCGTGGCACGGGGGCCAGCCGCAGCCGCCGCCAGCCCAGCCTTCACAGGAGCAGGGTGGAGGCCCAACCACGCAGACGACGACGGCGGGCCCGCTGACGGACCTGACGGCCCACGAGCTGACGCCCATTCCAGAGGAGAGTCTGGTGCCGGACGGCCCAGAGTGGGAGCTCCTCTCCGACCAGCTCTAGGCAGAGCTGGAGCGGGCTCTTGTTTCGGCCTGTCCGCATGTTTCGCTCAGTGCGACTGTGACGTTCCAGAGCCCCACAGCACTTCTGGCCCACGGAGGGCACCTCAAAAACGGGGCCCAGCTCACTCATCCTCCTCCCTCTCCTCCCCCTCTCTGGCCTCAGGAGGCCCGAAGCGAGCCTGGGACGAGATGGGACCCGAGTGGCTGGACGGTGACGTCACGAATGACGATCACGAGGTGGCCTGTGGGGCCTCTGTCCGGCGAGCTCTCGGCGAGTGCGCAGCCAGGTTCGGGATGGGGTTCGAAGACCCTGGCCAGCAGCCTGAGTCAGGCGAAAGCTTTCCGGCTAGCCGAAGGGCCAAGGTGGCCTTCTCCGAGGTGTTCTCTCCTCCTAGGATTGCCGTGGAAGTGGCCAAAGCCGGGACTCCTCTGGGAGCCCGAGCCAGTTGGGACCTTCGCCAGGGCTGGGATTCGTCTCGCAGGGCTGACGTCAGAGAGCACTGGAGGCATCTTCAGGAGGACAAGCCCGAGATGGTGTAGCTTTGTTCGGAGTGCAGGGCGTTCTCCGCGATCAATCGACTCAATCGAGATCGGATGGATCCATCGGTGTGGCGGAAGATCGTCGCGGATGGAGTTCGAGATCTAATTCTCTGTATGGAGATCGCCGAGTATCAAGTCAGCCAAGGCAGGTACTTCGCGTTCGAGCACCCGCTCTATGCGTCGTCTTGGCGATCGTTCGTTGTTCGACGTGTCGCCTCGCTCCCCAGGGTTGGGAGAATTCGAGTAGACATGTGCAGCTTCGGGATGCAGGTGGACAGTAACGCATTTAAGAACCCCCCCCCCCTTCCGGCAAATCGATAACCCTTCCGCACCCTGGAAGCGTTACCTGGCACCAGGAGCCCTCCTCCTCCTCCTCCTCATCCTCCTCCTCCTCCTCCTCCTCCTCTCCTCCACCCACGAAGCAGCAAGCGACATCCTGAGTCTTTCATGAGAGCCACGCAGATTTGAATTTCGAATTTCGATTGTAGCCCAGGGGCCAGGCCTCCGCGAATTTGTTGTGTGTCCGGGTGCTAAACCTATCGTGCGGTTATTTCGGCCCCTCGGAATATCGAATAAAAATGCGTGCGGTGCTAAGATATCGCCGGGGGGGTTCTTAAATGCTTCCTGGGGTTAGGGGCCTGAACAAGAAGCCCACGGGTGTGCTGTCAAACCATCCTCTCGTGCTCCGACGTTTGGAGGGACATCTCTGTACTGGTGGACACGAGCATGCCATCCTCGAGGGAGGTTCCTTCACGACCAAGGCGAGTCGATATCCGACCTAGTTTTCCCGAGCCGTGGCCCGAGCCGTGGCCGAGCAGTGGGCTGGACCCCCCTCGAGAGGCAAAGCGGTCTGGGCCGACCTAACGGAGTACGACTTTCCCGAAGGGGAGTCCGAGGGCCCCGGGGAAGGGGACGAGGTCGTCTCGAGCGAGAGCGAGGACGAACAGGAAACGCGGCCCACGACCAAGGGTGGTAAGACGAGTTTCGAGGAAGTCGAGCACAGTGAAGACGAAAGGAGACTCATATATAAGCTCCATCTTAATATGGGGCATCCGGAGGTCAGAAAGTTTGCGAGGGTGCTCAGGGCTGGAGGAGCGAAGCGCCGCCTAGTGCGGTGGGCCAGGACTAAGTTTCAGTGCTCAGAGTGTGCTGAACGGGCCAGATCAGGACTTCATCGAAGGGTGGCGCTCCCGCGGACGTTTCGATTTAACCATATCGTGGGAGTGGACCTTCTGTATCTGAAATTCCAGGGGGTGACGCGGCCATACCTGAACATCGTGGACCATGGGTCCAATCTTCAGGTGATGACTCGAGTTCAGGTTGCCACCGCGTCCGAAGTGTGGTCCGAGTTCCTTCGAGCGTGGATCAGACCCCTAGGAGCCCCTCACTTTCTGATCTCGGATGGGGGTTCTGAGTTTGGTGCTCGTTTCGCTCGAGGGCTGGAGCAGTGGGGGAGTTGTCACCATGTTTGCGACGCGGACTCCCCTTGGCAAAACGGTAGAGTGGAGCGCCACGGGGGTTGGGTGAAAGAGCGAGTGCGCTCGGAGCTCGAAGCGGGGTCTTTCGTGCCGGAGACGATCGAAGAGCTCGATGACCTCATCACCGAGCTTGTTGCTCACAAGAACCGTTTTTGGCATAGGGGAGGGTTCTCCCCGCTTCAGTTGGTCTTCGGAGAAAATCCCAGGCTTCCCCATGACATCCTTTCCGACGACCACCGGGGACTCCCCGGGTGGCAAGACGTCATTCGCCCCTCAGCTGAGCAAGACGAGGCCGGGGCCGAATTCGCCCGAGCCCAGCAGATCCGAGCCGAGGCGCGACGACTGGCGATGGAGACGACGTCACGCGAGAAGATTAGCCGCGCCTCGAGGGCCAAGATGCCCACGGTCCAGAGGTACACTCCCGGCCAATGGGTGTTCGTGTGGAGGCACTTCTCTCGCACCTCCTCGAGAGCTGACGCCCTTGGCAAGCGAAGAGATGGGTGGTGCGGTCCCGGGGTTGTGGTGCTCAGCGAGGGCGGGGCGGCACGGTGTGGATCGCTGTCAGGGCCCGCCTCTGGAAGTGCAGTCAGGAGCAGCTTCGCCTCGCCAGTCCAGAGGAGGAATGCGGGCTCCAGCTCGCCCAGGATCCTCAGTGGCAGGAGCTCCTGCTGGCCTCCAGGACCAAGAGGGTTTCCGCCGTCGACGTTCAGAGAGAAAGACCTTCTCCCGACGATTCGTGGGATGAGCCGGCGACGGTGGATCCTGACTCTGGTCCGAGACTGCCAGGACCGGCGGCCGTTCCCAGGGAGGAGACTGGCCCGGAGGAGAGGAGCTCTCAGCCCAATCTGTCTCGGGTGGGACCGCTGGGCTATCAGCGAGCCCCCCCCCTTCGAGGGCTGGATCTCGAGCTGGATCGGTCATCGCCCAGCCGGGGTCCAGGCTGCCATCCATCCCCGAGACCAGGGAGCCCTCCGAGATGGCCAGATCTGTTACTCCCCCCACCGATCCCCCCTCTCCTCGCCGCCCCGTCGGGGAAGGTGGGGACCCGGCGGAGGCCGAGCCTCCGTCTGCGAGTCTAGAGGCACCGTCAGGCGACTCTGTCAGGGACAGGGACCCCGACCTCGCTCCTCTTCCTCCTCCTCTCCCTCCTCTTCTCCCCCCTCAACCTCCGCCCGCAGGAGAGGGAGGGCAGGGTAGGGCCAAGCTGAAGCAGCCGAGCGACGTGCCCCTGTGCATCTCGCGCACCAGGGCAGAGAGCTGCCCCCCTGAGCTGAAGAGAGCCAAGACGCAGGGAGGCCCAGGGCCGTCAGCTCTGGCTCCTCCCAGAGTGCTGGGGCCGGGCCCCTCGACTCCCCTCTCCTCCTCCCCCGGTGGTGGTGGTGGTGGTGAGGACCACGGTGGCAACCCAGGCCCAGGACCAACTCAGGAGCGTCCTGCGATGATCTCGGGCAGGGAGACATCAGTTTCCGTCCAGGAAAGGGTGCGGAACATTGAGGGCCGCAATCGTTGCAGATCACCGAGCCGGACCGACGGTTTCGAGGAAGATCCCGAGGATTTCTGTTTGGTTGCCGAGCGGGGAGGTATCCGGGCCCTTCCTGTGCAGCAGAGTTGGACGGGAGTTTGCGAAGACGGCGGCACTTTCGCGACGGGTCGAGTGGGCGAAGTCTCCCTCAAGAAGCTTTCCCCCCCCGAGAGAGCGAAGTTCAGCGCTGCTGACCAGAATGAGTGGGGGGCGATGATGGGAACAGGGGCTGTTCGGGTCATTCCTCCCCCCAAGGCCCAGGTTATCCGCAGGGAGCTCCCAGATAGGATCATATCCAGCCAGATGGTCCGCAGGTGGAAGCCGGTGGAAGGAACATTCGCGGAGCCCGAGGCCAAGTCTAGGTGGTGCGTTCACGGCCATCGTGACCCGGACTCTGGCTCACTGGCGGTGTACGCTCCGACCCCCCAGACATCGTCAATCATGATGCTTCTGCAGGTTGCTGCTAACCTGCACCAGCTACTGGACATAGCCGACGTTAAGAATGCCTTCTGCCAGTCCAATCCCATGCAGAGATCGACGGGCCAGATCTTCGTCGAGCCTTGCGAGGGGATCGATCTCGAGCCGGGGTCGTTAATAGAGCTTCTCGTGAACGTGTATGGGTTGGATGACGCCCCAGTGGCGTGGCGTCGCACTGTCGTGAGCTACCTGGAGCAGAACGGCTTTGTCCGAAGTCTGTTGGAACCCTGCTGGTGCATGCGTTACAGGTCCGAGGGCCAAATCCTGAATATGATGTTACTGGAAGTTGACGATTTCATGATAGGTAGTTGTGACTCGTCCTCGAGAGCGTGGCTTAGGCAGTTGTTAGAGACGAGATTCAATTTCGGCAAGTACCGAGACTGTCACTCCAGTTCCGTGGACTTCGCGGGCAGGAGGATCACGGTCGGAGAGCACAAGATTGTCGTTGATCCGGAAAAATATATTCTCGAGGAGATCCGACCACTCAGCATGGCTAAGGGGAGAATGTCTCACCGTGACTCACCGCTAGAGCCGGATGAGTTCAAGTCTCTGCGTTCCCTTGTGTACAAATTCAATTGGGTGGGAAGGGAATCCAGGCCGGAGGCGGCCGGAGTTGCGTCCATCTTAGCCAGTCGCCTCAAGAGCCCCACTGTGTACGATGTCTCGTGTGCCACAAACTTGTGAAGCATCTGCGTGCCTCTGCGTCCAGGGGCCTTACAATCTGGAGCCTGAACCCCGATCGTATGACGTTTGTGTCTTTCTCCGACGCTGGAGGCGTGGGGGAAGACATCAAAATGGACGACGAGCGGGGTCTCCCGGCCGATCCGACACAAGGGGCCTGGATGGTTCTGGCCACCGACAAGTCTGTGCTGCTCAATAATTCTGTCAAGGCGTCATTCCTGAACTGGAGAAGTAGCAAATTGAGACGTAACATGCCCTCTACGCTCGCTGGGGAGACCCAAGCGTTGTCGGCGGCCGTTGCTGAAGTGGAATATCTCCAGGTGCTCTACAGAGACGTCATGTTCCAGGATGTCGACGTTCCCGAGTGTCGGCGGGCCTCGGGGCCCTTTACTACAGTGCTCCGTCGGGAGTGCAAGTTGGGTTCCCGGGAGAATCAAGTTCACGTGGTGAACGCGAAATCCATCTACGATACTATGTTCAAAGAGGGGAACGCCAGCGCCAAGGACAGGCGCACCGCCCTGGACCTCGCCATCATCTGTGAGGCACTAGAACGAGCGCGCGGGAGCGTGCGTTGGGTGCCCCACGGTCGCATGCCAGTGGATGCTCTTACCAAAGACGATATCACGAAGAGCAACGCCGCGCTGTACGATCTTATGATTCGGGGCCGACTGATATTGATCAATGAGAGTTCGGAGCTGGACCGTCGCCGTGCCTCTCCAGAGCTCAAGGACCGGTCCCAGCTAGCATCCAAGAGGGAGCTCGCCAGTCAAGCCATGCTGTCGTGGAAGGAGTTCCAGGACCAGGAGATCCTCCAGAAAGGTGGTGGTGGTGGTGGTGGTTCCATCTCTCTCTCCTCTTCCCCCTCCCGGCCGGACGGTCCTCCCGGCCTCTCGCCACCTACCTTTCAGTAATTCCGCTCTGTCTTTCATCCGTCTTCCTTTCGTGTACGGCTGTCCCGAAGGACGGAGGCTCCAGTATGGAGCGGCAGCCGCGTACTGCGTTTTCCGCGTTTAAGTGGTCTCAGCACACCCTGATAGGGGACAGCTGAACCTAGAAGAAAGTTTGACCAGTGTTGCAGTGGTGCATATTTTCCCGATAGGTTCAGCATCAGGTGTGCGTTTCCGTGACCACGTTGGCTCAAGGGTGAAACACCTAGCCTGTCTCCGTCTGCCACAAGAAGGCACGGGGTGGCGGTGGTTCGCCGACGGCGCATTCGATCAGGGGCAAGAAACCATCTACTCCACTACGCGGGATAAACTATGCGGGGCATTGCCAACCTCCCCTGAAACGTGAGTGGGTCAGCTCCGCGCCCAGAAGCCGTCTATCCCACTAAGTGGCATAAGCGATGTCATGCATTGCCAACGGTTCCTGAAACATGAATAGGCTAGCTCTGCGTTCAATCACCATATATCCCATGAAATGGGATAAGCATGTGCATTGCCCACGGTGACCCCCAACGCCGTTTCAACAGCACAGGACCCAGGCCTTCTTTTTCTGTTTTCGCGGGGCGCCGCAAACCCGCGCCGAGCTTCAGCGATACTGGGCGATGTAATAGAACGCGCGAAGGCGAATAGCGGTATTCCCCAGCCCCCCCAACGGCACACCGATTCCGTGACTCGGAGAGTGAGGCTTCAGCCCCACGCGCCGCCTGGGCGGGCGAATCATGCCCTCCTCCCAAACACAAAATAGCCCTTCCCCCCTCTGGCCTGCTTAGGTGGCCCCGAGGCGGTCACGCAGCCGTTGCAGGCGCGGCACCCTTTCCGGCCTGCCTAGGTGGCCCAGGCGAGGGGACACGTCGGCCGCAGCCGTTCCAGGCGCGGCAACACAGGCCACCGCGCCCTACAAGGTGGTGACACCAGATACAGTCCGAGAACACATGTTTGGAAATGGATTCCGCGCTCGCGTCGGGCCCGCTCTCTTTGCTGCGTCTTCATTAGGGTTCCAGTGGTACTGTCTGCTTCCGGCGCCCCGAACCCTGCATGGTGACACGCGTGTTCGTTGAGAGCTTGCGTCATCGCGGTACTTTCGTGTTTCCCGACGCCCCACGGGTGGTCATCTGCGGACGGCACCCCATGATGCTTTCATAGTTGCGACTTCCCCCTTCTTGCCCTGGTGGCCTACAGCAGCGGGACAAAAGTTCGTCTCATATTCAAATTGCCACAAGTGCATCACCTCCCTACTTCCCCTGTACAATCTTATCAAGAAGAGCTTTGTCTGGCCCCTGCCAGAAGCGGGATAGTTAGACCTTGGGGTCTTGGTCCTTGATAGTAATATACATATACGTGTATACATGTATATATATATATATATATATGTATATGATCCCGGATCGAAATTACCCTACCCGTCTTTTATGTGAGAAAACAAGTTTTCCAGCGCATCCCATATCCTGGTCTCAAAGATCCCATTGGCATTTCACATTCGGAATAACTAACTGCCCCAGGGCATTACTAACTTCGGCTTCGGGTGATTTCGGCTTTTCGTATTCCAGACGAAACCTGTGCCCCGCCGAAGCAGAATTCCGTCGTTCCCTTGCAACTGTCGTTACGAGCGGTCGCCGTCGGCCGCCGTGCCGCGCCGTTTCGTGCCCCGCCGCGCTTGGTCGTCAGCGCGTGAAACCTGCGTCGAGGGAATGCGGCAACTGTGCCGTGCCCTTGCCCGCGTGCCGCGCCATGCCGCGCTTGGTTCTTGGAGGGCGGCACATGCGTAGCGCCGCGCCGAGCCGCGCCCGCGCGCCGCGCCGCGTGCGCGCCGTGCGCGTGGCCACGCACGCTGAGCGCGCCCACTGCGACGGTGATTCACCGCTGTTAGCATGCAGCGCCGTTGTTTGGGTCCCTTCGCACGGTGTCATGTTTTCACTGCGCAAGTGTGCTTCCTCCGAATGGCATTCGGGTCATAACTCGGGCCTCCGGCAGCCGTTCGGGGCGATTCGTACCCCCCCGAAAGCCTCGGCGACAGGTTGATGCATCGGCGACAGACAATAACATTTTGCAACAGTTTGTCTCGCACAAGGCACGTCCGACAATGAGTGATAGCGAAGAATGAGATAGGGCACGCCAGACAATGACATGTGAGAAAGCATTTTGCGACAATCTGTCTCGCGCCAGGAAAACGCTGCTATCGCTTCGCGACGCCCGCCTTAAGAAAACTGCACAATTCCATGTCCAACTTTTTTTCGCGGACTGTCCTTGTTCAGTCCGAGAACAATGTTTGGAAATGGGATCCGCGCTCGCGTCGGGCCCGCTCTCTTTGCTACGTCATCATCAGGGTTCCAGTGGTACTATCTGCTTCCGGCGCCCCGAATCTTGCATGATTGCACGCGTGTTTGTTGAGAGCTTGCGTTATCGCGGTTCTCTTGTACTCTCGGTGTCCTATGGGTGGTCATCTGCGGACGGTACCTGATGATGCCTTCGCAGTTGCGACTTCCCCCTTCTTGGCCTGGTGAACTACAGCGGCGGGACAAAAGCTCGTCTGAAATTATGAGGGGCCGCAGAATGCCACCAGTACATCAGCCCCCCTTTCCACTTTAGAATCATATCAAGAAGAGCTCTGTCTGGCCCATCATCATCATCATCATCATCATCATCATCATCATCATCATCATCATCATCATCAACATCATCATCATCATCATCATCATCATCATCATCATCATCATCATCATCATCATCATCATCATGATCATCATCATCATCATCTTTAGCGGCAGCATCATCATTATCAGCATCATCATCATCATCATCATCATCATCATCATCATCATCGGCATCAGCATCATCAGAATCATCATCATAATCATCATCAGCACCATCACCATGACCATCACCATCACCATCACCATCACCATCATCATCATCATCATCATCATCATCATCATTATAAGCATCATCATCAGAATCATAATCATCATCGTCACCATCACCATAATCATCAGCAGCAGCATTATCCTCCTGCTCCTCATCATCAGCATCATCATCCTCATCATCCTCAACAGTTTCATCATCCTCATCACCATCATCATCAGCATCATCATCACCATCATCATCATCATCATCATCATCATCGTCATCACGATCATCATCATCATCGTCATCATCCTCCTCCTCATCATCGGCATCATCATCAGCCTCATCATCATCATCATCAGCATCATCATCATCATCATCATATCCAGCATCGTCATTATCATCATCACCATAATCAGCATCCTCATCATCATCAGCATCATCATCACCATCCTCATCATCCTCAACAGACTCATCATCATCATCATCATCATCATCACCATCATCATCATCACCATCCTCATCCTGCTCATCATCATTATCACCATCGGCATCATCATCATCAGCCTCATCATCATCATCAACGGCATCATCATCATCAGCAGCATCAGCATCACCATCATCATCATCATCATCATCATCATCATCATCATCATCATCGTCGTCGTCGTCGTCATCATCATCATCATCATCATCATCATCATCATCATCATCATCCCCCCCTCATTGACAAAAGCCAATCAAAACTATTATTCACACTCGTGCTAGGGTCCACCCTGGCCGGTCTCTCGCCCAGGACCGATTATCGACTGGCCCTGGGGGTCCCAAAAGGCCCCCCCACGGAGGCATAATCGAGGAAAGACTTCTGGCGCGACGATTGCGGGCTCCACATCGAACCGCATCGGCGAAGAATCGGCGATGCGGCGCGATCCTCCGACCCTATCTGCTGAGACCTCATCTGGGAAGCCCAGAAATACGCAGTCCCAAGTCCCGACCCTCTCCGCAAGGCCAATTTCTCATCCCGAGACGTTTTTTGACGGCCAAAGACCTCCCGTCGTGATTTCTGTCACGGCGCGAGCATGTCTGGGCTCTTCTCGCCCCCGCGCGGCTCGCCCGCGGGGGGACCACGGCCAGGGAGAAGCCCGCCCCCTCCCTGTCCTCAGCTCGGAGCAGAGCGAGGTGAGACAACAGCAATTCACGATCGGTCCCCGGACCCCTCCCGGGTTCCAAACGCACCAGTTTTCCAAGCTGCCTCAAGCTGCGGCGACGAGGTGGCCACCCGAAGGCCAACTGCCCCGTTCACTCAACTGGCCCTCCTCTGATCCACGGCTGGCGTCGTCCAACCATGGTGGTTTTCGGGTCATCACTCGGGCTTCCAGCGGCCGTTCGGAACGATCCAGGCACCCACAGAACGCTCTCGGCGAGGCGCAGCTGATGGAGCGCATCCCGAAGCTGGGAAGCCGCCATTAGCCGACGAAAGCGCCGGAAAACCTGGAACCTCTGGCGCTACAACCCTCCTCGAAATCACACGCAAATTTTTCATGTTGATCCACGCGCGACACGCGGCCCATTTTTTGTGCTTGCAGTCGCCAATATCGGCGCGAACGTTGAAAATTTGGGGTCCTGGGGCGCCGCCGGGTCGCGGGAAGAACTTGCGCTTGATTTCGCGGGGGGATGTCGTCCTGCGGTCTCAGCTGGCTGAGTCTCACCCCCACGCGGGGCAGAGGAGGAGCGTGGGCGGCTCACCCACGGGGGCACCACGGCCGGGCAGCGGCGGCACCGCCTGGCGGCCGCGCGCGGGCGCGCAGGGGCGGTGCACCAGCAGCGCCCCCGCGCCGTCCAGCTGGGGAAGCGAGCGGCCCGCGGAGGGAGGGAGGAGAAGGAGGAGGTTGATGATGCGACGCGCGGCTTCGCTACAGCATGAGCTCGACCACAAGAAACCTTTCACAAGAAACCCAACCCTGAGAACCCAGGACGTCCATTGATTTGTGGTGTGGGAACGCCAAGCCTTCCATAGCAGAACCATGGAAACCCGCGAAAGCCAGGGCACCCTGGAGGCAAGCAGGGTGCTTCTTGGCATGGGTTTCCACTGTATGCGCGTGCTCGATGTGCGATGACGGGCGGCGCTGGGGCCAACTGGGCTGCCGCTTGCGCCACCGCCGCGACAGTGCAAAAACATTGGGATAATCGGGCGCGAGCCCACAGGCTGCGGGAGCGCAAATGCAGAAACTATAAACAAAAGGAGTACTCAAGTAAAAAACGAGACACCAATCAGGCCTGAGGAAGTCTGCAGAGCTTGCGGCAAGCGCCAAAATCGAAGCACGCAGGGAGAACAAAAGCGAGCGTTCACGACGAACTCCGCGCGACCAGTGTCCAGACCTCTGGCGGGCAAGAGCCAGCAACAACAAGAGGGGGCCGACTGGGGGCGACCCACAAAGAAAGGGCCACATAGGGCCACATTGAAGCGCTGACGACGCCATATGGGGCGATCAGCAACAAGAGCGAGGCACGAAAGCCAGGAAAATCTGCCAGAAGCGCATGCACACAAAGGGGGAAGGGGGCCCTTGGGGTCACCACGGAATGCAGGAACAGGTAAGGCTTAAATGGCGCGCGAGGCCAGGTTGAACGGCCTGCTGGACTGTTCTTAGAGCACTGGCGTCAGGAAGACGTAACCTGAACGAAAAAGTGTAAGCACAAGTAGACAGTACACAGCAAACCCAGCTCCGACGAACTGCGACGCGGGCGACATGGCATTTAGGATGGGGAATGCCCAGGATGAACAACGAAGACAGAGGCCAGGCGGTAGAAACTGAGGAGCGACTGTGGGCGACCCACGACAAGGGAGCCGATCCTGCTACCGACACAGGCGCACACGGCATGATACCTGAGCGGAGCAAATGCTTGATATGTTGATTGAGAGACTGCGCAATGCTGGCCACCGAAAGGACTGCAGCCTGCCCTCACGAACAGCACCGTGGGCATCACGGTCAAGAAGACCCCTGAAAGGGGAATGCCCTGGATGGGCAACAGCCAAAGACGAAGCGGTAGAAAGGATGGCGAACGCGGGCGACCAACGACAAGGGAGCCTGCCTATTCTCGACACAGGCGCACCCAACAAGATGCCTGAGCGATGCAAATGCCTGACCAGACCTACGCGGGACGCTGAGACAGACGCACGCGCAACTAGTGAGCGCGCTGAGAATACGCGCCACAGAAACGCACGCGCGGCGGAGCGCCGCGCGAGCCAACTTGCGGTAGCAAGTCTGATTGTGCGGTCACCTGAAATGTGCCAGTGGGATGAACCGCAGCAGAGCTGACTGAAGAGAGCTGGTCGCCTTCCGTGATCCGGCGCCCGCGTGGTCAGCGACTCGCCTGCACCAAAACACTAGACAAGCAGGGAGCGGCGCACCAGGGACCCCTACCGATCGGACGCGAAGCGCCTCGAGAAGAGGAGCGGGCGGGAGCCCTTATCTCACCCGCGCGCGCAGAGGCAGGAGGAAATAGGAGATGCGCACTGGGTTGAACATGCACTTCCGCGTCGCTCACTTGCCCCCCACCTGCTAAGACTGGCGGGCCGATCTCTCCAGGTCGAGCTGGGTGCCGACGGAGGGGGGCAGACGCTCGAGACGCCGCCGCCCCCCGCTTCATCGGTCGGCCGCCGCCGCGAATTCCCACGGCCCGCCTCGCGCGCCACGCGGCAGTTGCGGGAGCCTCCGAAGCAAAGGAAACACCCCAGGCCCCCTCTGCGCCGCTGGACGCGGGCCCCCTAAGCTCCTCCGCTTCGTTCGCCGCCTGGCGGAAGAGAAATTCACTCGCGAACGCCGCGGCTTTCTCCTCAGGGGAAAAACCGAATAAACAAAAACTTCTTGCGCTCCGCGCGGATTTCTTGGACCCGCGCTGGACGCCCCACCCTGGCGCGCGGACCGCGCCGAACGCGCCGGGGGCAGCGCCGGGGGCGCCGCCGGGGGGGCGCCGCGCGGATCCAAAAAATCCGCGCCGAGCGCCAAAAGCTTATGCTTATGCCGCTTGCTTCTTCGACTCCCGGAGCCCCTGCCTCCGCCGCCTCTCGACCACTGCCAGGTCGCCTCGCGCCAATGGCGGCGCCAGAGGGAAGGCCAGCAAGCCCCGAGGCCGGCCCCGCGGAGGCCCTGGGCCCCGCGGCAGATCGTTCCAGCTGAGCCGCGACATCGTCGACAGCGACCAGATGTGCTCGACAAACGGCTTGAGATGCTCACGTATGCACGCCTGACGCTCTGCGCTTGCGTTCTTAGAAAAATAAACGCCATAGACATAATATTTTGGCGCTCCGCGCGGCTCTCGGAAACCTGCCAGGCCCGCCTCCTCGGCGCACGGAGCGCGCTACGGGCGGCGCCGGAGGCGCGGCCGGGGGGTGGTTTGGGTTCTTTGGTGAGTTCTGACGAAGCCAAAAGAGGGGCCCAAAATGCACTATGGAATTCGCGCGGGCCCCAACCGTCAGATATTCACATGAGAGGGTAAATTCAAAAGTCTCGTCTTTGCAAAATTCGCTTCGCTGACTGAGAAAGACCGGGCCATCGAGATCACGCGCAAATCGACGGCCGGGAACAAGGAGGCACGGGCCAAACCAGATATGCCGCTCGACAACAAAAGAATTTGTCGGGGCATTGCTTTTGAAACGAAATACATCCTGTCGAAATGGGGATGGCCACGGTCAGAGCTCAATGTTGAGTGGACGCGAGCTCCAACGTTCACGAAGTGAGCTTGTCTGGGGGCTTCGTTCTGGAGGTGGGCTTCGCCGTGGCCCCCCCAGACACAGCGCGGCCTAGAATGGGGGAAGTACGCGATAGTGGCCGAGCACCCCGAGTTCCGCCACGTGCTCCGCGAGAACAAGGATGATGCAAAAAGACAGCGGCAGGGGCAAGACGGAGGGTGACAAAGCCACCAGCCGCTAGGGACAGCGCCAGTCGAATCGAGTCTCACCCCTTGCACGACATTGAACTCTGCGCGTGCGTTTCAAGAACGCCAGGTTGAATAACCCAGCGCCGATTGCAGAGTTAATGGGCGAATTGCATTATACCTATACGACCACCTGCGGGTGATAAGGAGGTTGGGGCGGGGGCAGCAATGGGCAACAGTGGTGATTGTTGTTCTGACGATGCCAGTGGAGATTGTTGCGTTGCCGCTCGCTCTTGGGAGCCTTAGTGTCGAGTTGTTTACGTCACCCTTCGCTCTTGTCGCCTTGGTACCAGTCCCCCCCCCCCCGGGGACAACGAAATAATAAATCTGTTCGTTCATTTTGGAAGAGCTTGGGGGGCCGTTTGGGCTCGGCCTTTGGGCCCCTAGGGGGGCTATTGGGGGCCTCTTGGGGGGCCTCTTGGGGGCCTCTTGGGAGCCTTTTTGGGTTTCTTGGGGGCCTCTTGGGGCCTCCCGGGAGTTTCTTGGAGCGATCCGTAAAAGCCTGTTCCGCCAACGTTCGTACTGGGGGCCCTGGCGTTCGAAGATTGTTGCGTTGCCGCTCGTTCTTGGCACAACATACAGCACGGGATGTCGATGTGCCTGACGATCTGCATCTGCATTAGCTTATCGATGTGCATGCCGATTTGCTTTTCGATCTGCATGTCGATGTGCAGCACACTATCGGTATCACTATCGATCCCACGATCGATATCACTATCGACCGTACTATCGATCTCACTCGATCGATCTCAATACCGGCCTCACTCGATCAATTCCACGTTCGATATCACTCTCGATTTCATGTTCGATCCCACTGTCGATCTCACTATCGATATCACTCCATCGATCTCACGATCGATATCACTATCGATATCAATCCATCGATATCACTATCGATCTCACTATCGATCTATCGATTTCACTCGATCGATCTGACTATCGATCTTACTCAATCGATCTCACCATAGATCCCAGGATCGCTCTCACTCTCGATCCCACAATCGATTTCACCATCGATCTCACTCGATCGATCTCACTATCGATCCCACTATCAATTTCACAATCGATCTCACAATCGATTTCACTATCGGTCTCACTATCATTTTCGCACCAGCCGGACACTGGGACACCAGCGGGACACCAGCGGGACACCGGCGGGACACCGCGCGGCCCCGTTTGCCGGACGGGAAACATTTGGTCAGGCCGCGCCTCAGCCACAGAAGACTTACCGGGACACCAGCGGGAACCAGCGGGACACCGGCGGGACACCGCGAGGCCCCGCTTGCTGGGGGGGGAATCATTTGGTCTGGCCGCGCCTCAGCCACAGGAGACTTTCCTCTCGCCCGCCCACGCAGCTTCGCCTCGCCCGCACACACGGCACGCACGAACACGAAACCGAAAACGATTTCCCGGTGGGGGGGCTCTCCGTTCCACTTCGATCTCACCCCCCAACCTCCGATTGAGCGGGGCGTCGCTGCATCCAGCGAAACACGCACGCCAGCATATATTTTGGACCTCGACAGCGGGCATGAGCTCAGCAGCATCTTGCTGACTGCCAACCTGCAGGAGTCTCTGTCCTTGCCCACCGTCGCCACGCCCTCGACAGCATGAATTTCTGGGCGCATTTAGACAGAGCAATCGCGTTGAATGTTGGAGTTTCTGGGTGGCCAGTTACTTCTGTCGCAGCGCGCGGGGCCCATGCGGGATATGCCAAGGAAGAGCTTCACGCGACAATCGACCAGATTAGCGCTGCAATGGCCGATGCTTCTCGACCTGGTGCTAAAAATATCGCCGGAGGTACTCGATGCACAGCTACACCAGGGATCAAGAGGGCGACGCGTTGATCGACTCTCTGCCCCCTCTGGATTCCAGGTGGCAAACGAATCCGACGAGCGCGATTTCGAGGACACGTGGACGTTCAAGAACACTCTCGGGCACAAGCGCCAGATCGATTTCACCTCTGCCAGCCAGTGTTTGGAGGCGGTCAGGGGACAGGCGGTCGACAGCGTCAGCACGGGGTCGGACCACGAAGCAGTTTTCGCCGAGCTCAAGCAAAGGCCCCGTGACCCGCGCCCGAGGCGGCGCCAGCGGATCGCAAAAGGATTGGCCCCGCGCGACTCCGAGAGCGCGCACCAGTCAAGACTTGATCAAAAGGTCCAGGAATCTCCCCCGCACGCTCTGCGCGAGCCTGAACGCGCTGTCCGGGGAGTCGCCAATGAACGCGGCAGCGGCCCCGTCGAGGCAAGGGCCGACACGCTTTGAAACGACGCTGACGTCCATTCTTGCCGGCGCGACGGCGCGCATACTCTGGCGCGCTGGCCCGCGGGCAGCACTCCAAGCAGATCCGAAAGCAAGTTCGCGCAGAGTTTCGGCGGCGCGGGAACGACCGGGCCGAGCAGATTTTGGAGGAGTTCGAGAACCTGAACACATAGGACCAGTTGCGCATCCTCCCCTCGCGCAACGAAAGGCGAGCGTCATCGGCAGATGTTTCCCCGCAACAATTTGCAAAAATTCCAGGCATAGGTTCCCATGTCTGAGTGCGCCCTCAACGAAGGCGTCAACTCTATGATGGAATATCTGCAACGATGCCAGCAACGGAAACTCGAGGGTGCTCCCAAGTTTCGCATGGACGCACTGAAGCACGTTCTTCGTAAGATGGCATGCCAGGCCGAGATGTTCAAGTGCGCCTCCGACGCAGCCCCGAGGTTCGAGCGGGCCTTTCTCAGCAACACATTGCGGGCGGGCACCGTCGATCCGAGCTGGCACGACACATTATTCGCGATGCTTCCGAACACAGGAGGTCGGAGCACACCCTGCAACTGGCGACCCATCGCCACGTTGCGCTCAACCAAAGTGGTGCACGACAGGCTTCGAGGACACCTCGTCAAAGCACAGCAGCCGCCAGACCAAGTGGGCTTCCGGAAACAGCACCCAATCAACGATGCTTTCGCAGTGCTCGAGACTGCGCGCGGCAAATCTCTGGAGCCGCATTGCCCGCGCTGGGTCGCGAGCCTTGACTTGAAGACAGCCTCTGATATCATAGAACGCACTGCTTTGTTCGACGCCTTGCGCGACCAAGGCGTGGACCAATCGTGCACAGCTGTGCTTGCCATGATTTACAATCGCCAGACGGGGCGAGCGCAGCGGTCGCGGCGCTTCGGCACCAACCGAGGTGTCAAGCAGGGGGACATCATCAGCCTCGCGCTGCTCAGCGCAGGCTTGGAGCTCGCGCTCTCACGGAGGAAACGCTCTCTCGGCAATCGTGGACTTGACGTGGGCAGCACTTCTGGCGAGAGGCTCACCAACGCCCGAAACGCCGACGACCTCATTGTCTATGCTGCATCCTGTGAGGAACTGTGCGAGATGATGGATGCCCTGTGCTATAAATTCCGCCGGGTCAGCCTGCATCTGAACGCGTCGAAGACGAAAACCTGCACAAAAAAAAGAAACCTCGCCGAGCCCACGTACCTCGAGATCAGCAGTGACATGGTCGAAATCCCGTTCGGCAGCGATATTCATGTCGAATTGGGAGAACTAGTTCTGGGGTCCTTGCTGCAACATGCCAACGTCAAGCTGTCGCACCTGTTCCAGGCCGCTTGGGCCAAGTTCCATGAGTGGCGGAACATGTTAACAATCAAGAAGATGTTCATCAACCGCCGCCTCAAGCTCTGCGATTCCGTCGCAACGCCTACGGTGCTGATCGGCTCGCCAACGTTAGCTTCGACGACGCGCCAGACAGAGCAACTGGACGTTCTTCAACGACGCATGCTGCGCTTGATTGTGGGCTGGGTGCGGCTCGATGACGAAGACTGAAGCACCACGATGCTTGCCCGGTTCCGAACTGGCGAATGAGGCTGGCCCATTTGCACCACAGTTTCGCCGGTCAGCTTCAGCTGGGGAGAACCTCACAGTTGGGCGCGCCAACGATCATGCTGGAACCCGGGCGCCAGCTCTACTGGAGAAGGTCTTGGGCGGGGTCGTCTGGCATGTCGGTGAAACGACGATTTGTAAACGTACTCGCTCGCTCAATGTGGCGAACCGTAGTACGCCGCTGTTCTGAACCGAAGGAAGTGGCGTGCGCAAGCCGAGGGCTATGCGCAAGACTTCTGACTCCGATGACGCATGCAAATTGTACGTCGCCGAAGTTACTTCATTGCTTTACGCCCGCGTCCGCCTGCGGACCGATTCGATTCGATTGGGCTTTGCTTGCGTTGCTTGCGTTTTTTCCCTACCTAGGCTCTGCCTAGAAGGGTTCTTACTCGCTTGGCTTAAAGGGGCCGGGCAGTGCAAACCGCCCTGGGCGGTTCACCCAGTCCCCTGGGAGCCAAGCAAAATCAACAGCAAAACTAAAAGCAAACGCGCGGTTCCCCCAGTTGCGCTCTCTGGGTGCCAAGCAAAAGCAAAAGCAAAGGCAAAAATGAAGGCAAAAGCCAAGGCAAAGCGAAAGCATAGCATAGCATAGCAGAGCATAGCAGAGCATAGCAGAGCATAGCCTAGCTTAGCCGAGCCTAGCCCAGCATAGCATTGCGCAGCATAGCATCGCATAGCATAGCATAGCATAGCATAATATAGCATAGCGCAGCACAACATCCACTATTGCATGATGGCCGCGAACCGAACCGAGAACCGAGAACCGGCCCCCGAACCGAACCGGCCGAACCGGACCGGTCCTCGACCCGAACCGGCCGAACCGGACCGCGCCAGCCTCTGACCCGAACCGGCCGGACCGAACCGGCCCGACGAACCGAACCGGCCGAACCGGACCCCCCCTCGGGGCTGGAGGGGCGGGGGGACCTGACCCCCCCTCAGGACGTCGGGGATCGGAGGGGACCTGAGCCCCCCTCAGGACGCGGCGGGGGCGTGGGGGGGACCTGACCCCCCTCAGGACCTGACCCCCCTCAGGGCCCTCTTGGAGCCTTGCGGGGCCCGCCTGGGAGGCCCAGGAGCGCCCCAAGCGGACCCCGAGAGGGCCCTTAACGCGCATGTCGTGCTGCCCTGGGGCCCAGGACGACGACGACATGCGCACGACATGCGCCCTTGGGTCCTTCTTGGGGCTCTCTTGGAGCCCTCCTGGGCCCTCTTGGGGCCTTGCGGGGCCCGCCTGGGAGGCCCAGGAACGCTCCCAGAGGGCCCCGAGAGGGCCCTTAACGCGCATGTCGCGCGCATGTCGCGGGACCTGACCCCCCCTCAGGACGGGACCTGAACCCCCCCTCAGGACCTGACCCCCCCTCCGGACGGGAGGCGAAGGCGCCGCGGGACCTGACCCCCCCTCAGGACGGACGGCGCCGCGGGACCTGACCCCCCCTCAGGACGTACGGCGGCGCGGGCCGCAGGACCTGACCCCCCCTCAGGACCTGACCCCCCCCCTCGGGACCTGACCGCCCCCCTCGGGACCTGACCCCGCCCTCGGAACCTGACCCCCCCCTCGGGACCTGACCCCCCCCTCGGGACCTGACCCCGCCCTCGGGACCTGACCCCCCCCCCCATCGGGACCTGACCCCTGACCCCCCCGGGACCTGACCCACCCCCCCCCTCGGGACGACCTGACTCCCCCCCTCGGGACCTGACCCCCCCCTCGGACCTGACCCCCCCCCCTCGGGACCTGACCCCCCCCCTCGGGACCTGACCCCCCCCTCGGGACCTGACCCCCTCCTCGGGACCTGACCCCCCCTCGGGACCTGACCCCCCTCCGACCTGACCCCCCCCTCGGGACCTGACACCTGGGACCTCGGGACCCCCCCCCCTCCCCCCCCCCTCGGGACCTGACCCCCCCCCTCGGGACCTGACCCCCCCCCTCGGGACCTGACCCCCCCTCGGGACCTGACCCCCCCTCGGGACCTGACCCCCCCTCGGGACCTGGGACCTGACCCCCCCTCACGGACCCCCCCCACCTGACCCCCCCTCAGACCTGACCCCCCCTCGGGACGGACGGCGCCCCCCCTCAGGATCTGACCCCCCCTCAGGACGGGACCTGAACCCCCCCTCTCAGGACGACGGGGGACCTGACCCCCCCTCAGGACGCCGGGGATCGGAGGGCCGCTCCCGCTCCCTCGTCCCTCCCTCTGCCGCTTCCTCCGTTCCTGCTGCCCCCTCCCTCCCTCGTCCCTCCCTCCGTCGGCCCTCCTCCGTCGTCCCTCCTCCCCCCTTCGTCCCTGCTTCCTCTCTCCTCCCTCTCTCCTCCCTCTCTCACACTCTGCCGCTCCCGCTCCCCACTCTGCACGTCGTCGTCGACGTCGACGTCGTCGACGTCGTCGTCGTCGCCTCATGTCCAAGAATTCGGGGGTGTCTTGGAACCAGCCGAACCGGAAACCCTCGGCCGAACCGAACCGCCCGAACCGGACCGAACCGGCCGAACCGAGCGACCGAACCGGACCGGCCGAACCGGACTGGCCAATATACTCGAACCGGACCGGATGGACCGAACCGGACGGCGATCTGAACCGGACCGGCCGCACCGACACGAAGGCGCGACGAACCGGACCGAACCGAACCGAACCGGGGCCATCATGCTATTGCTGCTGCTATTGGAGTAGGAGCGGCAGCAAATGCAAGAGCAAAAGCAAAGGCAATGCAAAGCAAAAGCAAAACCAATGCGAAGGTGTAGATGTAGATGAAGATGTAGGTGTAGGTGTAGATGTGGATGTAGGTGTAGATGTAGATGTAGATGTAGGTGTAGATGTAGGTGTAGGTGTAGGTGTAGATGTGAGTCTCGCTGCTGATGTAGATGTAGCTGTAGATGCAGGTGTAGATGTAGATGTAGCTGTAGGTGTAGATGTAGATGTAGATGTACGTCTAGATGTAGATGTAAGTGTCGATGTAGATGTAGGTGTGTGTATATATGTATAGATATATATAAAGAACTCCCCAGTGTCCCGCCTCATCTCCGTGCCTGCTTGCTTTTGCTGCTGTCTCGGCGACTTGCTGCCTGCTTCTGCTGCTGCTTCACTTACGGCATGGCGTCGGCAGTTCTGGCGCTACTACTACTACTACTACTACTACTACTACTACTACTACTACTACTACTACTACTACTACTACTACTACGACTACGACTACGACTACTACTACTACTACTACTACTACTACTACTACTACTACTACTACTACTACTACTACTACTACTACTACTACTACTACTACTACTACTACTACTACTACTACTACTACTACTACTACTACTACTACTACTACTACTACTACTACTACTACTACTACTACTGCTACTGCTACGACTACGACGATGAGGAGAAGGAGGAGGACGGCGTTTACCGCTCCTCCTCCTAGGTAGGGTCGCACTGGGATAATCTTCTTCGAGTTCTCCGCCTGTAACGGTATTGGCAAGAGGGCTGCGCCACCTCACATCATACTCCCTGGGTCCACGCCAAGGAGCTGTACTTGTTCACGTCCATCAGCAGAGAGACGTGCCCCCTGGCGCCGGTCACGGGCGCCAGATGTTGGCAAGCTTCTGCGCATGGCTGTCTCGCTCCCTCGCAGCGATTGCCGCTGATGCTCGATTGGCTTGCGTGGCTCGGGTCCTTACCACGCGCTCGAGCTCAGCCGCGCGGGCCTTGCACTGCGCCACTGGGGAAATGCCGCCCATCTTCTCGGCGAGGCCCTGCATGCTGGCGAACGCCTACGGGCTGCGCGCGGCAACTTGCAGAGCGCCATCCCCGTCATACCGCCAGGTGGCTGGTCGGGAACCAAATAAAACCTTGGGAGGGGGCTGCGTGCATGGTCCTCGGAGTGATTTTCGGGCAGCCCCGGCTGCGGAGGCATGGCACTGCTTGCACTGCCTGCACCACTGGCATCCTGACAGGTTCTTGCCGCAGCCATTTTCCAACCTTTTTCCAATCGGGTCCAGCGCGGGGTCTCGATAGGTTCCGTGGTTGCCGTGAGGATTCCATCCCACGGAATACACATGTGCCGTGTGCGTCCCTCGTGCAAGTCACAAAGCGAAGCATTCGCCCAAGGCGAACCGAGTGCGAAAACAATTGAGCACTGTCTGGGCTCAGGAGCTATCCGTGTCGGCAATAGGGCGTGGAGCCCCTTCGCATCAATGGCCTTGAGTCGCAACTGCTACGGAGGAGACAGGAGGGAGAAGAAAGGAGGGAGAGGGAGAGAGAGAGAGAGAGGGAGAGGCAGAGGAAGAGGGAGAGGGAGACAGGGACAGAGACAGAGACACAGACGGAGACACGGACAGAGCCAGCGAGGCAGAGACAGAAGCGGAGACAGAGACAGAGGCAGAGGCAGAGACAGAGAAGGGGGAGCGGGAGGGGAAGCCAAGGGGGAGAGGGGGAGGGAAGCGGGTGGGTGAATGGAAAGGAGGAGGGAGAGTGGAGGGGAGGGGGAGGGGGAGGAGGAGAGGGGAGGAGGGAGCGGGCGGACGAATCGGTCGAATCAGGCTCAACCTATGCTGGCAGTGGACAGCCTCGCTCTGGCGGCTGAGCGATACGGTGACGAGGAGCATCAAGGGCCAAGGCTACAGTCCTGACCAGACCGTCGACACGTGAACATGAATGGGTCGACCGACGCGAACGCCGATGGAAAAGGTGGTCATTGAAGAGGCCGCCGACGGCGCCATCGAAGTCGAGGAGGTGACAGGGAAGGCAGGAGTCGAGGAGAGAAGGGAGGAGGGAGGGAGGAGAGACGAGAAAGAGGGTGCTGTGCCAGCTCCCAACCACAGCAGTGCCCAGACCGCAGCGCAGTGGACAAGAAGAGGTGGTCCTGGTGGCTCCCGTGAGAGAATAAGCCTGCGCTGAGTGACACAGGTCCTGGACCACTTGGCGTTCCCCAGGTTTGGCGTTGCATCCAGAGTCGTCTTTTCACTGCGCCCAAAGCCCGGGAAGAGCTCACGGAGGCCGAAAACAACCCAGAACCTAAGGACAGGACCAGTTGCCCTCAGGACCCCTCTGCACAATGGCCAGAAGACGAGGTGGTGGGGATGGTAAGGCTTCGGGCTGCGCGCAGACCGGCCCCCAGGTAGTTCCGGCTGGCCTCAACAGGGCCCCCCCGAGCAGTCCGGGGGGGTCTCAACACCCTGACATCGCCTCCGGCGACGCGAGCGCCCCAGGGTTAAGGTGTTGCGAGGAGCACCCCCAAGGCGCGGCCGGGCTGCTGTTGAGACCGCCCCGACTACTCGGGGGGCCTGATGAGGCCAGCCGGGAATACCTGGGAGGCTTTCTGCGCGCAACTTGAAGCCGGAGCAGCGGGTCTGACGCGGGTGGGCCCGCGGGGAGAGGTGCAATAGCACTTGCAATGGTTGGTGCCCGAATGCAATCACTTGCGCGCTGGATGCAACAGTTGCGCGTGGATGCAATTGTGTAGCTTTTGGCGCACGCAGTAGTCTTGGCGGCGAGCGAGGGGGAGAAGTGAGAAGGCCTTCTCAGAAGGCTCGGAAGTCCCCAAGCCTTCTGAGAGAATCCGAAGCCTTCCCCGACAGAAAACGTCTCAGACGGCGCAAGAGCTTCTGAGAACTCCCACCGCCTTCTGAGAAGGCCTTCTCCTTCTCACTCCCCCCCCTCGCTCGACGCCGATGGTTGTCGCCCGTGCGCCAGTTCGCGCCCGCCCCCGTCGCAAGAACTGAACACTGTTGCACGCAACAATAGACAAGGAACGAACGATGGCACCTCTCGCCGCCGACCCCTCCGCGAACAGACCCGCCCCAATCCAGCTCAGAGCAGCCCGCAGCCCGACCAGATGGGTCGAGTAGGAGATCGACTACAGAATCGAGTTACCCCGAAATTGACTTTCTCGTAATAAGTTCGTTGAAAACTCGACGAACAAATACATAGAAAGTTCGTAGATCTACGGAGCAGTTTTCGCATCTGTCGTAGATTCGACTGAAAATCAACCTAAGGGTGAATCAATTCTGTAGTCGATCTCCTACTCGAATGGGGAACGAGGCGAAAGGACACCCTTTTCCCCGACCGGGGACAGGCCCGAAGCCGGGCATGCTGCGTCATTGTCGGACGGCCACACCCTGAAGCAAGCGCAGGCGCTGCTCCTGCTTGACGCGGATGTCCCTCATCATCTCCAGGCACCTCTCGGCGGCGTGCCAGGGGGCGGGGGGAGGGGTGCGAGTGGGGCGGCCCTCTGAGCTGGCAGAGGGCTGCCTCTAGGGGGCATCGGGTACTTCCGAGAGAGCCCCTCGGAAGAGCCGAGAGGGCTTATACGAAGCCCCCCGCCTGATGAGAAGGGCCTCCCCTATTCACCCCTCCTCTGGCCAAAGCCCGCTGGAAACCGCTCCCCAGACCTCTCCCAGACTCTCGTCGGTGCTTCTCAGGAAACCTGGAAACTCGTCCGCATCGTTTTGGGCGGGACCACCGTCCCGCAGGCGCCGTGTGGGATCCTCCCGAGCCTTCTGGAGGTGCTCCTGGGGACCTCTTGGGCCGTCCAGGGACGATCTCTCGAGTAGGGGATCGACTACAGAACTGTTTTACCCCAAAATTAACTTTCTCGTCGAATATACGAATAATCTATGGCAGTTCTAAGTAAGTGTTGCAGATTCGAAGATCCATGTTCGCGTAAATCAATGATGTCGATCCCCTACTCGAACATCGAGGGCATATTAGGCCGCCCTCGAGGGTGCATCCTGGCCTCCTCGTCGAGCTGCGCCCCGCCGTGGCCACGAGGCGTGCCCGTAAAGGTCGCCACGCAGCACCACGAAAAGCTCCAGAGCCGCTCCTTGACCCGACCCCCCCCGCGCGGGCTCACGGCTAGCAGTTTGCATCCAGCATGCAGATTTTCCACGCAGAGTCGGCACAGCAACTCTCGTTGTCACCAGACGACAACACACCAGGTGATAGATTACCACGCATGGCCGCGAGGAGTGCTGGTTTGGGGGTAAGACAACGACCCTCTAGATGCCCCTATTGGGCGCCGCCGAACCTCGTCAACGACGAGCTGCCCACTTCTTCGAGCTGCCCTTTGCCGTGGCCACGAGGCGGGCCCCCCAAGGGCCCGAAGCGCCGAAAGCGCCCAAGAGCCGCTCGGCCCGACCCCCCCCGACTCTATAGAGGCCTCCTTTGGCACGCCGCCGAACCTCGTCAGCGACGCGAGCCTCGCCTCCAGACGGCACCCCGCCGAGGTGCCAGTGGGGGCTAGCGAGGCCGCGGCGGCGGCGGCCGGCGGCGGCGCCGCGGCGCCCTTCGGCGAGGCAGCGCCCCCGTCGGCCGGCGGCGTCGGCGAGAGGCCCCGGAAGTCTGAGGCGGAGGCGGAGAACTCCAGCGTCTCGCCAGCGGCGTCGGGCGCCGCCCGCCTGTCCCTGGCCTCCGCCCAGCTGCTGCTGCTCACCTGGAGGCCTCCCAAAGCGGGGTACGAACAGGTGGGGTCGGAGGATAACACCGCCTCGCCGAGGCATCGGCGGTGCATTGGCACCGTCGGCGATGCACCGGCGCCGCAGAAGTGGAGAAAACTGGGCTCGAGCCGCCTCGCCCTCCGACCCCGTCTCCTCGGACCCCAGCTAGGAGGCCTGGGCCACCAGATCTTCGGAGATCTCGCTGGCCGCGCTCGCCGACGCCGCGTAGTGGTCCAGCCCTCTCCGCCGGGGCCCTGCCGGCGGCGCCACTGGGTCGCGGGCGCTGCCGCGGCTGACCGACTCCAGGGACGCCGACGCGTCCGCCGCCGCGTCGTCCTTCGGAGCAGGGCGAGTTGAGACAATGGCAGCTCAGAGTCGGTCCCTGGACCTCTCCCAGGGTCCAGACGCACCAGTTTCACGAGATGCGTCCAGCCGTGGCATGCGATGTCCTGTTGTTTTCAGTACGCGGTCCACGGAAGTACCGACCCTTTTTTGCCCAGGGCCGGTTTTCATCCCGAGTCGATTTTGTTCAAGGTCCCGAGGCCCGAGAAGGGCCCCCACAGACAGAAAAGTGAGGAAACCTTTCGTCCTGATTGTTCCAGGCCGTTGCATATGCCTCCACTTGCCCTCCTCTGAGTCCTGCTGCGGCGCCGCCGCCGCGCCGCTGGGTGGCACCGACGACCCACCCGCGGGGCCCCCGGCGCCGACGAGCCCGGCGCCGGCCAGGCCCACGCCCGCGAGGCCGCGCGGCGTGGCGCCCGCAGCGGCGGCGGCGGGCGCCGAGGGCCCCGCCTGCGGCGCCGCGCGCCCTGGGCTGGCCTCCTCGAGGGCGGCGGCGGCGGCGGGGGCGGGCCGGCGATGCTGCAGGCCGCCGCCGCCGCCTCCTCTTTGGGGTCCCAAGACAGTGTGGTGACGGACCGCGTGGCGACCTCGGAATCTCCAACAAGCTCACCGCGCGGTCCGTCACCGCACGGCTTCGGGGACCCTGGAGGCCCCAGTCGCCCGAAACGCCCTCGGAGAACGACCCGAGTCCCAAAACCGTGCGGTGACCCCGAATCTCCCTTGACTCACCACGCGGTGTGGTCACCACAGTCTGGGGGCCCCGGATCCTCTGGAGGCGGCCGAGGGGGACAGCTGGGAGGCCGAGCCCCCCGAGAAGCTCTCGTCGGCCTCGCTGCCCCGCGGGGAAGGCCTGCCCCTGCCCAGCGGGCCACTGGCACGGCCGCGGGATTCGGGCGACGCGGGCGTGAAGGGCGCCTCCGGGGCGGAGGCCTCCTCGTGGCGATCGGCCGCGCGGGCCCGCGTGGGCCCCTCCATGGCAGACGAGGAGGAGGGCGAGGTGCAGAAGTCGTCATCCTCGGGCACCCCCCGCAGCCCCGCGCTGATACTGCAGCTCTTCGACGAGCCGGTGGGGGAGAGCAGGGAAGACGGCAGGGGGAAGCTGGCCTTCGCCCTGCACGCACCGGAATCGCTTCGGCTGCCGGACAAGCTCTCCGCGTCCGAGCTGGCCTCGTTCCCTGGCGCCCCAGCCTCGCCCGCATTCGCCCTGAACGAGCTCGACTTCGAGCCAGCGTCGCTCTGGCTGCCCGACGGGCTCCCCGCATCCGAGCCCGCCTCCTTCCCAGGCGTTCCAACCTCGGCTACCTTCGCCCTGGAAGAGTTCGACTTCGAGCCGCCCTCGACCCGGATGCCTGATGGGCTTTCCGTGTGCGAGCCGGGCTCCTCCCCCAGCGCCTCAGCATCGGGTGGCTCGACCCTCGAAGCACTAGGCTTCGAGCCACCTTCGCTCTGGTTGCTGGACAAACCCTCCGCGTCCGAGTCGGTTTCCGTACCAAACGCCCCGTTCTCGGCTGCCTTCGACCTGGGCGCGCTAGGCTTCGAACCGCCCGCGCTCCCACTGGCAGACAGGCTCTCCGCGTCCGAGTCGGCATCTTTCCCCAGCGCCACATCCTCGGCTGCCTTCGCCCTGGAGGCGCTAGACTTCGAGCCACCTGCGCTCCCACTGGCAGAGAGGCCCTCCGCGTCTGAGTCGGCCTCCTTCCCAAGCGCCACAGCCTCGACTGCCTTCGCCTTGGAAGCGCTGGACTTTGAGCAGCATGCGGTCTGGCTACCCGACAGGCTCTGCGCGTCCGAATCGGGATCCTCCCCCAGCGCCTCAGCCGTGGCTGCATGCTGCCTGAACTTCGCGCGCTCCTCCTCCACAATCCTGCGGCGCCGTTATATGCATATGTGTCCACCTCCCGTTGCTATGGTTGCTGCTGCTGCAACTGCTGCTGCTGCTGCTGCTCCTCCTCCTCCTCCTCCACCTCCTCCTCCTCCTCCACCTCCTCCTGCTGCCCGTCCCCGTCCTCGTCCTCCTCCTCCTCCTCCTCCGCCTCCTCCTCCTCCTCCTCCTCCTCCTCCACCTCCTCCTCCTCCTCCTCCTCCTCCTCCTCCACCTCCTCCTCCTCCTCCTCCTCCTCCTCTTCCTCCTCCTCATCATCATCAGCAGCAGCATTATCAACATCAGCATCAGCATCATCATCATCATCATCATCATCATCATCATCATCATCATCATCATCATCATCATCATCGCATCATCAGCATCATCATCAGCAGCAGCAGCATCATCAGCGGCAGCAGCATAATTAGCATCATCAGCATCATCATCAGCAGCATCATCATCAGCATCGTCGTCATCATCAGCACCATCGTCATCGTCATCATCATCAGCAGCAGCAGCATCAGCAGCAGCAGCAGCTGCATTATCATCATCATCATCATCATCATCATCATCATCATCATCATCATCATCATCATCAGCATCATCATCATCATCATCATCATCATCATCATCATCATCATCAGCTTAATCATGCTCATCATCATAATCAGCATCGTCCATCATCATCAGCATCATCATCATCAGCATCATCATCAGCATCATCACATCATCCATCAGCACCATCAGCATCGTCATCATCATCATCATCATCGCCAGCATCATCAGCATCATCACCATCATCATCACCAACATCATCATGATCATCCGCATCACCAGCATCATCAGCAGCATCATCAGCATCATCATCATAATCACCACCATCTCATCAGCACCATCATCACCATCATCATCATGGACACCAAAATCACCATCATCCATCAGCATCATCATCATCCACATCCACATCCACATCAGCATCCACTCAAATAATAATAATAATCGTCCTCATCATCGTCGTCATCATCATCATCATCATCATCATCATCATCATCATCATCATCATCATCATGATCATCCGCATCATCATCAGCAGCAGCAGCATCATCAGCATCATTACCCTGGCCTGCTCATCAATCAAGGGCAGAATGGACGCCGCGCTGGGTCAACGGTCCCAATAGGATGCACCCTCTGGATGTGCATGCCGCAACCCGCAGGGCACGGTGAGCAAGCTGATGCGTTGAAAGGCCTGATCCCACCCGCGGGCTGCTCATTCAGAATCACCCGCGTCGCCCCCGCAGCTTTGAAGGCGTGGCGCACCAGCGGAGCTGAGCCATCCTCAGCTCAGAGGGCCTCCACCACTTCCGGAAGGTGGCCACTGCAAGGAACCGCTAGTGAGGGAGATCAAGCAGCCACCTGGTCAGCAGCCCTGGGGTCGCGGCTGAAGCCCTGAAAGTCATTTGCTCGATCTCCTCGAGTGGTTTGCCATCGCAAGGGTGCAAAACAAAAAGCAGCCTCTTTCGGAACACGTACCGCGTGCCACACTTTGGCGGCCCCAGGCACTCCTCCAAAAAAACGCTTGAAAACAAAACTTGCGTGCCAACCACATCTCGCGCAACATATCAGCAAACCGTCAGCACTGGTACCAGCAGGGAGCGCGTGCAAAGAGCGCACACATCTTAGGCGATCGCGAAATGTGCTCGAGAAAGGAGAGCAGCGTTGATTACTGCGACAAGCGACGACTTCATCAGAGTGGCTCGATGTAAAACATGCAACACAGCGCCAGGGAACAGATTCAGCTCTCCGCCAATCATGGACTAGTGAGAGCTAGGTCTTGAAACAATCTTGGTCACTCGACTTCCCCTCTCACAGAAACCCATGCCAACCCCCAGCATGCGTGCGATGAAATTCAAAATGCTAGCGGTGTCCTCCTTCATATCTTCCAGTGCCCACAACGACGAAGGGTCGGGCGACTGATGCATCTGGAGGGCCGATGTAGCAGACTGATCACATTGCTTGCTCGTGCGGAACAGCGGCAATTCCACTGTGGCGATTGCGCCCTCATCATGATGGGACGCGGTTTGGACCTCTGCCTCTGAAAGCTCGCTATTGTCGCTACCAATCGCCGCGCGAAATGCACCTGAATACTTGCCTTTGTAGTGTTTGAAGCCGGCGCGCGCGCACGCGCCATCAAAGCTCGCGTTGGGCCCGACGTGACAAGCATATCCCAGTCCTACCACAGCCTCTAAACCCACTCGTCTGATGTCCATGGTGAGATTACTCGCAAGAGGAGGGAGGGTAATAGGGTCAGAGGAGGCGTAGGGAATGCTTCCTAAGTGAAGCGCTAACTCCTTGTCAGCTTTGTCTATACAGCTAGCTAAGAGGACTGGGGAAAGTAACTCGCTTTTCCGATTCACGATTTCCTCTGCTTGGCAATGGAACAGACGGCGCACCAAGGCATCACATGCGCAGCCACAGAGAGCACAACGGTCCTCAATGAGATACCCTGCACATGCAGCCTTTCTAATGGTCCAGGAACCCTGGCAGAGCAGAGCCCTCAGAAGGGCCGCTTGTCCCAGAATCCGCGTTTCTCCCCCTTCAGTGTTCAGAATCCTCCTGGCCACGTCAAAACTAACCCTAGGAACGTCCTGGGCGCGGCTCAGACTGCGAGCAGCTTTTACTGCCAACATCCTCACAAAGGCACCCTGAAGGCAAAAATCCACGAACTTGGGCGAAACATCCAGGAGCGAGAACAGCTTGCCCTCGTGCGTGCACAGCACAAAGAGCCTTTGAAAATATCAGCCTTTCCAGTCATGGGCATGCGCCGCCGCCGCGACAGGAAATCGAACTCGGTCGCACTGGAGCCCAGACCTCGGCGCGACTTGCTCCCAGAAAGCAATTGGGGCAGCTTCGCCAATGCCTGCAGCCCGGACCTCCCGAGCCCATCTCAAGACTGGCGCGAAAGCCCACCTGTCGGCTTTGTACGCGCACAATGCGAACGTAGCAGATCTGCATGTACCTTTACACTTTGGCCCCGCGGCCGACAATGCAATGCAATGCTGCGAAGCTGCTCGAGGTCAGTGGTTGACAGACCTTCAACAGCTAAGGCGTAGAACCCCGATATTACGGGCTCCCTGGCCCGCAACTCTCCCCAACTGTTTGAGACGCACAGCCCTGTGACGCCTGCTCATCCCCATGATGAGCATCATCACCAGCAGCAGCCTCATCGCCATGACCACCGCCATCACAATAATCATGAGCAGCACCATCATCACCGTCATCACCGTCATCACCATCATCACCCTCATCATCACCGTCGTCATCAGCACCGTCATCATCATGAGCAGTATCGTCGTGGACATCAGCATCATCATCACCATCACCACAGACACCCTCATCAGCATCGCCACCACCACCACCACACTCATCACCATAATCATCATCTACACTGTCATTTGTCTTCATCATCACCATGGTCATACTCAGTATAGCCATCATCATCACTCCCATGACCATCACCAGCAGCAGCAGCGGAAACGTCATCACCACGATCACCATCAACATCACCACCCTCGCCCTCATCACCACCATCACCACCACCACCATCGCCGCCACCATGATCAGCAACAACAGCAGCACGATCACCCACCACCATCATTCATGCCCACGGCCATCCTGATCCTCACCCACATCTTCATCCTCAGCTTCAGGCTCCCCTCCACACAACTGCTCGCAATGGACGAACGTGCAACACACAAGCCAAACATGCCCAAGCTTTTCGGGGTGGGGGAATTCCGAGAGAACAGAGAAGCCTGCAGACCAGGGGACGGAGACAAAGGGCGAGCTATGTGGGGCACAAACATGACTCGCCAGGCCCTTTTTCCGAGTTACTGTTTGCAGCGAACGAGCGAGCATCGCAAAAACAGAGAATCTGCCCACGACCAGCCCCGCAAACAGCACTGGCATGGCGAACGAAACCCCTTCGAAACATCGCCGAATTCAATGCAAACACCGAGGCACGAGTCAACTTAGGAGGCCGAGGAGAGGAGGAGAAAAGCAGACAGGACACAAATCGCGCGCGCACAGGAAAATGCCCCATGCCACTCTAGCCTTGACCCAACCCAACAACACGAGAAAAACCTCGCTATTCAGCAGACCTCGCGCCAAAGGCAAACGCCACCACCGATGACAATCCACCGACCCCTTGGGGTTGATCGGCGCGCGAAGTGCTTCTCCCTTCCCAAACCCTTCCCCGGGAGCACGGTACGGTCGAGTTTTTTGGGGGCGGTTCTATCCGGGCCGGCGGGGGGTTATCTGAGCCGGCCGGGGGGAGGAACTTTGCTCCAGAAAATGTTCTGGGGGGGCATCGAGGGTTTCAAAACGGGCCACTAGGGCCCCAAGAGACCTCCAAGACGGTCCAAGAGGACCCCGAATCGTCGAAACATCGTCCCAAGACGCCCAAGATGGCCTCCAGACGGTCCAAGATGCCTCCAAGAGGCTTCGAAGAGGCCACACAAGAGGGCCCCCAGAAGCCAAAATCATTGATTTTCCTTGGGCTGTTTTTTAAAGCTCTTGGCATTCTCGCCGTTTCTGGCCGCCGACGCTCGAAGACGGCCCAGGAGGCCCCCAAGACCGCGACAAGACGGCCCCAAAAGGCTCCCAAGAAGGCGGCCTAAGAGGGCCTCAAGACAGCCCAAGAGGACCCCAACAGGGCCACAAGAGGGGTCCAAGACCTGGACCACGAACAGAAAATTCAAGCTCTCCGACCCAAGAGGCCCCCGGGAAGCCCCAAGAGGCCCTCAAGGGGACGCAAGAAGCCCCCAAGAGACCCCAAGGTGCCCAAAAGAGGCCCCAAGAGGCCCCAAAACAGCCCCCCAGAGGCCTCCAAACTGCTTCGGGCAGGCCCCGAGAGGCTTCTCACGAGATCCCAACGAACATCCAAGAGGCCTCTGACCCACAACCCAGGCACGGTGGCGGGATGGGCCGAAGGCCACTACATCCGCCGCCCCCTGTGGTCTTGCCACAGGGGTGCACGGCGTGCTGGACGTTTCAGGTTTTGGTTTTGGTTCTTTTTCTAAAAGAACTCCCCAGTGGACTTCGGCCCGTCCCGCCGGCCACCCGCAAGTTTCCGAAAATCCATCTGTCAATGCCTTTGTTGCCCCAACTTGGCCCAAGATGGCCTCCAAGACGGCCAAGATGGCCCAAGATGGCCTCCAAGATGCTTCCAAGACGGCCAAGATGGCCTCCAAGACGGGTAAGATGGCTCCAAGATGCACCCAAGACGGCCCAAGATGGCCTCAAGATGGTCTAAGACGGCCCAAAAGGCCCGCAAAAGGCCTCCAAGACGGCCCAAGAGCCCTCCAAGACGCCCTCCAGGAAGGCCCGAATAGGTTAAAATCATTGATTTTCCTTAGGTTTTTCAAGGATTTTGGCATGTTCTTCTTTTCAGCTCTCCGACGGCCCAAGACGGCCCAAGAGGTCCCCAACATCGCCCCAACAGCACCCAAGAGGCCTCCAAGATGGCCCCATGACGGCCCAAGAGGCCCCCAAGAAGGCCCCAAGAGGGCCTCAAGACGGCCCAAGAGGCCTCCAAGACGCCCAAGATGGCCTCCAAGACGGCCAAGATGGCCCAAGATGGCCTCCAAGATGCCTCCAAGACGGCCAAGATGGCCTCCAAGACGGGTAAGATGGCTCCAAGATGCACCCAAGACGGTCCAAGATGGCCTCAAGATGGTCTAAGACAGCCCAAAAGGCCGGCAAAAGGCCTCCAAGACGGCCCAAAAGCCCTCCAAGACGCCCTCCAGGAAGGCCCGAATAGGTTAAAATCATTGATTTTCCTGGTTTTTGAAGGATTTTGGCATGTTCTTCTTTTCAGCTCTCCGACGGCCCCAGACGGCCCATGAGGTCCCCAACATCGCCCCAACAGCACCCAAGAGGCCTCCAAGATGGCCCCATGACGGCCCAAGAAGCCCCCAAGAAGGCCCCAAGAGGGCCTCAAGACGGCCCAAGAGGCCTCCCAAACGCCCACGCTGGCGTCCACTACGGCCACGATAAACCCAAGTGAGGCCACAGAGAGGCCCCCAACCCAGCCCAGACGGCGTCAGGCAGAACAGGAAGGCCGCAAGGCATCCAAAGAGGCCCCCAAGATGCTTCCAAGACCGCACATGTGGCCCAATATAAACCCAGAGTAGCCAAAAAGGCACTCAAGAGACCTCCTCCTCCATTCCCCCCCTTCCTATCTCTCCTCTCCTCCCCGTCCTCCCCCACGTGTTCCCCGAAGGCTGTAAAGACCGATTCGGGGAACATATGGCCCAATAACTTGGCAGACCTCTGGCCACAGCAGTCGGCCGCATCGGCGCTTCCGAAAGGGCAGGGGGCGGCGGTGATTCGCCGTAGGCGTCTTCGATCCGCCGCCCCCTGTGGTCTTGCCAGGGGTGCACGGCGTGCTGGACGTTTCAGGTTTTGGTTTTGGTTCTTTTTCTAAAAGAACTCCCCAGTGGGCTTCGGCCCGTCCCGCCGGCCACCCGTAAGTTTCCGAAAATCCATCTGTCAATGCCTTTGTTGCCCCAACTTGGCCCAAGATGGCCTCCAAGACGGCCAAGATGGCCCAAGATGGCCTCCAAGATGCCTCCAAGACGGCCAAGATGGCCTCCAAGACGGGTAAGATGGCTCCAAGATGCCTCCAAGACGGCCCAAGATGCCCTCCAAGACGGCCAAGATGGCCCCAAGATGCCTCCAAGATGGCCCAAGAGGCCTCCAAGACGTTCTCCAGGAGAGCCCGAAGAGGCCAAAATCATTGGTTTTCCTTAGGTTTTTCGTTTTCGTTTTCGGCCTTCCGACGGCCCAAGAGGCCCCCAAGATCGCCCAAGAGGCCTCCAAGAAGGCCCTATGACGGCCCAAGGGCCCCCCAAGACGGCCCCAAGAGCGCCCCAAGACGGCCCAAGAGGCCTCCAAGACGCCCAACATGGCCTCCAAGACGGCCCTGAAGCGCCCCAAGAGGGCCCCAAGACGGCCCAGAGAGGCCCCCAAGACGGCTCCAGACGGCGTCAGACGGACCAGGAACGCCCTAAGACGGCCAAAGAGACCCCCAGGAAGCCCCCAAAGGCCCCCAAGAGGCCCAAGGAGGCCCCCAAGATGCCTCCAAGAGGCCTCGAAGAGGCCCCCAAGAAGCCCCCAACAGACCCCAAGGGTGCCCCAAGAGACTCCTAACAACCCTCATCCTCCTACTCTATTTCTTCCTCTTCCTCTTCCTGTTCATAATCATTCTCTCCCATGTGTTCCCCGAAAGCTTTCCAAACCGACTCGGGGAACTCATGGTCCGATAGCTTGGCCAAGCTCTACTCCAACTTTCGGCCACATCGGCGTCTCCAAAAAGGCAGGGGGCGGCGGTGATTCGCCGTAGGCGTCTTCGATCCGCCGCCCCCTGTGGTCTTGCCACAGGGGTGCACGGCGTGCTGGATGTTTCAGGTTTTGGTTTTGGTTCTTTTTCTAAATCCGCCGCCCCCTGTGGTCTTGCCACAGGGGTGCACGGCGTGCTGGATGTTTCAGGTTTTGGTTTTGGTTCTTTTTTACCTAACAGCGAAGACTGATAGGTTTCTAGTTGACTCAAAAGAGCTCACAGATCACTCCACAGGGGGGTCCGGGCAGGTGTTGGGGAGTTGCCGGGCGGCAGGGTGCCGGGCTCGTTTTTCACCAACAGTCACACACTTCGTGCTCTTCGACTTCCCAGAACTCCATTCCCAGGCCACATTCTGAATACCCGGATGCAACAGTCACACACTTCGTGCTCTTCGAGATCCCAGAACGCCATTCCCGGGCCACATTTAGAATAACCGGATGCAACAGTCACACACTTCGTGCTCTTCGAGTTCCCAGAACTCCATTCCCGGGCCACATTCTGGAGGGCCGGATGCAACAGTCACACACTTCGTGCTCTTCGAGTTCCCAGAACTCCATTCCCGGGCCACATTTTGGATGCCCGGAGCCAACTGTAGGCCACTTCCTGGTCTTCGAGTTCCCAAAACTCCATTCCCGGGCCACATTTTGAATGCCCGGAGCCAACTGTAGGCCACTTCGTGCTCTTCGAGTTCCCAGAACTCCATTCCCGGGCCACATTTTGAATGCCCGTAGCCAACTGTAGGCAACTTCGTGCTCTTCGACTTCCCAGAACTCCCATTCCTGGGCCACATTTTCAGCAGGGGCAAGAGCACGACGAGGAGGAGGACGAGCAAGACCAGGAGGACGAGGACGAGCAGGAGCAGGACGAGGAGCAGGAGGAGCAGGAGAAGAAGGACGAGCAGGAGGAGGAGGAGGACGAGCAGGAGGAGGAGGACGACCAGGAGGAGGAGGACGACCAGGAAGAGGAGGAGGAGGAGGAGGGGGGGAGAGGGAGGAGGAGGAGGAGGAGGAGGAGGAGGGGAAGAGGAGGAGGAGGAGGAGGAGGACGAGGACGAGGAGGAGGAGGAGGAGGGGGGGGGAGAGTACCAGGAGGAGGAGAACGAGGACCACCAGGAGGAGGAGGAGGAGGAGGAGGAGGAGGAGGAGGAGGAGAGAACACCAGGAGGAGGAGGACGAGCAAGACGAGGAGGACGAGAACGAGGACGACCAGGAAGAGGAGGAGGAGGAGGAGGAGGGGGAGGGGAGGAGGAGGAGGAGGAGGAGGAGGAGGAGGAGGAGGAGGAGGAGGAGGAGGAGGAGGAGGAGGAGGAGGAGGAGGAGGAGGAGGAGGAGGAGGAGGAGGACACCAGGAGGAGGAGGACGGAGGAGGAGGACAAGACGAGGAGGACGAGAACGAGGACGAGCAGGAGGAAGAGGAGGAGGAGGAGGAGGAGGAGGAGGAGCAGGAGAAAGAGGAGGAGGAGGAGGAGGAGGCAGGCTGAGGCTGAGGCTGTGACTGCGACTGCCGTTGCCGCTGCGACTGTCATCGCGAATGCGACTACGACTGCGAGAACAGCAGAATTCGACAACTGGATTTTCATCTGAATCTTAAGGGGAATGCTTTCAGATATGCTTCTACACATCGCTGTTAGGTTGCTTTGCCGGGATAATCTAAAAGAACTCCCCAGTGGGCTTCGGCCCGTCCCGCCGGCCACCCGCAAGTTTCCGAAAATCCATCTGTCAATGCCTTTGTTGCCCCAACTTGGCCCAAGATGGCCTCCAAGACGGCCAAGATGGCCCAAGATGGCCTCCAAGATGCTTCCAAGACGGCCAAGATGGCCTCCAAGACGGGTAAGATGGCTCCAAGATGCACCCAAGACGGCCCAAGATGGCCTCAAGATGGTCTAAGACGGCCCAAAAGGCCCGCAAAAGGCCTCCAAGACGGCCCAAGAGCCCTCCAAGACGCCCTCCAGGAAGGCCCGAATAGGTTAAAATCATTGATTTTCCTTAGGTTTTTCAAGGATTTTGGCATGTTCTTCTTTTCAGCTCTCCGACGGCCCAAGACGGCCCAAGAGGTCCCCAACATCGCCCCAACAGCACCCAAGAGGCCTCCAAGATGGCCCCATGACGGCCCAAGAGGCCCCCAAGAAGGCCCCAAGAGGGCCTCAAGACGGCCCAAGAGGCCTCCAAGACGCCCAAGATGGCCTCCAAGACGGCCAAGATGGCCCAAGATGGCCTCCAAGATGCCTCCAAGACGGCCAAGATGGCCTCCAAGACGGGTAAGATGGCTCCAAGATGCACCCAAGACGGTCCAAGATGGCCTCAAGATGGTCTAAGACGGCCCAAAAGGCCGGCAAAAGGCCTCCAAGACGGCCCAAGAGCCCTCCAAGACGCCCTCCAGGAAGGCCCGAATAGGTTAAAATCATTGATTTCCCTCAGGTTTTTGAAGGAATTTGGCATGTTCTTCTTTTCAGCTCTCCGACGGCCCCAGACGGCCCATGAGGTCCCCAACATCGCCCCAACAGCACCCAAGAGGCCTCCAAGATGGCCCCATGACGGCCCAAGAGGCCAGGCCCTCTTGGGGCCCAAGGGCCCTCCAAGACGCCCTCCAGGAAGGCCCGAATAGGTTAGAATAGACCGCACATGTGGCCCAATATAAACCCAGAGTAGCCAAAAAGGCACTCAAGAGACCTCCTTCTCCATTCCCCCCCTTCCTATCTCTCCTCTCCTCCCCGTCCTCCCCCACGTGTTCCCCGAAGGCTGTAAAGACCGATTCGGGGAACATATGGCCCAATAACTTGGCAGACCTCTGGCCACAGCAGTCGGCCGCATCGGCGCTTCCGAAAGGGCAGGGGGCGGCGGTGATTCGCCGTAGGCGTCTTAGATATCCGCCGCCCCCTTTTGCTTCAGCAAAGGGGTGCCCGGCGTGCCAAACCCTATCGGTTTTGGTGTTGGTTCTTTTTCCAAAAGAACTCTCCCAGTGGGTTTCGGCCCGTCCCGCCGGGGTCCCGGGATTTTTTCCACGGACCTCACTTCCCCAATTTTCTGCCCAAGACGGCTCCAAGATGGCCTCCAAGATGGCCAAGATGGCCCAAGATGGCCTCCAACTCCGCCCAAGATGGTCCAAGACGGCCTCCAAGACGGCCCAAGAGAGGCCAAGAGGGCCCCAGACGGGCCAAGAGGCCCCCCAGAGGCCTCCCAGACGGCCCAAGAGACCTCCAAGAGGTCCTCCAGGAGGGCCCGAAGAGGCCCAAATCATTAATTTTCCATAGGTTTTTGAAGGATTCGGGAATTTGCTTCTTCTCGGCATTCCGACGGCTCCAGACGGCCCAAGAGGCTCCCAAGATCAACCAAGAGGCCCCCAAGAGGACCCCATGACGGCCCAAGTGGACTCCAAGATGGCCCCAAGAGGGCCCCAAGACGGCCCAAGAGGCCTCCAACACGCACAAGATGGCCTCCAAGACGCCCAAGATGGCCTCCAAGACGGCCCCGAAGCGCCCCAAGAGGGTCCCCCGTTGGCCCAGAAATGCCCCCAAGACGGCTCCCGACGGCGTCAGACGTGCCAGGAACCCACCAAGATGGCCGAAGTTGGCTCGAAGCTGGCCCAATAGGGCCCAAGAGGCCCCCAAGAGGGCCTCCAGGAAGGCCAGGAGAAGCCAAAAACATTGATTTTCCTGAGGTTGTTGACGGATTTTGACATGTCCTTCTTTTCGGCCTTCCGACGGCCCGAGACGGCCCAAGAGCCCCCGAAGATCGCCGAAAGATCGCCCAAGAGGCCTCCAAGACGGCCAAGATGACCTTCAAGACGCCCACGTGTTCCCCGAAGGCTTTCCAAACCGATTCGGGGAACACATGGTCCGATGGCTTGGCAGGTCTGGCCTCAACGTTCGGTCACACAAGACGGCCAGGATAACCTCCAAGACGGCCCCAGATGGCCTCCAAGTCCGCCCAAGATGGTCCAAGACGGCCTCCAAGACGGCCTCAGAGAGTCCAAGACGGCCCAAGACGGCCCAAGAGGCCCCCCAGAGGCCTCCCAGACGGCCCAAGAGGCCTCCAAGAGGTCCTCCAGGAGGGCCTGAAGAGGCCCAAATCATTGATTCTCCTTTAGTTTTTGAAGGATTCGGGAATTTGCTTCTTCTCGGCATTCCGACGGCTCCAGACGGCCCAAGAGGCTCCCAAGATCAACCAAGAGGCCCCCAAGAGGACCCCATGACGGCCCAAGTGGACTCCAAGATGGCCCCAAGAGGGCCCCAAGACGACCCAAGAGGCATCCAACACGCCCAAGATGGCCTCCAAGACGCCCAAGATGGCCTCCAAGACGGCCCAGAAGCGCCCCAAGAGGGTCCCCCGTTGGTCCAGAAAGGCCCCCGAGACGGCTCCCGACGGCGTCAGACGTGCCAGGAACCCACCAAGATGGCCGAAATTGGCTCGAAGCTGGCCCAATAGGGCCCAAGAGGCCCCCAACAGGGCCTCCAGGAAGGCCCGAAGAGGCCAAAAACATATATTTTCCGTGGGTTTTTGACGGATTTTGAGATTTCCTTCTTTTCGGCCTTCCGGCGGCCCGAGACGGCCCAAGAGCCCCCGAAGATCGCCGAAAGATCGCCCAAGAGGCCTCCAAGACGGCCAAGATGACCTTCAAGACGCCCACGTGTTCCCCGAAGGCTTTCCAAACCGATTCGGGGAACACATGGTCCGATGGCTTGGCAGGTCTGGCCTCAACGTTCGGTCACATAGGCGCTTCCACAAAGGCAGGAGGCCCGAAGAAGCCCCCAAGAGGCCCCCAAGAGGCCACATGAGGCTCCCAAGAGACCCCGAGAGGTTCTCAAGAGGCCCCCAAGAGACTCCCAAGAGGCCCCAAAACTGCTCCCAAGAGGCCCCCGAGAGCACCCCGAAGGAACATCCTTGAGAACTCTGACCCACAACCCAGGCACGGTGGCGGGATGGGTCGAAGGCCACTAGATCCGCCGCCCCCTGTTGCTTCAGCAAAGGGGTGCCCGGCGTGCCAAACCCTATCGGTTTGGGTTTTGGCTCTATTTCCAAAAGAACTCTCCCAATGGGTTTCGGCCCGTCCCGCTGGGGTCCCATGATTTTTGTCCACGGACCTCACTTCCCCGATTTTCCGCTCAAGACGGCTCCAAGATGGCCTCCAAGATGGCCAAAATGGCTCCAAGATGGTCCAAGACGGCCTCCAAGTCCGCCCAAGATGGTCCACGGCGGCCTCCAAGACGGCCCACGAGAGTCCAAGAGGGCCCCAGACGGGCCAAGAGGCCCCCCAGAGGCCTCCCAGACGGCCCAAGAGGCCTCCAAGAGGTCCTCCAGGAGGGCCCGAAGAGGCCCAAATCATTGATTTTCCTTTGGTTTTTGAAGGATTTGGGAATTTGCTTCTTCTCGGCATTCCGATGGCTCCAGACGGCCCAAGAGGCCCCCAAGATCAACCAAGAGGCCCCCAAGAGGGCCCCATGACGGCCCAAGTGGCCTCCAAGATGGCCAACACGCCCAAGATGGCCTCCAAGACGCCCAAGATGGCCTCAAAGACGGCCCCGAAGCGCCCCAAGAGGGTCCCCCGTTGGCCCAGAAATGCCCCCAAGACGGCTCCCGACGGCGTCAGAAGTGCCAGGAACCCATCAAGTAGCCGAAGTTGGCTCGACGCTGGCCCAATAGGGCCCAAGAGGCCCCCAAGAGGGCCTCCAGGAAGGCCAGGAGAGGCCAAAAACATTGATTTTCCTGAGGTTGTTGACGGATTTTGACATGTCCTTCTTTTCGGCCTTCCGACGGCCCGAGACGGCCCAAGAGCCCCCGAAGATCGCCGAAAGATCGCCCAAGAGGCCTCCAAGACGGCCAAGATGACCTTCAAGACGCCCACGTGTTCCCCCAAGGCTTTCCAAACCGATTCGGGGAACACGTGGTCCGATGGCTTGGCAGGTCTGGCCTCAACGTTCGGCCACATAGGCGCTTCCACAAAGGCAGGGGGCGGCGGGTGTCTTCGATAAATCCGCCGCCCCCTGTTGATTCATCACAGGGGTACCTGGCATGCTGAACCCTTTCGGTTTTGGTTTGGGTTCTTTTCCCAAAGAACTCCCCCTGGGGCTCCGGCACGTCCCGCCGGGATCCCGGGACGATCTTCAAGGAGCTCAATTCCCCCAAAAATCCTCCAAGACGGTCCAAGATGGCCTCCAAGATGGTCCAAGATGGCCTCCAAGTCCGCCAAAGATGGTCCAAGATGGCCTCCAGGACGGCCCAAGAGGGTCCAAGATACCTCCAAGTTCACCCAAGAAGCCTCCAAGACGGCCCAAGACGGCCCAAGAGGTCTCCAAGAGGGGCCCGAAGAGGCCAAAATCCTTAATTATCCTTAGTCGGCTTTTGAAGGATTTTGGCATGTGCCTCTTCTCGGCACTCCGACGGCTGAAGACGGCCCAAGAGGCCCCCAAGATCGCCCCAAGATCGCCGCCCAGGAGGCCTCCAAGATGGCCCCATGACGGCCCAAGAGGCCCTCAAGACGGCCCCAAGAGGGCCACAAGACGGGCCAAGAGGCCTCCAAGACGCCCAAAATGGCCTCCAAGACGGCCCCGAGGCGCCCCAAGAGGGCCCCAAGCCGGTCCAGAGATACCCCCAAGACGGCTCCCGACGGCGTCAGACGGGCCAGGAACGCCCTAGGACGGCCAAAGAGGCCCCCGCCCGAAAAGGCCCCAAGAGGCCCTCAAGAGGCTCCAACATGGCCTCCAAGACGGTCCCAAGATGGCCCAATTGAGCGCAAGAGTGCCTCAAGAAGCTCCGAAGAGGCATCTTTTCCCTCCTTCTCATCCTCTTCCTCTTCCTCCCCCACGTGTTCCCCGAAGGCTTTCCAAACCGACTCGGAGAACACATGGTCCGATAGTTTCGCCCCCCAAGATGCCTCCAAAACGGCCCAAGATGCTTCCAAGACGGCCTAACATGGCGTCAATATTGCCCAAGACGGCCCAAGAGGCCCCCAAGAGGCCTCCAATGAGAAGCTCCCAGGCGGCTCCAAGAGTCCCCAGAGGCTCCCAAGATGCCCCCTTTTCCTCCTTTTTCTCCTCCTCCTCCTCCTCCTCCTCCTTCTCCTCCACCTCCTCCTCCTTCTCCTCCACCTCCTCCTCCGCCTCCTCCTGATCTGCCCCGCCATCCTCCACCACGAGTTCCCCGAAGGCTTTCCACAACGGCTGGGGGGACACATGGTCCGATAGCTTGGAAGAGCTCTTGCCACAACGCTCGGCCACATGGGCGGTTCTAGAAGGCAGGGGGCGGCGGTGATTCGCCGTAGGCGTCTTCGATACAAGAAGAAGTCACGCCGCACCCAGAAGCCGCAATAGCGACTCTCCCCCAAGGGGTCGGCGGCGCGGCGCAAGCCGAAGAATCGCAGCGCGATCGGTCAGAGCCGCCCCCAGAGCACCCGATCCCGAGAACAGCTCTCGAACGACGCATCCCCCGCGCGGCTGCGGCCACGCAAGCGCAGCGCGCGGCCAAAGGCGCGGCACCTCGCTCCATGGGCCGCGAGGCCTTGGCCTGCACTTCGTTCGGGGGCCTGCAGATTTGTAGAATGGCCCGCGCATGCTTGTCGTAGTCCACCACGCTCCGGAAGCTGGGCCAATGGCCGCCGCTGCATCTCGCTGGGCGAACGACCTCCCACCGCGCGATCGGGCGGCCCAGCTCCTCCACGCGCGCGCGAAGGTCTCTTCCAGGGGGCACCCTCCCCTCGGTCAGCCGTGGGAAGGACCAGCCGTCCCGCAGCGACCCAGCAGCTCCTGGGGGCGCGCGCGCGCCCGTTTCGAACGAAGGCGCAGAACCGCTCCCACGCCAGCGCCAGGACGACGCCCCGCGGCTGCAACTGGCGCCACGCCAACATCGCAGCAACTGAGCCCGCCCAGCGCGGGTTGCGCACGCGCCGCCGCCACCAAGAGCTGACGGGCCAGCGCCCGAGACCAGCCCGCGCCCCGAGCGCACCCCACGAAGCCAAGACGGCGCTCGCCCCGCTGCAGGCCCGACAGGGCGGGGCGCGGCCAGGGGCCAGCGCCCAAGGTGGTCGGCCAACAGCTCCAGCGCGTCGCAAAAGCCCTGCTGTGTCGCCAGGCGGACGCGCTCCTGCTGCGGGACGGTCAGCGCAGGCCCCAGGCCAACAGCTACAACCGCACCCAGACCGCCACGCGCAACCTCGCCATGCGGCTCGAAACCCGGGGGGGCCGCGGGGCCAGAGCGGCCCGAGAGGGCAGCCCGCCGCGGCCCACCAGCGCGGGCGGGCGGGGAAAGCGACCGCGGCCTCGGCCCGGCCGAGCGCGGGCGGAGCGGTTGCTGAAGGAGCCTCGGCCACATCGCCTGCGTCGCCGGCGTCGGGGTCGGAGGGGGGCGCGAGCCACAACCGCGCTGCAGGCCAGGGGCCGGCGGCAGACGCGGACCTCAGCCAACGCCTCGCCACCGCGCCGCGGCCGATGGATTCGGCCACCCACGCCGAGAGCGTTCACTTCCAAAGGGATCCACCTGTTCAAGGGTTGGGGCCCAACGGCTGAGGACATGGGAACCGAAGTCCTTCGCGGGCGCGGGTGATCTGCTGTTCGCGCGCACAAATCATAGACATGGTATCTCAACAACACCAAAAAAACAACAACACAAAAAAAAACTGGAGTGATCTCGGGGGATGCGCTACTCAGTTGACGCCGATCGGCAGCCTGCCCGAAGGCCACCGCCCAAACCCACCGTATCGGCAACGCCCGACACCAGGGCGGGCCAAGCCCAACTCCCGAGCCGCATCCGGCAAGGAGGTCACAAGGGCCGGAGAAAGGGAGGCCGCGTGGACGCCCGGCGGCCGGGACAAGAACAAAGCATACACAGCACGCGAACTGATTGCAGCAGACCTCTACATCCCCCCCACGCAGCAGGGGCACTACACGGGGTGACACACAGGATGGGCGAGGGCCTTTCCCGACGGAAGAACGACCCCAGGTAGGATTTTCCAAAGCGCGCGTCGGGCACGCGACTGCCCAAAATCAAACGGATAGCGCCTGACCTCCTTCGCGCGGAAAAAACAGATCACTTTTTTCGAGCGCGCCCTCGGAAGTCAAAGACGGATACTCCAAAAAGGACGGGGTTCCCCCGCGGAACAGGACCTAGGGAAAGGCGACCGAGTAACAACTCCTACGAGCAGCCGCCGCCCCCCCCCTCCCCCCCGATCCTCCCCCTCCTCCCCCTCCTCCGCCTCGCCCCCCTCGTCCCCCTCATCCTCGTCCTCATCCCCCCTCCTGCTCCTCAGATAACAGGATTGCAAAATTCCAGCGCCCGCGTCGCAGGGCAGGCGGAAATCGCTCATTGAGGGAGACCAGCGACATCTCCCCTCGCTCGAAGTTCGCACGAGCACCGACGGCCATCGCGCCACCTGCATAACATGACCGTTTCCCCAGGAACGCCCCCCGCGCTCCGACGGGCGCCCCGCAATAAGGGTGGGGAGCGGCGACGGGCCACACTGCCGAGCAAGATGCCGAAGACCCGAGGCCTGCGCTGAAGTCAAGGCCGCAGACGAACATGATGACGGCTCGGATGCCCCCGCACAGCCGAGCCGCCCGCGATCGCCAGCGCCGCAAACGCCGTCGCTGGCTCTGCAATAATCCTAGCCCGCCGGCACCTCCCAGACAAGCCCGCGAAGCGGCCGCCAAAGAGACAAGGATAACGACGCGCTGCCTCATCTGTTTGCGAGTCTGAAAACGCCCTGGGGCAGCTACCACCTGCCGAACCCAGACCCCCCGAATTGGCCCTCGAGGGCCCGGCGCACTATTCCTTGCGGCGGCGCAAGACAGGAGGGGCACCGAAGTCAGGCCATGTCCCCGCCGGCCCCCCTGGCACCCTTCTTCGCCGAAGGTGCCGCTGGAGTCTCACGGCCTCTCGCCAAGGCAGCCCCCTCCCTTTCCTTGCGGCGCCCCTTGGGCACGGCAGCCTGGGCCCCTTGGGCACGGCAGCCCTGGCCGCCAGCTCCATCTTCGCAGCCCCCGAGCTCGGACATGGCGATCGCGCCGCCGCGAAGGTCGCCAGCTCCTTCGCCGCGCAGTCCTCGAGCCCGGGCACGACGATCGCGCTGCTGCGACGGCTTCTCACGCCCAGCAAGAGACCCCTCATTCAGCCAGGCATCTCCGCCAGCAGCGCCAGCATTCACCTCGCGTAGCAGGTCCTTGCAAGCACTTCCCCACATCTGGCACCAACGACCGAGCAGCTCGAACAACGCCAAGTTGAACACCTGGATGCGACTGCGCCGACCGAGGCCCCTCGATCTCCCAGCTACCTCCGAAGTCGGCCTCCTTCATTTTCTGAAGCACATTCACGAAAATGCACCGCGACCGCTCCTGGCAACCCTGCCGAACAGGAAAAATCCGCGAGTCGCCAGCCCGATCCTTGAGCGCGACGGGATACCAAGTCGCGCACACACATCGCGCTTCACTTCTCGACAAGCCCGCTCGCGGCGCACTTCCGTTGGTTATTACTAGCATGAGTATTCTTTCTATTCTTGGGATTGTAACTGTTCCTGTTCTAATTTCCCGCGTCGGCGCCCGCGGCGTCGCCGCCGTCACCCAGGCGGGGGTCCCTCCGCGAACGACGCGCCCACGCCCGCGCGGCAGTGCCGATCCCGTCAAAACGCATCATGGTCGATGCGCTACACCGGCGCGCCCCGCAACGCCGCCGGGAAGGCGCCCAGCGGCGGCGACGCGTTTCAACCTAGGGCCCCCCCAGAAAGCCCCCTCGAAAGTCGAAATCCCAAGGCGCGACAACACGCCTGGCGCCGGAGAAAGCCAGCTGAACACGCCCAGGCCACTCCACCTCCTTCCCGTCCGCGCCCTGGCGGTAGCTGAACGGGCCCACGCCGGCGTCGCCGCCGTCGGTTCCAGCGATCACTAGACAGAGCTGGACGGTCGCTCTGGTCGCGCGTCGACTGAAGCAACGTCCGACCGAAGTCCAAAAATGAAGGCGACGATCGCAGCCGCTATCAGGAGGCCCGACCAAACAGTCCCTGTGCCGTTGGAGTTCTCCACCGCACACTTACCAAGTAAAATTGAGCTGGCACGCGCGCTGATTTGGCTCGCCGACCAATTCTGTCAGAAGCTGACACCCGCTTGGTACGGCAGCTTCAGGGCCGGGACTGGATGGGCGCCTGCTCGCGAACGTGTCTAGAGGGAAGGGGGCGCAGGTCCAGGCCTCGAGATTAGATTTTAAACATATGAAGATTGAGATAACCATTTTAAACATTTTAAACATTTTAAACATATTAGATTTTAAACATATGAAGGTTCCCGGCGTGATTTCTTCCCGGAAGCCAGCGCATATTTCGCGCAATTGGTTTGAAAAAGTGGCCGTGCTAGTTCGTGAAAGCGCCAGTGAGTTGAAGCTGGCAATCCTCCAGACAGCGCAACCCCCTGCTTTGCGCACCTCTCCTGCTCGGTGCTCTGGGCGCGTCTTGACGCGCGCGCGCGCCGCTCTGTCATAGTCCGCCCGTTTTCCGCCCGCGCCACTGGGGAAAATCGCGGGTGGACGGGGGGGGCGCGAAGCGGCCGAAAAAGCGGATGACGACGATGAAGGGCCAGGGTGGACGGCGCAGAAAGCTCGCGCGAGGACGCCGCGGGAGGCAGCCAGAGAATAATCAAGTTCTGCAGAAGCAGCGGCCGCCGCCGTTCCTGACTTCGGGGGCCTCTCTGGCCAGGGTGTCTCGGGGTAAATTGTGAGGAAATATCGAGCGGGAGCAGTTGTTGTCGTAGCTGGGCCTCCAAGGGCCCACATGTAGGTTCAAGCCAACGCTCGAGCGGGAGCCTCGTTTTCAGAGAAAACGCAGCCCGCGTCGAGGCGAGAGCGCGCGGAACCGTTTCCCGATATCAACAAATGATAATTCCTTAGAATTGAGAATTCAACAACCGCAACAACAACAACAACAACAACAACAACAACAACAATTACTAGCACGTGGGGACACTCCGTTCTCACCAGTGCCAGGGTTTTCATAGGAGGCGGGCAATACCCCCACTTTGTGGGGGGGCCGGTTCAAGCTCTACCAAATTTCCAAACGACTCTTCGCCACCACCCACACCCAGCTTCCCGCCCTATGACGTTCGGACACTTCACTTCGTGGCATGCGGACGACCGTGGCTACTATTCAGGGCCCCGCGGCCGACGACGACGGCGTGCGCGCGCGAAGAAAAAACGAATGTGTCCCGCATGGTATTATTTGACAGGGATGATGGCCCTGGCAGGTGCGCAACCGTTGTCGCAGAAGTTCGAAAAAGTTGCTCGCAAAAGCCCGTTTGACAGAAATGTTTAAAAAGTGTTGGGTTTCCTACGAATCCGCAAGAGCGCGCGGGATGAGATTTTGACCTACGAATCCGCAAGAGCGCGCGGGATGTTTGACAATTTTTTGTTGAAAAACCATTGGTTTTTTGATGTTTTTATGTTAAAATCGCTGCGAACACTAAGGTTTTGGAAGGATTTCGTCTTGCGCGCGCGAATGTCCACTTTACCTTATTTTTTGCAAGGGATTCTTGAAATTTGATTATATTAGAACAAGAAATGTCATTTTCTATTGTTTTTTGCAAGGGAAAGCGGATTACAACAAAACAACCGGATCCTGTACACACCCTCTTTTCTGAGGCTTCCTCACGAAAATGATGAAAATGTAGCTGCGGCCTAGGCGGCGCCGCGCACCAGGGGGCCCAACAATAATTATTCTTTAGAATAAATAATGTTCAACAACAACAACAACAACAACAACAACAACAACAACAACAATCATTTTACCCGAACGCTCAGTGTTCTCCCCAGTGCCAGGGTTTTCTTGCGACACCAGCCAATACCCCCACTTCGTGGGGGGGCCGTTCAAGCTCTACCAAATATCCAAACGACTCTTCGAGACCACCCACACCCAGCTTCCCGCCCTATGACGTTGGGACACTTCACTTCGTGGCGTGCGGACGACCCTGGCTACTACACTGGCGTGGGGTACACACCCACAGAGGTTGATCACATCTGTTACATATGATGTGGTACACGGTACACGTGAGATGGTACGCAGTGCCAAGATAGTTGGTCACATTTTTGGGGCAAATTCGTGGGGATGCGATTACAGAAGTACATGTGTTACACTGATGTTATACAGTCCCAAGGATGACGCATGCATTGCTCATAGACTCATGGCGCTATGATCCTAACTCTCAGTGCCCAACGCGCGCGTGCACAGCCAGACGGAGGGAGAGAAACACATGTATACAAGGTTCGTGACATACGCACGGTCCACCATGTTGTAAACGCTCGCCCATACATTCCTCCACAGCTTGGGCAGTGTTCAATGCCCCCTCGGCGCCCCACTCCGTGCTGAGCCACTTCTGGCATACCCTGGCGTTAGCAGATACAGATAAATGTCCCAGGAGCCACTGCTTCAAGACGGCCCCGTCAGTGGTCCCCTCGGGCATGTCTTTGCGAATACGTTCTCCATACCAGGTCTCCAAGTGGCCAGCGTTCTGCACTTGGACAAGCGTGTCTTTGGATGAATACTGCAGTAGCCACGCCGTTGCGACCCTATCTGGCACATACAGTGGTGGATCCAACTGTCGGAGCGCCCGGCATAATTTGAAAGCGGTATTATACTCAATGCCCAGGTGGCGGATGGCAGAGCCGTGCTGCTCCTCCAGCTCCTTGGCGCTAGAAATACTGACCGTGCCAGTCACAACCCGATACTTGGCCCACCAAGTCTTGCACGCCTGGTGACTAGCATTGATACCCTTTGCCCGGAGCGCCTGATGCAAATAATACGCACTCTCGCAGTCGGCCAAGGGAGGCCGCGACAGCTCAGGGCCATACTGCTCGTGAAGGTCTTTCGCCGTCAAAGCCATGATCCAAGAACACAGGCGATACCTTGATCCGAGATGGCTACGGATATGTGCGTCAGCAGTCGGGGGCCTTCCTGGGGCCGCTTGGGGTCCTCTTGGGGAAGGGGGGAAGCCTCCTGGCGCGGTTTGGGGTCCACTTGAGAGCCTTTGGGGGGCTCCTTGGAACCATCTTGGGGCCTCTTGGGGGCTTATTGGACCCTCACGGCGGACTCTTGGGGCCTCTAGAACGCCTCCTGGGGCCATCTTGGGGGTCTCTTGGAGCCACCTTGGAGCCTCTCTGGAACCTCTTGGGGGCCTCTTGGAGTCCTCTTGAAGCCTCTTGGGACCATCTTGGGCGCCTCTTTGGGCCTCATGGACGCCTCTTGGGGCCATCTTGCGCGCCTGTTGGGGCCATCTTGGGTTTTAAAGATTCATCAAGAGACCGCGAATGGATTTCGAGATTTTTCGGATGAGAAAGTAGTGCGTTTTCATATGTTTTCTGAACATCGCATCTTGAAATTATTGAAAACCCATTGTGTTTGGCAGGATTTCGACATGCGCGCGCGGCGGCCGCGCGCATGTGCACTTCGTCTCATTTTTTGCAAGGGATGGTGGCCCTCGCAGGCGCGCAACCGTTGTTGGAGAAGTTCAAAGCACCTGAAGAAGTAGCACGCAAAGACCCTTTTGACAGAAATGTTTAAAAAGTGGTGTGTTTCCTATGAATCCGCAAGAGCGCGCGGAAGGACATTTTGACAATTTTTTCTTAAAAAACCATTGGGTTTTTGATGTTTTTATGTTAAAATCGTTACGAAACCTAAGGTTTTGGAAGGATTTCGTCTTGCGAGCGCGAATGTCCACTTTACCTTATTTTTTGCAAGGGATTCTTGAAATTTGATCAACTAAGAACAAGAATTTTCATTTTCTATTGTTTTTTGCAAGGGAAAACGAGCGTCAACAAAAAACCGGATCCGGGGGTAATCCACTTTTCTGAAGCTTTCGCAGAAAAATGATGAAAATGTAGCTGCGGCCTAGGTTTTGGGCGGGGGGCGTGCACCAGGGGGTCCAACAATAATAATTCTTTAGAAGTAATAGTGTTCAACAACAATCACTTTACCCGAACGCTCAGTGTTCTCACCAGTGCCAGGGTTTTCATGCGACGCCAGCCAATACCCCCACTTTGTGGGGGGGCAGTGCAAGCTCTACCAAATATCCACACGACTCTTCGCCACCACCCACACCCAGCTTCCCGCCCTATGACGTTCGGACACTTCACTTCGTGGCCTGCGGACGACCGTGGCTACTACACTGGCGTGGAGTACACACCCACAGAAGTTGTTAAGCCTACGTTCGTACACCCACAGAAGTTGTTAAGCCTTGTTAACCCACAGAAGTTGTTAAGCCTTCCACAGAACATCTGTTGCATATGATGCATATGGTACATGATACACATGATACACATGATACGTATTCACAAGATAGTTGATCACATCTTTAGGGCAAATTCCTGAGGGATGTGGGAATACACAAGAGAGAGAGGATATGGTTGTCCCGATGGTTGTCTCGATGGTTGTCCCGATGGTTGTCCCGATTCGGACAGCGCGCGCGGGTGGAAATTTTGAAAAGTCGTGCAGGTGTTTTTTTTCGAGACCTACGGTGCGATTCGTGTGATTTTATGATGCGCGGTGCTAAAATTCTTAAGAAGCCCAATGGTTTTTGGAGATTTCGGCGTGCGCGCGCGAAGAAAAAACGAATGTGTCCCGCATGGTATTATTTGACAGGGATGATGGCCCTGGCAGGTGCGCAACCGTTGTCGCAGAAGTTCGAAAAAGTTGCTCGCAAAAGCCCGTTTGACAGAAATGTTTAAAAAGTGTTGGTTTTCCTACGAATCCGCAAGAGCGCGCGGGATGAGATTTTGACATTTTTTTGTTGAAAAACCATTGGTTTTTTGATGTTTTTATGTTAAAATCGCTCCGAACACTAAGCTTTTGGAAGGATTTCGTCTTGCGCGCGCGAATGTCCACTTTACCTTATTTTTTGCAAGGGATTCTTGAAATTTGATTATATTAGAACAAGAAATGTCATTTTATAGTGTTTTTTGCAAGGGAAAACGGATTACAACAAAACAACCGGATCTTGATGACATCGTTTACCTGAGGCTTCCTCACGAAAATGATGAAAATGTAGCTGCGGCCTAGGCGGCGCAGGGGGGGCCGTGCACCAGGGGTCCCAACAATAATTATTCTTTAGAATTAATAATGTTCAATTACTAGCACGTGGGGACACTCCGTTCTCACCAGTGCCAGGGTTTTCATAGGAGGCGGGCAATACCCCCACTTTGTGGGGGGGCCGGTTCAAGCTCTACCAAATTTCCAAACGACTCTTCGCCACCACCCACACCCAGCTTCCCGCCCTATGACGTTCGGACACTTCACTTCGTGGCATGCGGACGACCGTGGCTACTATTCAGGGCCCCGCGGCCGACGACGACGGCGTGCGCGCGCGAAGAAAAAACGAATGTGTCCCGCATGGTATTATTTGACAGGGATGATGGCCCTGGCAGGTGCGCAACCGTTGTTGCAGAAGTTCGAAAAAGTTGCTCGCAAAAGCCCGTTTGACAGAAATGTTTAAAAAGTGTTGGGTTTCCTACGAATCCGCAAGAGCGCGCGGGATGAAATTTTGACATTTTTTTGTTGAAAAACCATTGGTTTTTTGATGTTTTTATGTTAAAATCGCTACGAAAACTAAGGTTTTGGAAGGATTTCGTCTTGCGCGCGCGAATGTCCACTTTACCTTATTTTTTGCAAGGGATTCTTGAAGTTTGGTTATGTTAGAACAAGAAATGTCCACTTTAGCTTATTTTTTGCAAGGGAAAACCGATCGTAACAACACAACCGGATCCGGACCAACCCGTTTTGCCTGAGACTTCCTCACGAAAATGATGAAAATGAGGCTGCGGCCTAGGCGCGGCGGGGGGGTCGTGCACCAGGGGCCCCAACAATAATTATTCTTTAGAAGTAATAATGTTCAACAACAACAACAACAACAACAACAATTACTAGCACGTGGGGACACTCCGTTCTCACCAGTGCCAGGGTTTTCATAGGAGGCGGGCAATACCCCCACTTTGTGGGGGGGCCGGTTCAAGCTCTACCAAATTTCCAAACGACTCTTCGCCACCACCCACACCCAGCTTCCCGCCCTATGACGTTCGGACACTTCACTTCGTGGCATGCGGACGACCGTGGCTACTATTCAGGGCCCCGCGGCCGACGACGACGGCGTGCGCGCGCGAAGAAAAAACGAATGTGTCCCGCATGGTATTATTTGACAGGGATGATGGCCCTGGCAGGTGCGCAACCGTTGTCGCAGAAGTTCGAAAAAGTTGCTCGCAAAAGCCCGTTTGACAGAAATGTTTAAAAAGTGTTGGGTTTCCTACGAATCCGCAAGAGCGCGCGGGATGAGATTTTGACATTTTTTGTTGAAAAACCATTGGTTTTTTGATGTTTTTATGTTAAAATCGCTGCGAACACTAAGGTTTTGGAAGGATTTCGTCTTGCGCGCGCGAATGTCCACTTTACCTTATTTTTTGCAAGGGATTCTTGAAATTTGATTATATTAGAACAAGAAATGTCATTTTCTATTGTTTTTTGCAAGGGAAAGCGGATTACAACAAAACAACCGGATCCTGTACACACCCTCTTTTCTGAGGCTTCCTCACGAAAATGATGAAAATGTAGCTGCGGCCTAGGCGGCGCAGGGGGGGCGCGCACCAGGGGGCCCAACAATAATTATTCTTTAGAATAAATAATGTTCAACAACAACAGCAAAAAAACAACAGTAACAACAATCATTAGAAGACTGTTCGCTCTTGTTTGCTCGAGTGTCCGTTAACGCGTATGTCCCAAACCCTCGATACCCGCCCTCTTCGTCTTCGATCGTACCCCTTTGGGGGGGTAAACCTTTCTTCCCTGCAGGCCGGGCCCCGGCAAGCGGCGGGGCGGCCGCGGACCATCGGCCTGGCCAGCGGCAGCGCTGATCGGCGGCAACCCGACCACAAGAAGGACGGACAGGGGACCGACCACGACGACGACGACGACGACGACGACGACGAGCGAGAGCGAGAGAGAGCGCGACAGCAGGGCCACGAAGTAGGCCACGAAGGGCGACAGCGGGGACACGAAGGGAATGCGTATGGGGCCACGAAGAGCGCGAACGAGCGGGGGCCACGAAGGGCAAATAATGCGGGGCCACAGAAGGCAACGACGGGGCCACTGAGGGTAGCAACTGGGCCACGTAGGATAGCGAGGGGGCCGCAAAGGGCGACAGCGGGGCCACGAAGGGCATGCACTGGGGGCCACGACGGGAGCGAACGAGCGGGGGCCACGAAGGGCATACATATATTGGGCCGCGGAGGGCAAGGACGGGGCCACTGAGGGCAGCAACGGGGACACGAAGGGCAGCGAGGGGGCCACGAAGGGCGACAGCAGGGCCACGAAGAGCATGCATACGGAGCCACGTTGGGCGCGAACGAGCGGGGGCCACGAAGGGCATACGCATACATGTGTGTATGTATATATATATATAGATACAAGACTGCAGTGGCGCTTCGCGCCATGGACCTTGGTCCTTGAAGATTGGTATGCAGGCGGCAATGGCAGGAAGGTCAAGCGGACAAATTAGCGATAACTCCTTGCTACCTTTTCTGGCATCGCCATTATAATAATGTTGTTCGTTATCCTTCCTCCATGCTTGCTGCTCCTCATTCTCGCCATACCCTGGGCATTCTCCTCATCCTCCTCAGCTCTTTTTGCGGAGGCTCCTCCTTGGAGAGCCTCTGGGGGCCTCACCAAAGTTCTCAAGCTTTCTGAAAGCCTTCTGGAGGCCTCCTGGGCGTGTTCTCTGGGGGCCTCTGGGGCTTCCTAAGGCCAACCTGCTTCCAACCGTCCCTGAACGCCCCGGTCACGATTTGGACTTGGGCCGCCATGGGGCTCTCTTAGGGCCATTTTGGACCCCTGTTGAGCCATTTTGGGATTCTCTTGGACTGCCTGGAAGCCCTTTCGGATGGTTGTGGGGCGATTTTGGAGCCTCCCAGGCGACTTCGGACGCCCAGAAGACCGCTGTCTTGGAGCGTCGGGAAGCCGATAAGAGGAGAACCCCAAATTCACCAAAAACCTGCATTAAATCAATTAGTTGTCCCTCTTGGGGCCTTCTTGGGGGTGCTCTTGGAGGCCTCTTGGTACGTTTTGGAGCGATCTTTCGGGGTATGACGGGTTCTTGTAGCGCTCTTGTGCTGTCTTGGGGTTCACTGGGACGTCTCCGATGACTCGATGACCCCCCCTGATCGCCCTAGGTGTGCTGCGAAGGGTTGGCAAAACGCCCTGCGAGGCCCTGGGGGCCGCTTCGAGGCCCGTCCGAAGGGTCCCAAAGCCCCAGATCGCGGGAGTCGGTTTTGGGGGGGGGGGGTCCCCCCGCCCGGGCTTGTAAAGATATAGGAAGAGGAATATGGGGCCACCAAGGGCAGCGAGGGGGCCTCGAAGGGCTGCAACCGGGCCACGAAGGGCAGCGAGGTGGTCACGAAGGGCTGCAACGGGGCCACGAAGGGCAGCGAGGGGGCCACGAAGGGCTGCAGCGGGGCCACGAAGGGCAGCGAGGGGGCCACGAAGGGCTGCAACGGTGCCACGAAGGGCAGCGAGGGGACCACGAAGGGCTGCAACGGGGCCACGAAGGGCTGCTACGGGGCCACGAAGGGCCGCAGCGGGGCCACGAAGGGCAGCGAGGGGGCCACGAAGGGCTGCAACGGGGCCACGAAGGGCAGCGAGGGGGCCACGAAGGGTTGCAACGGGGCCACAAAGGGCAGTGAGATCCCGATTCCGACGTGAGTAATATGTGATAGAGTCCTGAGCGTGAGCGCTACTCCTGGGTGCCTGAGTGTCGGGAGCGCGGCGCTTGAGTAAATTGCGGGGAATTCCAACGCAAGGGCGCTATTCGTGGACGACGACGACGAAGACGACAACAACAACAACCAAAGTAAGACTGTTAGCTCTTACCTGCTCGAGTGCCGTCCAAGACGTATATCCTAAACGCTCGATACCTGCCCTTTTCGTTTTCGACCGTACCTCCTTGGGGATACATCTGCCTCACCTGCCACGTACATTTAGCGCAGCCCCGAAAACAGGGGAGGAGACGACGGATGGGGGAGAATGAAGGATGGAGCACGAGAGAGATTAGCACGACGCGGTGGCCATGAACAGAAAACACGTGGTAGAACCAGACGGGCTGATCGGGCGGGTTGACCCTACAATAACGGGAGGGTCGAGAAGGCGGGCCAAGGCGGCTAGGTCGAGCAGGCAGGTTGCTGAAGCGTGACTTCTGCAGCCACAGAAATCATGAGAAAAGCAACAGCGAGAGCGCGATTCCTGAGCGTCGAGGGCGCGGCGTTTGAATGAATTGCGAGGCAGTCCCACGCGAGAGCGCGATTCCTGTTTAAATTATGAGGACGTCCCGCGCGAAAGGGTGTTTTTGGAATGAACTGTGAGGAAGAATCAGGCAGGAGCCGCGGTTGTTCTTGTTGTTGTAAACCAGGGGGGGCAACAACACAGTTTGGTGACACATCACTTTCCCTTGTAAAAGACAGGGTGCACCGGTGCACCCCCCCCCGATGAGGCACTTCAAGTGCAAAAATACAATTGCTGCCGGGGGGGGCTCACCAACAGGTATTATTTAGAAAATAGAGCCCAACATAATCAGCGTCATCATCATCATCACCACCACCACCATCATCATCAGCATCAATGTCATCATCATCATCATCAGAAGCAGCACAATCCCCATCCACATCCTCATCCTCATCATCATCACCATCATCACCATCATCATCATCATCATCATCATCAGCATCATCATCATCATCATCGTAACCATCATCGTCATTACCATCATCATCGTCGTCGTCGACGTCGTCGTCGTCTTCGTCGTCGTCATCGTCGTCATCATCATCATCATCATCATCATCATCAGCAGCAGCATCATCATCAGCAACATCCACATCATCAGCAGCATCAGCATACTCGTCATCGTCGTCGGCATCCTCATCATCACCATCCTCGTCATCATCATCAATACGACATCATCATAAGAATCAGCGTCATCATCGCTATCATCTACATCATCAGACTCTCCATCATCATCATCATCATCATCATCATCATCAGCAGCAGCATCATCATCCTAGGCATCATCATAAGTACCAATATCATCACCATCATCCCCAACGTTACCATCAACCTCATCATAATCGTCGCATTCGTCATCGCCATCAGCATCAGTCTCATCATCGCCACCGTCATCGTCATCATCATCGTCACCAGCATTACGATCATCATTCATCATCCTCCTCGTAAGATTCATCGTCATCGTCATCGTCATCAGCATCAGCATCAGCATCATCAGCGTCATCAGCAGCAGTATCACAACCATGATCATCAGAAGCAGCATCGTCAGCAGCAACATCTTCATCATCATCATCATCAATAAAATCCACATCATCACCAGCAGCATCAGCATACTCGTCATCATAGTCATCATCATCAGCATCAGCATCCGCATCCTTGTCATAGTCATCGTCATCGTCATCAGCGTCCTCATCAGCAGCCGCATCCTCATCGTCGTCAGCAGAAGTATCAACATCATCAGCGTCACCATCAGCATCACCATCATCAGCATACTCGTCATCATCATCATCATCATCATCCTCATCATCATCAGCATCATCATCATCATCATCAACAACACCACCATCCACATCATCAGCAGCATCAGCACACTCTGCGTCATCCTCAGCAGAAGCAGCATCATCATGATCCTTCTCCTCATTACCATATTCCTCCTCTTCCTTCTCCTCCGCCTTATCATCATCAGCAGCAAAATCAGCAGCAGCATTATCGCCATCACCGTCATCGCCATCACCATCGTCAACAACAGCATCAGCAGCAGCAGAAGCAGAAGCAGCCTCAGCCTCAACATCAGCATCAGCAGCATCATCCCCTGTACCTCCGCCTCCATCCCCCATCGCAATCAAGCCCTCGACCACACCTTCCTCAACCATGTCTGTCTTATGTGTGCTCCTCCTCTTCCTCCTCCTCCTCCTCCTCCTCCTCCTCCTCCTCCTCCTCCTCCTCCTCCTCCTCCTCCTCCACCCCCCCACTCTCCATACACATCCTTCTCTTATCCCAGCCTCTCCCCGATCCTCCTCCCGCCAATCCTCTCCCCCGCCTCCCTCAACCTCATCATGTTCCTCCAGCTTATCCGTCGTCCGTCGTCCTCCTGCTTCTCCTGTTCCTCCCCTCGTTCCCTCTACCTCACTACATCCACCTCCTCCTGATCCTCCTTTTCCTCCTCATCCCACTCCACCTCCTTCTGCTTCATCATCATCATCATCATCATCATCATCATCATCAGCAGCAACATCATCAACATCAACATCAACATCAACAACATCATCATCATCAACATCATCAACATCAGCATCATCGTCATCATAATCATCATCAGCAGCAGAATCATCAGCAGCATCAGCATCAGCATCAGCACCAGCATCAGCAACATCGTCATCAGATCATCATCATCATCATCATCATCATCATCATCATCATCATCACCACCACCACCACCATTATCATCATCATCATCATCATCATCATCATCATCATCATCATCATCATCATCATCATCATCATCGTCATCATCATCAGCATCATCAGCATCGTCATCTTCATCATCAGCATCATAATCATCATCGTCATCATCGTCCTCATCCCCTGCCCTCGTCCCCCTCCTCCTTCACGGTCCTGCGATACTTCTCGTCGCATGGGTGGTCCCACACGCTCTCCTAGGCGAGGCCCCAAAAGGAGGAGCGCAGTGGGGGAAGGGCGCTAGAAAGCAAGGGATCCTCCTACAGTGCGACCAAGTCATAAGGATGCGCGGCAATGATGTCAGGCCCTTGGACGCCAAAATCGAAGCCGAAGTGGGAAGCCATTGGCCCGTGCCTCAGGGCCAGAATGGGCCGAGAAGCAAGGATGCAAGGGCACCCTTAAAAGTTACTCGTCCTGATGATGCGGTTGAACTTTTGGCAGAAACACGATCTCGAAAGGATGACAACAACATTCTTCTTCAAAATCGCGCGCATTCTACAAGTGCCACCGCCATGCTCCAACATCCCGTGGGGCTGCACTGATGAGGTGGTGCTCCCGATGAGCCAGGCACAGAAGGGCTATGCCTGGCATCCGCCCGGACGCCCCGGGGTTCCCAAGAGCGCCCGAGGCATGTTTCCCCACATCGAAGGATGGTTGAAGCCTACAGCCAACCCGTATACTAAGGATGCGCGATAAGGATGCAAGGGCCTTGAAAGGCCATGTCGACACTCTGCGGGCGGGGCGCGCCAGCGAAAGCGGCCAAGGATGGGCCGAAGGGGAAGGATGCAACGGTAGCCTTGGAAAGTCGCTCATCCTTACTATGCGGGCTTACTGTAGGTAACCTAACCTCGCGCATGGCGCACCGCCATGCGCGGCACGCGGTGGACAGGGGCCGCTCTCTGGTCCAAACCGCGCCGCACGAGGCGCGGCTAGTTACCTTCTCGCGGCTCTGCGGGCGGCCTCGGAAGAGGGCACTCCTCAAAGCCTCGTGCGGCGTCCTCCCGGCGCCCTGGTTTGCCCAACACGTGACGCTCCAGACTCTCGAATCGGTTTCAGACGAAACCAGGAAAATTAATAAAATCGGATGAGGAAAATCGAGAATCTCTGAGATCTGGCGGTTCTGGAGAATGTCTCGGGCGCCGCGGCCTTCTCGGAGCGTTCTGAAACGCTCTGGAACGGATTTGTCCTCGTCCCAGCCCCGTCCTGTGGTTTCACGCGTTGAGTCATATGCGGTTACAGGGACATCTTGGAAATGAAGACCTTGGCGTCAGAAGCTTTGACCTGTTATCGACAACGCATGGGTGTGACCTGCTCCGCGGCCTCTGCAAGTCCCGGGTCAATCAAAACCCAGGTCAGTCAGGCCTTGCAGGATCCTGCACCCAAATCCGAGTCAGCGCGCCCCTGGCTCTGCAGGATCCTGCAAGATTCGGCGCTCTGACTGACCTCCGTTTGCATTTACCCCCATCTCTTGAGCCCAGGAAAAAATATCGCTACACGCCAAGCATCTCCCAGGGCGCCTTCTGACCAGGATCCTGCGGCAAATCTGACCGTGGCAGCGAGGACCCCCGGGTGACCAGAAACGCAAAAACGAGGCATCGGCATCTGCACTTCCTGGTGAAATCACAAGGTGCTGATGCACGCTGGTCGGAAGTAGGTAAAAACATGATAGGAACGCAGATGAAGTAGGCTGGGTTCAGGCCCTCCCAGAAAATAACAAAACGCAGCAAAAGCATCTCGATTCTTGAAGTGGGCAGGCGCTTGAAATATCCCCCGGTTGGCGGCACCGGCCGTAAGGCCTTCGCAATAGATTGGGATATGACTACTTTCGCCGACCGGCGTGTACCGCCACTCCCCAGACCTCTCCTGGGGTGTGTTCTGACCAGAATTTCGAGACGAATCTAGCCGTGGCAGCGAGAGCCTCCAAGGACGCCCACAAGCGTGAAAACGAGGCAAGGGCACCTACAGGTCAAAAACTGCGTAATCACAAACTTTCGAAGGTCCGCGCGGGTTTCTTAGATCGACGCTGGACCACCCCTCCCCAGCACGCGGAGCGGCGCCTGAGGCGCTGCCTGAGGGGGTCCCGGCGCCGATGCGAGAAATCCGCGGAGAGCTCCCAAAGTTTGTATGTATGCAGCTTGTTTGCAGTTGTACTGCATCGAGCAACGATATCGGCACTTTCTCCCCTCTGTTGTGTCCCACCACCCCCGTCTGATGCGGCCCGTCGCTCACGGCGGATGCCGCATCGCGGAGGAGGAGGAGGAGGAGGAGGAGGAGGAGCAGAAGGAGGATCGAGGAGCATCCAGGAAGAGGAGGATCGAGGAAGAGGAGGAGGATCATCCGAGGAGGATCCGAGGACGAGAAGGAGGATCGAGGTGTGTTCCGCCACCCCCGTTCAGGGACGCGCTGCGCTCCCCAGTCTCGAAGTTGAAATAGAACACGTCGTCGTTGTTCTGCGTGCACGGCCGCCACGGCTCCGGCACGGGCGCGGCCACGCCCTCGCGGGCGATCCAGACGAGGTGGGGCTCCTCTTCCCAGGTAGGCGAATCGACGCGAGGGCAAGGAGGCAAGAAAAAGGGTAGAGATACAGAGGAGGAGGAGGAGGAGGAGGAGGAGGAGGAGGAGGAGGAGGAGGAGCAGGAGCAGGGGAAGGGAAAGGGGGGGAGGAGGAAGGAGGGAGGAGGGAGGAGGGAGGAGGGAGGAGAGCGGAAGGAGGAGAAGGAGGGAGAAGAGGAGGAAGAAGAGGAATAAGAAGAAGAAAAAAACACGGAGGTGGACGACGATGACAGACGCTGGCGACGAAGAGGACGAAGACTTGGAGGCGGGTGAGGACGATGAGAAGGAGCCGGAGAAGGGCAGGAGGAAGGTGAGGGGAAGCAGGAGCAGGACGATGACGACGACGACGACGAGGACAACGAAAAGAATGAGACGAGCAGCAGAGGGAAGACAGAAGCAGGGGAATGAGAAGGAAGAGGAGGAGGGAGGGGGGAGAAGCTGGGGGGGAAAGGGGCGAATGAGGAGAAGCGAGGAGGAACGAGAAGACAGGTATTGAGTAGCCTGACATTGATAAGGAGAGGGTGGAGGAGGAAACGGAGGAGGCGGACAAGTGCAAATCCAAGACACACATCAACGACGCTGCAATAAACCTCCAAGCTCCCGTCTCGCAGGTCCGTACAAGAACTGATTGCCATCGCGTGAAGTGCCCCATTGGAAGGCGGCCGTCTGAGGATCCTCAACTGTGCCAAAGCACAACTCCTGGGACTTCAGCGCAGCGAATCAACGTGACTGTTGAGTCCTGACAATCCCAAGTCGCACCAGAACACCATTCCTGGGACTTCAACAGAGCGAATCCACATTACTATTGCGTCCTGACAGTCCTACAACGTGCCAGAACACCGTTCCTGGACTTCAACCATACGGACCCTGGAATCTGCTGCAAACTTTCAAGACGACTGTACGCGGCGCTAAAGCGAGACCTACATGTTTAGAATAATCTGGCATCTATCCTTAAAACTGATGATATGTGTTAAAACCAGCGTGCGTGGCGCTAAGACGAGGGCCACATGTTGAATAGGACACGCCCTTCATCCATGAAACTGTTGCACACTTCAAGCTTCAGGATCGCAAGTCCGAGGAAGTCTGAGCCGAAACGCTCGGCCCGCCCTACCCACAGGTCTGGGGGTGCGACAGGGAAGACTTCTTTATGAGGAAAACGGACGGAGGAGGAGGGGGGAAAAGAGAGTGGGGGAAGGAAGGGGGGAGGAGGCAGGAAGGCGGAGGAGTAGAAGAGGATGAGAGGGTCGTTGGGGGAAGCGAAAAAGGTCCAGCCCACACCTGGTCACATATCCTATGCAAAAAGTGAAGACATCCTAGTAGACGCCCTCGTCGAGTCAACTGGCCTCGACACGTCCCTCTCATTCCCTCCGTCCCTTTGCCTCCACCCTCCCCGTTCCCCTCCCCCTCCTTCTCCTTCTCCTCCTCCCCCCTCCCTCCCTCCCTCCCTCCCTTCCTCCTCATCCCCCACTCCTAGACAGGGAACCTCGTCCCTGAAAATCCGAGTTCCTCGTCCCACTCGATCCCCAGGAACTCGCCGTACTCGCGGATCTCCGTCTCCGTGAACTCGCGCTCTGGGCTGTCGTCCAAAACGGTCACCTTGCCCGCCTTCTGGCCCTCCCGTCAGCCACTGCGCATCTCCTCTTCCTCTTCCGTCCGTCCTCTTCTTTCACCCCTGCCCTTCCCATCTCATTTCCCCTCGTCCTGTTCATCCTCCTGCCCCCCTCCCCCAAACTCCACTCATTATTTGGTTATGCCTTATCCTTCTCCTAGTTCTCTTTCCTTCATCTGTCATTCCTCCTTTCCTCGCAATCATATTCTTCATCCTGCCTGCTGTTCCCGCTCGTGCCCAACCTCGTCACCCAGCTACCCCATCTCTCTGCCTCCGCCGCTGTAGTCCGGAGCGGTCACCTTGCTCTCGTCCATGGCGCAGGAGCAGCAACAAAGGCGCTGAGCTGCAGGCGAGAGGGGGAAGAGCGTTCGCCAGCGCCCACGACAATACGCATGCGCGATTGAGCGTCAGAGCTCCAAGGCAGCTTGAGCCAAGGCTGCCGAAGAAAAGCCCGCGCGCCCGTCCCTCCTCACCATCTCTCCTCGCATCTCGTCATCGTCCTCCTCATATTCTTCCCCGTCGCCTTAATCCGCCTCATCCTCACACTCGCAATCCGAATTGTCCATCATCCCCCTCAGATTCCCCTCACCATTACCCTCCTCATCATCATCGTAAACATCAGTATCCCCTTCATCGCGCTCTTCAATATCACCCTCGTTATCGGCACCATGATTATCATCAACAAACCCACTGGCATCACCAGCATCACCAACAACAACATATGACTCCTGGTCCTCCTCCTCTGCCTCCTCCGCATCATCACCATCATCATCAGCAGCAGCAGCAGCAGCAACACCATCACCATCATCATCATCATCAGAATCAGCAACATCATAACCAGAACCAACACGCGCATCATCTTCTTCATCATCATCATCATCATCATCATCATCAGCATCATCATCATCGTAAGCATCATCATCGTCATCATCATCATCATCGTCACCATCACCATCAGCATCATTATCACCATCACCATCACCATCACCACGCTGCCAGCCCAGCCATCACCTTCAGCATTAGCATCAGCACCACCTTCATCATCAGCATCATCATGTTCATCATCGTCAGCACCCCCATTATCGTCATCAGCGCCATCATGATAACAGTCCGATTCGGATGCATCACCATCATCATCACCATCATCATCACCATCACCACCACCATCATCACCACCATCATAATCATCAGCAGCAGCAGCATCCTCATCGTCGTCATGATCAGCAGTAGCATCAACAACACCAGCATAACTATCATCATTTCCATCAGCAGCCGCCTCAGCATCACCAACTTCATCATCGTCATCATCACCATCACCATCACCATCAGGTGTTAGTTTTACTCTAACCATCGACAACATCGTTTTCATCCCAATCATCAGCATCACCATCATCATCAGCATCATACGCATCATCGCCGACACCATCAGCAGCATCGTCGTCGTCACCACCATCATCCGCAACACAATATTGATCGTCATCAGCATGGCAATCATCGCCACCGTTTTCAGTAGCATTATAACCAGACTCATCATCAACCCCATCATCATCCACAACATCATCATCATCATCATCATCATCATCATCATCATCATCATCATCATCATCATCATCAGCATCATCATCATCACCATGATCATCAACACCATCAATAACACCATCAGGACCGTCACCATCAACATCGCATGCTCCTCTCCCCCATCCTCAGGTTGCTCATGTTCATGATTCTCCTCCTCGCCCCACCCCACTGCATCCCTCTTCCTTCCCCTTCCTCTACGTCCTCGGGCCACCTAGGAGCCCACTAAAGTGGCGACAATTGCGCAGATCGCAAGCCCCCCAGGAGACGGCGAGGTACCGAGGTGATCCGCGTGACGTACCTCCGCTGGGCCTCCCAGGAGCCCACGAACGTGGCGACAATTGCGCAGATCGCAGGCCCCCCAGGGGGCGGCGAGGTACCGAGGTGATCCGCGTGGGACGCACCTCCACCGGGCCTCCAAGCAGCCCACGAAAGTGGCGACAATTGCGCAGATCGCAAGCCACCCAGGGGGCGGCGAGGCACCGAGGTGATCCGCGTGAGATACCTCCGCTGGGCCTCCCAGGAGCCCACGAAAGTGGCGACAATTGCGCAGATCGCAAGCCCCCCAGGGGGGAGGTACCGAGGTGATCCGCGTGGGACGCACCTCCGCTGGGCCTCCCAGGAGCCCACGAAAGTAGCGACAATTGCGCAGATCGCAAGCCCCCCAGGGGGCGGCGAGGTACCGAGGTGATCCGCGTGGGACGCACCTCCACCGGACCTCCCAGGAGCCCATGAAAATGGCAACAACTGCGCAGATCGAAAGCCCCCCATGAGGCGGCGAGGCACCGAGGTGATCCGCGTGGGACGCACCTCCGCTGGGCCTCCCGGGAGCCCACGACAGCGGCGGGCAATTGCGCAGATCGGCGCTTTATTGAATCTCTCTTGGGCCGTCTAGTTTCGCAGCCACCAGGGCACCGCGAGCTATAGCGGTGATCTGCGCATGACGTACATCCGCTGGGCTTCCCAGGAACCCACGAAACTGCCGACAGTTCCGCAGATCGCAAGCCCCCCCACGGCACCACGAGCTATACTGGTGATTTGCGTGATGACGTACATCCGCTGGGCCCCCCAACAGCTCGCGAAAGTGGCGACAGTTTCGAATGTCGCAACCACCCAGGCCACAGCGAACCATAGTGGTGATCTGCGCATGAGTTACCGCCGCTGGGCCTCCCAGGAGCCCACGAAAGTGGCGTCAATTTCGCAGATCGCAGCCCCCTCTGGGCACCGCGAGCTATAGTGGTGACTTGCGTATGACGCACCCCCGCTATGCCTTCCAGGAGCCCACGAAAGTGCCGACAGTTTCCAAGAACGCAACCCCCAGGGCACCGCGAGCTATAGTTGTGATCTGCGTATGAGGAGCCCACGAAAGTGGCGACAATTGCGCAAATCGCAAGCCCCCCAGGGCACCGCGAGCTATAGTGGTGATCTGCGCACGACGTACCTCTGCTGGGCCCCCCAGGAGCCCACGAAAGCGCCGACAGTTTCGCACATCGCAACCACCCAGGGCACGGCGAGCTATAGTGGTGATGTGCGCATGACGCACCTCTGACAGTTGCGCAGACCGCAGCACCCCCCCCCCAGTGATCGCAACCCCTAGGCAAGGCCACCCAACAGACAAGACGGCGAGGCGGAATCAGGAACCAGACGGCAGGAGAGCAGAGAAGGCAGGAGCGAGGAGGCGGGAGGAGGGCGGAGACCACACTGCTCTATTCAAAAAGAGAACCCAACACAGGAGGGCTGGGAAAAAAGAAGGGGCACCTGGTACTTGCCGCTGTGTTTGGATCTGCGCTCGCTTCGTCTGAGCGGCTGTCTAGACCGCTCTGCAGGGGGATGCCTCTGGCCCGCCCCGAAAACCTCCGAAACGGGGAAACTTGAAGGCCGCGGCTGGGCACCGCTCCGCAGTTGAGCGTACAAGTGACGACGATAAAGCCACTTGCATGCGTCAGGAAATGCCACACGCACACCTCATGCGAGCACACGCGCATAGCACACACGCGCAAACAAATCATCTGAACAAACAGCAGACGAAGAGGGTTCCGCGAAGGAAAACATCATGGCGACCCGAGCACCCCTCAACGCCATGTCTTGGCGGGGTTGGGAATAGCCTAAGCATTGCCCAATGTTTGCGACTGTAACTGATAGAGCCCCGGGTTCCCACGGACGCTCACCAACCGATGATGAGCACGACCCTCAGAGGCCACAGCTGCAACCTGCGGATCCACCTGCATCTGCATCTGAACTCTCGGCCCGAAGAGGCCACGTAGCACGATATGGGATCAGCGCTGCGATCCTGCAAGGCAACCAATCCATAACGCCGAAGCCGACCATCTTGGGCCATAGCAACCATGCGAGCGGATCCATTGATGCCGACAAGACTGGCCATGTCTCGCACACGTCCTCTGCGCCCTCGCCCACCCCATTGCCGGGGCCTTTCTGCGCGCCAAGCTTGCTGAGAAGACGCCCCGCCCCCCTCTCGAGCCCCCCCTCGGGGAGGGCCGCCCGCCTTGCACTGCCCCCCGCGGGCGAGGAGGCTCCGACACGCGGTTCTGCGGACGCCGCCGACAGTCTCTCCGTTCCAGCTGACTGTGGACGTCTGGGCCCCCGCCGAGAGAGCATGAACTGCAGCTTGAAGACCTTGGGAGTGCCCTTCTTCTCCCTGCTGCAATACGTCGGCCTCGCGCGACAAGATCTAGCCTGATCCCGCGGCGCCATCAAGTCGCCGTCGGAGCGGCCGATGTCCGCACCCCAGTGGACTCGGAGAGCGCCGCGAGCCTTCTCCGCCGCACCCTTCTCGATGAAGAGCGCCCTGACCAGCGCCATCCACACGCGAGGCAGCGGGGGGCCCAAGCCAGGACCCCCCCCCCCGCCTCCTCGCACGCGGTCGCGCGCTGTTTGCCCGCGCCTCGAAAAGCGCGAACAACCCCGCACAGCGCGGGGCGTAGAAAAGAGCTGAAGGAGGCGCCGATCAGGTCGGCCACGTCGCGCGAATTGGCCGCGCACAGCTTGGCAAGGGCGCGCGCCGGCGACTTGGAGGGAACAGACCTGCGTGACTTCCACGGCCTTCTCGGCGTCCGTCTTGAGCTCGGCGAGACGCGCCCTGCGAGGGCTCTCGAGAGCGGGCCCTCCGCCCTCGTCGCGAGGCCTGCCGAGGAAGAGGCCCCAGGCGGGCATCTCGGGCCCCGGCATTGAACTCGCCGCCGCCGCCGCCGAATCCCCCGGAGAGCCCACTGGAGCCGTCGACGCTGGGCCGTCGGGCATGGCGAGCGATCGGAAGGAGCGCGAGGCGCCCACGATAACGCGGACGCAGCGCACCGCGCTCGAGACCGGAGGCGCCGCAGAGCCCGCGCGCGCACGTCGTCGCATCCTCTTCGCCAGCCGCTCCGAACGCGCGCGACCAACCCATTATTCAGATACCAGCGCGGAACGATGTGATAACGCGCATGCACGCCGAGTTCCTGAAATCGAAAACTTGCCCACATACAAAGCATTGACCACCCGCAGTGAGATGCCAAAGTATACTCTGCAGCCCGCGCCCCCGCTGTAGACGACCAGCAAGCCGCCTTTGCGCAGCGAGTCTGCGACGACACCCTGAAATACAGCATCCAGAATCACCATCATGATCTCGAGGGTCTTGCTGGAGATCTCGAGGAGAACCAGGGGCCTGAAACCCAGGGGGGGGGCAACCACTGCCCAGGACGCCACCCGAAGCACAGTCGCGGCGAGTCGTCCGAACCAGTCCGAGAGATCAGGATCATCGAAAAATGCCAGGGGTCGGGAGTCACATTCGTCGACTTTGCCCGAGCGCCCCTCCCCCAGCCGGCAAACGCTACCTACATCGGCGACAAGTCTGCGCGCCCATGGAGACGCATGAGCAGCGAGCTTGCCTTCCGAGTCAACGACCTGGATACCTCTCTGCCGCCCAGCGCGACTGGCGAAAAACAGCGCTCCCCAGCCTGCCGCGTGATAGCGCGGCTGTTGCACCCAGTTTTAGCCTGCGGACGCGAAGCTCGGTCTCCAATGCGGCAACACGCCATGGCTGGAGCACTCGCAGGGCGAGGCGCGGCAGCAGGAGAGGGGACATAATGTTTTGCCTTGAGCCACATGCGGCACGGACACACACACACACACAAGATGGATCTCTGACCATCAGTCCCCAGGGTGAAACACCAGAAGCTAAACCTATACGTGAGATGGTGGACTCCTGGAACACGGGACCAACCTTCTCTAGGTTTAGCTATCCCAGAAAATAAATTCACAAGTCCGTGTCACCTGGCGGGCAGTGTACGACCTGCAAATCCTAGACAGTTGCAGCAGCAGTCGGAGAAATAGGAAGAGGCAGAAAGAGAAAGCAGACCATTGGAAAATAGATTCGGACGATGACGAAGGCTGAGGGAGAGAGGAGGAGGACGGGAGGAAGCCACCACCACCACCACAAACCAGGCCAGGAGGAGCCATCTGGTTCAGGTAGTCCTGCCAGGTGATCAACATCCTTCTGGAGGCCGACTGTGAGCGATCCTTGAGTTCCGGGCACTCTCGTTGACGACCGACTTCTTGCTCTTCGTCTACTAGAATACGCTTGCAGTTAGTAATGAGGTCGAACAACGCCGCATTACACTTGCTAGCGTCGTCTTCCGCCAGGGCGTCCACGGGCACGCGGCCGCGAGGGATCCAGCGCATTCGGCCTCTGGCTCGCTCCAGAGACTCACATATAATGGCAAGGTCGAGGGCCGCACGTCGATCGCGGGCTGACGCAGTTCCATCCTTCTGGAAAGTGTCGCATACAGATTTAGCGCCCACCACGTGGACCTGCTGTTCCCGGGAACCGAAACGACAATCGCGTCTCAAGACCGTTGTAGATGGCCCTGAGGCTCGCACACAATCAGGCAGATCGACATCTCTGAAAGCAACATCCCGGTAGAGCACTTGCAGATACTCGACCTCCGCCACGGCGGCTGAGAGGGCCTGCGACTCCCCGGCCAACGTCGATGGCACCTTACGCCGTAGCTCACTACTACGCCAACCAAGCACGGACGCTCTCACCGCCTGGTTGTCCAGGACAGACTTAGCCGCAGCCAACGCCATCCAAGCTCCTTGGGCGGGGTCGGCTGGCAGTCCGTTGTCGCCCCGGAGGGATTCCACAAATCCTACGCCAACCGCATCGGAGAAAGAGATGAACGACATGCGTTCTGGCTCTAGCTGCCAAACTATCAGTCCGCGCGAGGCGGTCGCTCGCAGATGCTCGACCAGCTTGTTGGCACACGACACATCCGACACCGCGGGGGCCTCAGTCGACTAGCCAGGATGCTCGCCACTCCCGCGGCTTCTGGCCGTGACTCACGGCCGACCCAATTAAACTTATAAACCAAGGAGCGCAAAGCTTTGAACTCGGACGGTTCAAGAGGAGAGTTCTTGACCGACAGCCGACCCCTGGCCATGGTCAGAAGGCGGATTTCTTGGTCGATGACGGCCTTCCCGTGGGAATAAGAAACACGTCTACCTGCGAAGTCAAACGAGCCGGCGCGACAGTCTCTGAATTTTCCGAAGCGGAAGCGGTCCTCGAGACGGCCACGAATCCACGCGCGAGCATCCGCATCGGCACTGCCGATGAAGAAGTCATCTACTTCTAGCAACATCATACTCTGGATACCCCCGTCTGCTCGATATTTCAGCCACCAGCAAGGCTCCAACAAACTCCTCTCGAAACCGTGCTTCTCTAGATGGCCAACCACGGTGCGTCGCCAAGCCACGGGCGCGTCGTCGAGCCCGTAGACATTCACCAACAGCAGGATAAGGGATCCAGGTTCGACGTCGATACCTTCGCAGGGCTCGACATAGATCTGGCCCTGGGGCCAGGGCATTGGGTCTGACTGGGTGAAGGAGTTCTTAACGTCAATCCGCAGTGTCACCGAACATCCAGACATTGACCAGCACCTGGATGAACATCATAATGGACGAAGTCTGGGGTGTCGGAGCGCACACAGCAAGGAAGCCGGGGCCCAGGTCCTTGTGACCATGCACACACCATCTAGATTTTGCCTCAGGTACCACGAACGTTCCTTCCGCCGGCTTCCACCTGCGCACCATGCGGCTAGATATGATTCGATCCGGGCAATGCCGTCGAATCTTCGCCGCCTGGCTCGGAAGGATGACTCGGACGCCCCCGGACTGCAGCATAGCTTTCCACCCCCTGCTGTCAGATGTCTGGAACATCTGGCGTTCGGGAGGGGTGAGCTGCTTGAGACTCACTTCGCCTCCGCGGCTAGACGCGAAAACACCACCGTATTGAAAGCTCTCGCGCACCTCTCCGACGGATCCCTCGGCGCCTACGGAAACGGCAGCGAATCCGTCGACCGGTTCCGGGGCCGCGAAGACGTCGCCAGCAGCACCTGCCTCGACCATCCCCTCGACATCTCTGTTGCGATTGCCCAGGTCTTTTTCTCCCGACATTTCGAAATCGTTTCAGATTTTTTATCGAAAATAAAAATGAAATTCCGTTTGTTGCAGATGTATCGCTTTAGCATCGCAATCGGTTTTTCTATCACGGCCATGGTTTGTGAGTTTTTCTATGGGAAATTACAATTGCAGCGGTGCGTTGGGCCAGGCGGACGCATCCATGGAGCCAGAGGCCTCTGAATGCAGCAGCGAGGCCATGCTCGAGAGGCGGGGGCGTCGACGCGCCTCTCACGCGGATCGCGGGGTCAGGCGGATGCGGCCGAAGGCTTCCGAGTGCAGCAGCGAGGCCCTGAGAGGCCCAAGCCCGTGGGATTTCGACGCACCTCTCACGCGGATCGCGGGGTCAAGCGGACGGGGCCGAAAGTCTCCGTCAGCGTCGGCTTCCGGGATAGGCGGCTCACAATATAAAACTCGAGGCCCGAGGCTCGAGGAAGTTGACTTCTAAAGGGGTGGGGGGGGGAACTGGAGGGGGGCGAGGGCGATGGTGATGAGGAAGAGGAGGAGGGGGATCAATTTCTCCCACCCCTCTCCCGCCTCCTCATCCCCCCCCCTGTGCCTGCTCTTCCTTCTCATCATCCTCCTTTCCCCCCCCCCCCTCCTCCGCCCCCCCATCCGCTTCCCCATCTTCCCCCCCCCCCCTCCCCCCCCGCCTCTCTCATTATACACCCCTGCTCATTACTCGATGTTGCTACGCATCCAACACCCCCCCCCCCCCGCCCGCCCCCCCCCCCCCCCCCCCCCCCCACCCCCCCCCCCATCATTCACATTCCCCCCCCCTCCCCCCCTCCTCCGCCGCCCCCCCCGCCCCCCCCCCCCCCCCTCGTCTCCCAGGCATTGATTCACGCGACGGCGCGCGCGTTAGTTCTGGATTTTTTTTCGGGGGCATGGTCTGAAGGTTTGTTTAAATTGCCTGCCCAACCCCCCGCCAAATTGCGCCAGCGGTGCCTACGTCGGGCAACCACGAGCCTGCGCCTCTCGGCCTCGAGGTCGCGCCGTGCTAGGGAGACTCCGAATAGCAATGCCAATGGAATATGCATCGGCACTGGGCCGGGGAGGGACGGGGGCGGGCACGTCGAAGCTGCGACGGCGGCCGTGGACGGTCGCCACCTCCACTTCGATATGCCCGAGCCAGTTTCATTCGACCCCCCCCCACCCCCCCCCCCCCCCCCCCCCGCGCCCCCGACCCAATGGCGATGCAGACTCCAATGGCACCGTTATTTGGAATCGCGCGCCACCTTTGCGGCCACCCGCCCCCTGCCCATTATGATTTTGCCCACGCTGACCCTGCCCCTGCGAGTCCTACTTCGGCCCCTTGCGGGACTCATCAGGCGGGCCACATTATCTTCGCAAGATTGGTCGGGCCCTCTCGGTTCGTCCGAATTGGTCATGCGCTGCGGGGAGAAGCGGGCGCTGAGGACGCGGGGGAATGGACGAGGAGGAGGAGGAGGAAGGGGAAGGGAGGCGGAGGGGAGGAGGAGGCGGAGGAGGAGGGGGAGGAGGAGGAGGAGGAGGAGGGAGCAGTCTCCGAGGAGTAGTATCGCGAAGGGTGGAGCGAACGCACCGCGCAGAACTCGAACTGACATTGAAACGGAGCGGGCGTCTAGGGCATGCCAGTCTTCGATGAGGGGATGTGGTGATCTGGTATGGCGCGAATTCTGAATGCGCTCGTCCAACCTGGTCAACCTATGCGGCGCGCTCGGCTCGGCGACCCGCGCGGTGACGCGGTGCGCCCGCGAGGCGTTCCCGAGGCAGTAGGGCACGGGGGTTGTATGACACGGGCACGTCGCGGGCATGTCGCGGACACGTCGCGGGCAGGTCGCGGGCAGGTCGCGGGCAGGTCGCGGGCAGGTCGCGGGCAGGTCGCGGGCAGGTCGCGGGCAGGTTGCGGGCAGGTCGCGGGCAGGTCGCGGGCAGGTAATTGGCGGGCATGTCGCGGGTGGGCGCATTGCGATCGACGCGCCAGTGGCGACGTTCACGATTTTTCAGATCGCTGCCAGGCGGGGCGGGGCGATGTCGATTGGGTGGCGATGGGGGGGGGGGGGGGGGAGAGCGTTTGCGTGGAGGAGGAAGCGGAGACGGGTTATGATGTAGGTTGGCGCAGCTGCCGTGCTCAGACGCACGCAAGGGTTGAAGTTCGCACGAGATGCGGCAGCAACCGAAGCCGAAGAAATATATTATCCCCCCAATTTGACCTGTGAGAAACAGCTGCCATGCGAGCGACGCATAAATTCAATGTCTCATCAACGAACGTACTGTAGTACCACGGGTTTCCACGCCGTCTGATATCCAACGTCATGTGAACCCACATGTGCGATGTGGGAAGGTGCGTGCAACCGAGGCATGGCATCAAATGGATGCGCCTCAAGCAGAGATCCATGAGTTCTTGGCATTTGCCTGGCGCGATGTTGAACGACTATGTTTTGATGGTGTCGTCGCTGTTCTCGAGACGGTCACTCTCCGCGCTGCAGAACGATACAATCCAACGCAAAAGGACTCCCGTCTCAGCTGCTTTCGCCGTCATGCACGGATGGCTGTTGGACCCCAGCATCGCAGGCAGCAGCGCGTTGAGCTGGCACGAAAGTTCAATGCCATTGGCAGAACACCAGCGTCTGTAGTCATTGAACAGCAACCTAACGCTAACATCCTTGATCTCGTCTTTCGCACCCGCAATGTTGCACATGTTAGCGCCAATAACCACTTCCATCACAGATTGCACGTATCCGGAGAACACGCCAAGATATAGCGTGTGCATTGTATCGAGCCGCATGGTGGTGTGCGGGGTCGCGCCCACCTCCTCGCTGAAAATCGGGCTGCGACAATGTATCCAATCGGTATTCCTGTTCTTTTTGTCGAAATGGGAACGTCAAAACACTGCTACAAACGGCGTTGGCTGAGTTTCGAAAGTGGCTGCATCGTGGAGGCCAACGCTCGGTACGAAACGATCTCCTTTCAGTCGGCCAGGGCCGATGTGAGGAGCGTCCAGTGTGATGACGCGGCCAAGCTTCTTCTTATGTTTGAGCTTGGCTTGTTCCAGTAGTGCTCTGCGCGTGCCCTCGTCTTCCGCGTGGACTTCCACCTCGCAGTTCCTGCGGGCGGCCTCATAGCCCAGCGGGCGATCCCCCCAGTTGTGCTTCTCGACCGTGACCCCATTGAAATCGAACATGTTCGCTCTGCGGCACTCACACATGAAGCATGGACAATGGAAACTAGACCACGCCGGGAAACCTAAACTCGCGCAGAACTATGCCCGATCAGCTTTGATTTGGCAGAGCACGTACCTGTGCTGCAGCGTGCCCGTCTCACGCTTGCCAACCGAATAAGCAGAATCGTCTGGCCAGTCTGATCCGCCCCAGCGCACGTCAGGCCGATTGCCCTCAGCAGCAGCAGCTAAACTCCATCGCAGATGGTTGAGGCAGCCCCAGAGGGTGTCCCAGCCCCTGCATCCGCAGCGACACATCTCACGCTTGCTCAGGACATACAGGACGCGGCGCTTGCCCGTCGCCATGTTGTAGCCAGTGACGCACACCAAGCTGTCGGCTTTGCCGGGGCCAACGCTCCTGGCGAACTTGATCCCATCGATGTATATGGCGATGGGGAAGACGCGGCGCTCGTCTCCAGGCATGACTCGATGGCGGTGGTGCTTGAATGGGCTAGAGACCATTCGGCTTCAGGCGGTGGTTGGACCGACTCACCTCTCGTGTCCAGCACAGCTAATTCTGCTTCCAGTGCCTCATGCAGCGGATACACCAGCGTCGGCTTGATGGTTCGCCTGTTTCGAATGGTCATTGGCAGCTGCAGCACGTGATTCTCTGGCGCTGGCCCTTGCAAGGGGAGGTGTTTGCTCAAGTGCGCAGCGTACTTCCCTGTCTGGGGATCTGGTGGGCGAGCGATCCTCTTAACGATGTCGTGTTGGACACCTGCTTCTGTGGCGCGGTGCGCCAGGATGCACGCTGCCTTGGCATCAAGCGCGCCGCTGGCGCACAGAACCAGGAGCATGTCCGACAGGGAGTCACCCGACCTCTGGCGCGCCACGCGTGCCGACTCCTCATCTGCATCGCGCTTCTCCCATGGCCTGCGGCGCGACGACGATGAAGACGATCGGTCGCTGTAGCGCCTGCGCTTGCGGCGCTTGCCAGGCATGCTGAGCCAAAATGGCCACTGCGAAACTCAGGGCGGCATCGGGTGATTGCGTTCGGCAGGGCGGCGCGGGGCGCATGACGTCTCCTAGCGCGGCCGCGCGGGCGTCGCATTTGGGGCGCGCGCGCCGTCTGGCCGCGCGCGGCCGCTGCATGCTTTTGTCTATTATTTGTTGCATGGAGAGGGGGGTGGGGGGGGGGGGGGGGGGGGGGGGGGGGGGGGCAGGGGGCGGGCGCGCGCGATGGGAGGTGCACGCAAGGGGGGCGGGGAGTTGACGAGAGTAACAGTGGATAAGGGCGATGGGCCCTCGCCACGACGCGCCCGCATGTCAAGACGCCCTTAACACGCGCCATCCTTGCTCACATTGCGCGTGCACCAACCAGCCCAGAGGCAAGCACTGATTGGGGAATGGGCCGTAACACTGCACGCGCACACGTGGAAGTATAATGAGGAGGCCGCACGGGGGGAGAAGGAGGGTGCGCGTTGCACATCGGCTGCGGTCAAGCCTCAGCGCCAGGGTGCTGGGAGCGAGAAGTGAGGAGAGCAATGGCACGTGCGTGGCGTTCCCTCAACACTTGCACTGCATGGCAAACGCTGTGTATGGGGAACGGTCAGCTATGATGCGCCTTGTTTGTATGAGCGGTCGGCGGCGAGAGAAACGGGCGCGCGCCCTGTAAGACACGACAAGCACTGTTCGGGGAATTCGTGAATACAGGAGGAGGGGGAGAGGACGAGAAGCGGGCTGGGCCTTTTTTTTATCCGTCGCGCCCAGGACGCAGGAAGAAGACACGGACAGATGAGACAAGGAGGGGAGTACATGGCAAGCATTGGTTGTGACATGCCCTAGGGGCGCGATCCTAAACTGCGCGTGCGAGGGGCTGTATATGCTTCGGGTGTCCTGGGAATGCGCCAAGCCATACATGCCAACTTCCGGAGGGGGGAGAGGATGGGAAGCGGGCTGGGCCTTTTTTATCCGCCATGCCCAGGACGTAGGAAGAAAAAGCAGAAAGCGGAGACAAGGAGGAGTGAGATCACTAAGCATTGGTTGTGTCATGATCCAGGGACGTGGCCCTAAACTGCGCGCGCGGGGACGCCACGGCCCTGGGAACGCGCCAGGGTGACGCATGCTATCTTAAGGAGGGGGAGAGGATGAGAAGCGGGCAGGGCCGTTTTTTACCCGACACGCCCAGGGCGTTGGAATAATAAACGGGAAGATGGGACAAGGAGGAGGGGCTTTGCCTGGCAAGCACTGGTTGCGGAGTTGCCAGGGATCCCAACAACGATAATTCTGGCGCGTGCACGCTATATTTGATTGAATGCTGTACCTGTCCTTGGTCTGGAATCCAGTTTGGCGCGCCAGTGATTTTTGCCAGGCTGTCAGTGCCAATTTATCATCGCCGCGCGGATTCGAGGTCGTGCGACGCGCAAACATCTTATGTGCCATATGGTTGCTCAATGCGCGGGATAACGAACATCCGTGTACATCGCTGTGGCGATAGAACCCACGAGCGGCGGCACTGCGTGCAAACGACTCGCCGCACGAACCGCGCAGGTGTGCTAGTACGCGTAGCGCACGCGGTGCGCGTCGAGAACACCAGTCCAATCGGTGTTGCGAAACACGCGCGCTGCCCACACGCGGCTCGTGAGAACGCAAACCGCAAGCCACCGCGTGAGGCCTCGCACAAAACGCTCGCCCATTGCGATCACCGTCGTCGGTTTCTGCCGTCCGTCGTCGTCACCGTCGTCCGCCATTGTCGGTTTCGGGCGTCGCCCACCCGCCCTTCGCCGTCGCCATCCATCCGTCTGTCCGTCCATCGCATGCAGTCCGCCAGATGCCGTCGTCATCGTCGTCGGGTCGTTGCGCACCGTTGCTCTTCGCGCCCTGGAGGCGTGCCTGAGTTATGTTCACACGTTGCATGTATGTTACAGTTTGTGGTATCGTTTCTTATTGTGTTACATTATCACGCAGCGCGAATCATAGACGGGTACGCGCGGTTCACTGAGATGCCTCCTGCAAGTTGGCCCCGCGGGGATGTCTCAAGCGACATGTGTTGAATTAAACCATACATTAAACATCGCAATGGTGCGTAATCAACGCGTTGATGCATACCATGCATAACTACGGCTCATCATACATGACGCAACAGGGCATTCGCTCGATACTTCCCCACTAAGTATTGGCACGCGCGGCGGGTTATATACCCATGACGTTCCGCACCCAGTCAAGACACCATCACAACCCTGAGCGTTCGATGGGGCCACGGGCGAATGTTGTCTCAACCGATATTGGTTTGCAGACTGCGGGAGGCCCACCAAAAATCTGGAGCCTCGTGAGCCACGCGCGGCTCAAAGTTTACAGGTTGCGAGTGCACTGCCCCTCGAGATCACTGCATGGTCGACGGTCATCGTCGCGCGAGGGTGCTGCACTGCTGCTCGTGGAGCTCATTCGCCTAGTCGACGGTGCTGTTCGGCGAAGCCACTGGAGTCTCCACGAGCAGAACTCATCCGCGGATCGCTGGGAAGAGAAGTCTTTCCACTTGGATTCGCCCCTCAGCTTCCAGCCGTAGGGGATCCAGCTCTCTGGGTTCTTCGGGCCCCATGGGACGGTCGGCTCATGCCCGTGCTGCGGCTTGGTCGCCGCTGTCGCATAGTCGACCCAGCCCTTACTGTCCTTGATCTGCCAGCCGTGCGGGGCCCACGTCTTCTCGTCATCTTTGTCCCACCAGTGAAGCGCAGGCGGTGGTGGTGGCTCACGCTTGGCGAAGTCATGCTCGTCCTCCTGCGGCAGCGAGAAGTCACGCCCCATGCCGAAGGGCCCGTCGATTGGGGGGTCGCCGTCGTCCACGATTGCGGCGGCGCACATCAGGCGCGTGATCACCTCGCCGATCTCCTCGAGCTGGCATTTCATCGCCATCACGTTGGTGCTCTGCGCCAGCTGATGCTCCGTCGCGGCAGAAGCCTGGGCCTCGCAACGAACAGTGGACATCTTGAGCGCGGCCTGGAGCTTCCTGAACTGCGCGAGCCCGTCCTCAACTCGATCCGATACGTCGTAGAACACGTCCTTGGTGGACCGCAGAATTTCCTGCGATGCATGGAAGCGGAATTGGTCCGTTCCGACATGCTGCTTGCACGTCTGCTCGCACCCACGGCCCATGCTGCTAGCTGCTGGCACTGCAGATGTCGTCTCGATACTCGCGGGGTCGAACTGCAAAGCGAGTTTGAGCCCAAATGTTTGCACGTGGATTGGTCGCGAATGCTGTCGTGACGACGAGTGAAGTCACCACGGGGAGAAATCTCAAGCTGCGAGCTGCAGCCCTGTGAGTTCAGTTGCAGCTGTTGTCGACGTTTATGTAGCGATGATGATGGCGGCATTGCTGCTCACTCCCTAAATCACTGACCTGGGTACGCAAGGGGACCCCATGCTGTAGGAGTTTCGCTTGAGACGTCCCATCAACTGTCATGTATACACATTACACAGGCCGAGGGCGTGCACTATTCAAAATGAGGTTCCCGCCTTGGCGCCGCGCGCATGCGTTTTCAAACGATCTAAATGTTATTGCTGGTATTCCTGGAGTCATTGTGGGCATGTGAGCAGATCCTGGGTCACCCATACATCCTGGTGGGCCCCCTGGGGCCTTGCCGCGGTTCATTTGAAGCTATAACGCATCCTGGGGCATCCCGCGCGCACGCTGACAGGCTCGAGGACCACACATACTTTCCAGAACACAGCTGGCGAGGGCGACCAGCCCGAAACCTGCCCGCCACCTGCCCGTGACCTGCCCGAAACCCGCCCGCGACCTGCCCGAAACCCGCCCGCGACCTGCCCGAAACCTGCCCGCCACCTGCCCGCCACCTGCCCGCCACCTGCCCGCCACCTGCCCGGAATCCGCCCGGAATCTGTCCGGAACCTGCCCGCGCGACCCCTGTAAAGGGTCGCAAAAAACGCATGCCTGCCCGGAATGTGCCCGGAATCTGCCCGGAATCTGCCCGCCCCTCTGCTGGGCCAATTTGGGCGTTCCGATCCTCAATTTCAGGGTTCCGATCCTCATTCGACCAGCGATCGCGCTTCAGACCGCCAGAAAATGACACGGACTTTTCACGGGCGCGCGTGCAACATCCCACACCTGCAGCAACTGCAGGGTTCCACCACGGCACATTCACAGGCCGATACGCTGTCGGAGGAGCTCGCGCACCTCCCCCCCCCATCCGCTCCGAGCGCCTCGCGCGCTCTCCTTGGACAGACGGGCACTGGAGGCGCCCTTGAAAGGGCCAGGCGGCACGGAGGGCAGTATGAGCGGAGATTGAATTGAGGAACTACGACGCGTCAGGGACGCGGAGGGCGGCATTGGGAAGAGGAGGGCGCACGGGGGGATCGGAACGAGGGCCATGACATCCGAGGGCAGGAATATAACGAGGAGGAGGAGCAGGAGGAGAAGAAAGAGAATTCTAAAGGGAAGGACAGCAGGATATGAGAGATGAGGAGCAGGATGAGGGGGAGCAGAAGGACACCCAATGAAAGGACGAGAATGATGAGCAGCAGGAGGAGCAGCAGGAGGAGCAGGGAGGACAAGCTGCAAAGAGAAGCAGCAAGAAGGGTTTGGTAAAGGAGGAGGAGGGGGAGTGGAACGAGACCGCCTGGTTCAAGCGGATGTGCCTACTGGCTCGGCTGCTCGAGGTCATCGGCGATTGTCCTGATGCGCTTGGCCACCTGCTGGAGGTTCTCCAGCGAGCTCTCGACGACCTGCAGGCGACTGAGGATGCCGTTGACGTCGGCGATCTCACCCAAGCCGCCGCCTTCGATGATGCACGTCTTGAGGCTATCGTCGGTGTTGAGCGCGTCGTTGCGCTTCTCCATCGTCCGCTTCAGCCTGCCAAGGAACCTGTCGCAGTGGGCCCACTCCATCCCCTTCTCATGCTTGCACCTCTGCGACAAGGACGCGGACTGCATCATCACCGAACCGTTGAGGTTCGTCACGTCGTTGACTCGCTTCTGCACGGACTTAGCGGTCGGCGCCACGACCTTGCCACCTTTTGCCTTCGGGGCCACGTTGCCAGCCTTGCTCTTCGCCACCTTTGCAATGGTAATCGCCTTGTTCTTGGTCGTGCGCGGCGGCTTCGGGGTGACCGTGCTCTTTCCAGTTGCTGGCGGCGGCAGCTGCAGTGCCTTTTGAGGGGTTGGCGCTGGCGCAGGCGGCGGGGCCTTGCACGCCGCTGACTGCTCCCCAGCTGCCATCGGGGCGGTCTCGGTCGCATTCACCTCATTCTCGGGCGTCGCCTCCACGGCGCCGTGCACTGCTGGGCTGCTCGCAACTGACGCTGGCGAGTTTCCCAAGCCGATGCCCGACGACGACGCCGCCCCCGTGCTCGCGGGCTCACACTCGCAAGCCACATCGAACTCTGCCCCCCTTCTCTGCAGCTGCCACGACTGCTTCTTGTCGCTCCACTCCTCCTGAATCTCATAGCGGAAGATCATCCGCTTCGACCGCTTGCTGGTCTTCACGCACTCGGGCCCGCGCTCGACGCAGTCCAGGCCGATGTTCAGTGCCCCGCAGAGAACCTCCTTGCTCGGAAGGCACCCACCGCCGCCCATCTCCTGACCGACAATCCCGTCGAAGTTGCACCACCGCGCCACGGAGCTCTCTGCCTTGACCCTCCTCCAGCTGCACCCGCGACTTCTGTGGGCGACAAAAACTGAATCGCCAGGTTGTCGCGGGCTGATCGAGTGGCGCTTGCGGTATGGAAATGACGAATCCATGCATATTCGCGTCAGTTGGAAGCCCTGGGGCTTCCTGATGCACCACTCGACCAGCCACGCACCTGGCCTCAAGTTCAGTTCGCCGTGGGCCCCCGGCATTTCGCCCAAGCGCCCTGGGCCCACTTCGTCCTGAGGCTCTTCCTTTTCATCTGCGTTGGCGGCCGCCCAATCCGCCCGCCTCGCCGCGTTGGAGCCCACCCAGCGTTTGCACCGCTTGCCGAGCACGTCGCCCGACAGGATTGTCTCGAAGCCCTCGGCGGCGGCCTGCTCGAGGTGCTCGTCGAAGGTCTCGTCGAGGCGCGCCCGCGCTGCATCCCCCTCCTCCGCGAGGTTGCCCTCGCCCTCGTCGCCATCGTCGGATTGGGCGCTCTTGCCATGCGACGCCTGGAAGGCATCCATCAGCTGCTGATCGAAACTCACCCCGCCCTGCGCAGCGGAGCGAAGCCAACGTAGACCGACACAAAAAAGGGGGGGGGGAGGAGGAGGAGAACATAGATGAAGGAGCGGAGGAGGAGGAGGAGGAGGAAGAGGAGAAGATAAGACTATACCAAGAGGAGGAGAAGGAGGATGAGGAGGAGGAGGAGCAGCAGGCGCAGGAGCAGGAGCAGGAGCAGGAGGGGCAGAAGCAGGAGCAGGAGCACGAGCAGGAGATGAGGCGGGGGACGAGGCGAGAGCAGGAGCAGGAGGGGCAGATGCAGAAGCAGAAGGTGAAGGAGGAGGAGAGGAAGGAGGAGGACCCTCCTCCTTCTCATCTCCCTCCTCCTTCTGATCCTCCTGCGTCTCTTCTATTCCTCCTCCCTCTCCCTCCTCCTCCTCCTCCTCCTCCCCCTCCTCGCCCTGCCCCTTCATTCTCCCCCTCCTCCTCATCCTCCTCCGCCTCATCCCTCGTCCGTCTCCTCCGTCTCCCCTTCCCACCCTCCTCCTCCTTCATTTTCATCCTCCTCTTTCTCATCCTCCTCCTCCTCGGGCCCCCGGGGGCCCCCCCCCCGCGAGTTGCGCGCCCAGCCCGCCAGCCCCGCACTCGCGGGGCCTTTCCTTGGCCTGGTACGCCTGCCCCAGCCTGTCCGCCGCCATGTTCCCGAGCACGATTCCAACAGCCTGCGAGCGCGCGAAGGGCGGCCCGTTCAACCGTCGCCGCTGCCATCGTCGCGCCCCACGCACGCGCCCCCCCCCCCCCCGATCCACATCCTAACCCCGAGCCGTCGTCGCATGATCCTTGATCCCCCGCTCCTTCATCCTATCAATACCGCGCCCTGGTCTTCTCGTACTCTGTCGGTGGTCGTCGTTCTCTTCCTCGCATCAGGTTTCTCATTACTCAAAGCCCTCTTCCCCGCGTTCCCCGTCGTCCCCCCCCCCACCCCCCCACCCCATCCTCCTCCTGCTCGTCTGATGGCGTCTCCTCGCCCTGCGCATCCTCGCTTGAAGACGGAGGCGGCGAACGCACGGGGCCGCAGGGTTCAGACGGCGCACGAGCTGCGTTGCAGTAATGCATTGGGCACAGCGCCGCGGGAACTGCAAAGCCGGGCCGCATCGTCTCTCGTTGATCTCGGCCTTTCCCCCCCTCTTCCCCCCCCATTCCCCCCCCCCCCTTCTCCCCAGCCCTCCTCCAGTAAGTCCGCAACGGCGCGGGCTGCCAGGCTCGAGTGCTATCACGCGAGCGCTTCGGCACTACACCAGCAGCCATCACTGCGCCAATCGGGCCGGCTCGTTGGGGAAGCTGGCGGCGGCGAGATCGCCTCGCACACGGCCGTGGGCAGCTCCTCCTTCTTGTCCTTCCTGTCCGTTTTGGCGTTCTTCCTCTGCGGCGTCTCGGGCGGCTCCTCCACGGGCGGGGGCTCAGGACTCGCCGCGCCGCGACCGCGCTCGATCAACGATCCAGATCCCGAAGCCTGCTCGCTGCCATCGACGACCTTCGGTAGAATCGGAGCCCCAGGCAGCAAGTGCCTGCGGGGGCCCGCGTCGGAGACGACGGCGCCATCGTCGGCGGGCGCGGCCTGGGCGGCCGCCGCCGCCGGGCGCTTCAGGGCGGCCTTGGGCGCTATCAGCTTCGCCTTCATGTCGCGGCACCGGTCCCAGGCGAGGTCGTCCTCGGCGCACTTCTTCGCAAAGCCGTTCATCCACTTCACGGCGATCTTCCCCGCGGTGGCGTCGTCGTCGTCAGAGTTCTCTTTGAAGAGGTCGATGTTGACCATCACGACCTGCGGGCGCCCGTCGTGCCTCATGCAGATCAACCTCTCCTTGCTCTTGCCTGCTGGCTGGTTCCATCGGCCGCGCACTCTCACGCGCCCCCCATCTTTGCGAACCAGCGCGCGGGCTAACGCCAAGGCGCGCTCGTCGATGATGATGCATCGCCCGCTGCAGCAGTTTTGGCAGTTGCTTTTGCCTTGCCCTTCGGCGCTGGCGCTTGCCACGCCATGGCCGTCGCCTGGGGCGCCCTCCACGTCGTACCATCGCCCCAGACTGCCCCCATTTGATCGGAAGGTCCAGCTTTCTCTGGCACTCTTATCTCTACGCAGTCTTCTCCGTGGTCAGACTTCTTCGCTCCGATCTTGCAGCGGCATGCGCGGCACGCGTCTGCGTCATAGGCGTAGGTCCACATGGCGTCGTCGTTGCTTGCTGGCCTCTTGGTTGCAGGCCGTTTCACGACACCTGCACCGTCGGCATCGCCATTGTCGGTGCCTTCTTTACCGTCGGCATCGTCATCTTCTTCTTCGTCTTCCTCGAACTGGTCGGCGTCTTCTTCTTCCCCGCTCTCGCCGCCGTCGTCGTCGCCCTCCGACTCGGCATTGCTCACCAGGTCCAGCCGCTGAAACCACATGGGGGCGCTGTCCTCCCTGTTGCTGCACTGGGCGCAGTGCCGCAGCATCATTCTGCCGCGCAGGTGTCGACCCAATCGTTCTTCTCCTGGCGGTTCTTGAAGACCAGCGGCGTTTTGGCTGCCTCCCTCAATGCGCGTTTGATGTCCTTCTTCTTGACCGTGAATGTACAGCGCTCCTGCTGCATTGTGTCTCAAAACCTCCCACCTCCTCCCCCTCCCCCCCCTCCTCCACCTTCTCCTCCTCCTCCTCCTACTCCCCCATCCCCTCTCTGCTTCCTCATCTTACCTTCCCTGCTTCGTCGTCCCTCTTTGCATTTCTCGTCGACCCCCCCCTCCAACCCCCCCTTCCCCGCCCGCCCCCCCCCCCCCCCCCCCCCTTTTCGCCGTAGCTCGTCGACCTCCTCGTTTCTTGCTGCACCCCCCACCTCCCCCCATTCCGTTTCTCGACCCTGCCCCGTCAGACAGGGGAAGGTCGAATGACCCTCGCCCCCCCCCACACACACACACACACACACACACACGCACACACACACACCACACACACACACACAACACACACACACACACACACACCACACACACACACACACACACACACACACACCACCCCACCCCACCCACCCTCATACGAAGGGGAGGGCGAGGGATCAGCAGTGGGGGGGTGGATGAAGTGGGTACTGGTTGCCAAGGCTCCGCGTAGATCGCCTTCAGCAGCTCAACGTTGTTGCTGATGTTATGGCGGGATACGCCGCTGGCCTTCGACCACCTGATGAAGTCGAGGCAGGTCGCCGCATTCGCCGCGGATTCCAGGGTCTCGCGGGCGTCTGAAACAGAGCCAAAATGGCTACAGCACACACTTAACGCGGGCGAATTGAAAAAATTCGAGCGGGGACCGATCATGTTATAGCACGTGTTCGCGAGGATGTCTGGAGCGGAAGCATCGCCCGCCGGAAAATTGCAGGAAGTCTCGAGCGGCGCCTCATCTTCATAGGGGGCCCCCGCTTCATGTTTGCAATGTCCAGCGGGAGGAGGAGGAGGAGGAGGAGGAGGAGGAGGAGGAGGGGGGGGCAGGGGAGGGGGAGGGGGAGGGCGACGATGATGACGATGATGAGGAGGAGGAGGAAGAGAATAAACCTGGGACGGACCTCATACGCTTCGCGCCCTACATGCCCCCTCGAGTCATCACCTTCCTCCTCCGACTCCCTGCGTCAGCTTCGGCATCCCCCTGCTGCGCATTATCATCGCGATGGATGTTTCGAGCGAGAGCGCGGTCGACAGATGAATTGCGAGGAAATCTCGAGCTTGAGCCCTGCCCCCGTGCAAAATGGCGGCGCAGCCATCTTTTTGTTATGGCCAGGGTACCTCCTCCGCTATATTGGTAGAGCTTCCGATGCTGATGCGATCTATCTCCTCATCATTATCCTCATCATTCTCACCCTCCTGGATCCTCCCCCTCTTCACCCGTCCCCTCTTCAACTGCGTTCCCCTCTTCGCCCGCCCCCTCCCCCTCCTTCCTCCCCTCCCCTCCTCCTCCGCCTTCCCCTACCCCCCCCCCTCCCCCCCCCCCCTCCTCCTCCTCTTCCTCGTGTTCTCCCGCCCCCGCCAGAGCCGCCTTCGGGTCGACGTCCGTCGGCGGCGGCTGCAGCGGCTCGAAGTCGGATTCGATCTCGATCGCCGCAGCCTTCGGGGGCCGGGCGGGGGGGCCAAACCACTGCCGTCGTCGTCGCGACCTCGCTGTGCGAGGGCAGAGGGCGAGGAGAAGGAAGAGGAAGACGAGGAGCAAGAGCAAAGAGGACGCGGAAAAAGACGAAGGAGGATAATTAAGGAGGAGGAGGACTAGGGAAGGGGAGGGCGGGAAGAACGAGGAGGGGAAGGTGATCCTCCTCCTACTCTTCCCCCACCCTCCACCCACCTCATCCACCTCCCCCCTGCATGCGGCGGCGGGCGCGTTTCGGGCAGGTTTCGGGCAGGTATCGGGCAGGTATCGGGCAGATGTCTCGACCTGCCCGAGACATGCCGGAAACCTGCCCGAAACATGCCCGCCGCCGTCGAGCCGACATTGAGCCCTTGCCCGCCTGCGACGGGCCGCCCACCTCCGTGGTCGGGGCGGCGCCCACCTCCCTGGTCGGGGCGGCGTCCTCGGGTCGACGGGGACGTCATCGGGGGAGTGGGGCTCCTCCTCCTCCTCCTCCTCCTCCTCCTCTTCCTCCTCCTCCTCCTCCTCCACCTCCACCCCCTAGGCCCACCTCCCCTCCTCCTCCTCCTCCTCCTCCTCTTCCTCCTCTTCCTCCTCCTCCCCCCCCTCCTCCCTCTTCTCCCCCTCGTTCTCCTCCTCGTGAGGGTGTGTAGGGTTATGTTGCATAGAGGGTCCTCACCAGCGGCCATTGGGAGCGCCTCGACCGCGCCCTCGCTGCGGACAGACGCTAAGAGGAGAACAATTGGAGCGAAGGGGTGGAGGAGGTCGGCGAGGAGGTAGAGAGAGGGGGGGGTGGAGGGGAGGGGGAAGTTGATGGGGATCGACGTGGGAAACCAACACGAAAGACACAGGGTCCTCTTTTCGCGGGCGGCGGCACCTTCGGGAACGGCTTCATATACACGGGGAGGGCGCGGTAGCCAGCCGAAGAAGGAGATGAGGATGGAGGCTGAAAGAATGGAGGATGAGGAGGACGAGGATGAAGAGCAGGAGGAGGAGGTCGCGGAGCAGCTGGAGGATGAGAAGGATCAGGGTGGGAGGTTGACGATCGAGGAGGACGACGAGGAGGAAAAGGAAGAAGAGGGGGAGGAGGAGGAGGAGGAGGAGGAGGAGGAGGAGGAGGAGGAGGAGGAGGAGGAGGAGGGGGGGGAATGAGGAGGAGGAATAGGACGAGTGAGGAACACAAGAGGGGTGGGACACCTTCGGCTGCAGAGCGCCAGGGTGCATTTTGGCGGCAGCGTCGGCGTCGGGGGCAGCGTCGGCCATCTTGGGGGCCAGCGGCTGCGGCGTGAACGCACGGGCATCGCACCACATCTGCTGTGATACTCTTCCTCCTCCTCCACCTTCTCCTTCTGTTTCTCATTCTCCTCCCCCTCTTCCTCCCCCGATCCTCTTCCTGGGTCCTCCTCCTCTTCCTCCTCCTCCATCTCCTCCTCCTCCTCCGCCTTCCTCCTTTTCGAATCCCAATCGCCTTCCCCCCGGCGTTCTCGCGTCGAATTCGATACATCGAGCTCGACGCGAAAACGCTGCCGTGTTGGGGGGAGTAACACGAGAGACGCATTCCCCTTCTTCTGCTCGCCTCCCCTTCAAATATCCTTCGCCCCCTCCTCCTCCTCCCCTTCCTGCTCTCTTTTAAAAAAGACGAATCGTTGGAATGCCATTGTGCAGTAGTATAAACCTGAAAACTGGAGAAAAATGAAAAACGCGGTTTCAAAATTTCTGAAATTTTGGACCTCTGGGCGGGCGAACGAGACCTGACCCGGGCCTCGATGGCCTGGGCGCGCTCCTGGACGGAGCGCCTTGGCTCTTCCCCGGCCCTGATAGGCCCCCTGGTTCCCTGGCCAGGTCCAGGGCCCCCCCCGCGGGGGGGGGGGGGGGGGCGCAACCACCGACCGGAGGAGGGGAGGGGCCCGAGGAAAGTCCAGAAGGAGAGGGCGCCCCGGCCTCGAGGGCCCGGGCCCTCTTGAGCACGGGGGGCGCGCTCCCGGCGCTCGCAGCCCCGATGCAAGCCGGCGCATCCTCCGGCTGCGTCAGCCGGCCTCTCGCCTTAGGCCTCGCCCCCCCGGGGAAGGAGGAGCGACAGGCGAAGAGGGATCGGGAACCACAGGCGGAGGAGGAGGAGGAGGAGGAGGAGGGGGAGGAGGAGGAGGAGGAGGAGGAGGAGGAGGAGGAGGAGGAGGAGGAGGAGGAGGAGGAGGAGGAGGAGGGGCGCGCAAGGGAGCAGGGGAAGAAAAGGAAAATGGAGGGAGGACCTCAGGACTCTCTCGGACCCCCGGCTCGATCTCCGCAGATCCTGAACTGACGCCCCTGGACAACTGCCGGCTCGGTGGCGACGTCACCGACCCCCCTCCGTCCGAGGGGGCCAGCTCAGAGATGGTTGGCAGACCTGTCCTGTCAGTGCCCTGCTGGGCCACGACCGACCCGGCATGAGAGAGAGATGCCTCCTAGGGGGCCTCCGGGGCAACCCAAGAGTCCCAATCACCGACGGAGACTGGGGTCGATCTCCCTGTCTTGGCCCCTCAGCTGGCACCGGCCCGGTCCAGGGGGCCCATGGCTCTGAGTCGAGCTCAGCCCTCGCCGCCTCGTCCCAAGCGTCCTCGGGGGGCGGCCCCTCGCGCTGGACACCCACAGCGGTCACCCGCCTCGCTTGGGCGGCTCGAAGCAAGTCCTGCCACCTAGGATCCTCGGCCAACTGGAGGCCGCACTCTTCCTCGGGGCTGGCAAGCCGGACTTGTTCGGCCGAACGCTTCCAGTCGGGCTCGGACAGCACCCCACGCGGTGCCGCCCTGGGCAAGCACCGCTACACCTGGTCCTGTCCAGCCTGCCCGGCGGCGCTCAAGGGCGTCCGCACGGGGCGATATCCCGGTGAAATGCCTCCAAACGAAAACCCACTGGCCTGGGGTGAACCTCCGGGCCCCGGGAGTCCTGGCTCGAGCCGCCCAGGACAACTTGTCCCGAGCCGCGGCTTCCATGGCAAGCCCCTGGGCAGCCGCCTGGATGGCATGGGCCCCGGCAAACTCGGCCCCCGCCTCGCCCTGTTCTGAGGAGGGGCTCGCGACGTCCTGCCACCCGGGCAGAGCCCGCCAGTCGCCCGACAGAAGCTCGCGGGGAAGTCGTGGATCCTCGCTAAAGACTAATTGGAGATGGGAGAACCCGCCGCGATACCAAAATCGATTTTTGTGCGCAACAAGCTCAAACACGAAATCGTCCAACTCTTGGAGATTGGAGGGGAGCGACGTCCCCGACTCCAGCTCGATACGGACTCTGCCTGTGATCCAACCCCCGTGCCTCTCGACCCGACCGCTTTGCCAGGGACTGCCCGCGTCGCAGACATGATGACAAACCCCCCACTGCACCAATCCTCTGGCGAAGCGAGCGCCGAACTCCGAACCCCCGTCTGAGATGATCAGATGTGGCGCACCCAGGGGTCGGATCCAGGACCTCACAAACTCAGACCAGACTGCAGCCGACGTCGCGGCCTCGACCCGGGCGACGACCTGCAGGTTCGACCCGTGGTCGACGATGTTGAGATATGGATACGTCGTACCTTGAAAGTCGAGGTAGAAGATCAACCCCCACAATATGGTGAAAAAGAAACGTCCTAGGCAACGCGACTCGGCGATGGGCCCCCGACTGCGAGCGTTCCGCACATTCGGAACAAGCGAAGTGCTGACGCACCCATCTCACAAGATGTTGATTGGCCCCACCGGCCCGGAGAACCCGGATAAACTTACGATTGTCGGGGTGGCCCATGTCGCACTAGAACTTATATATCAACCATGTCTCGTCCTCTGCGGGCCCGGGATCGGGCTTCTCGGTCCCCTTGTCCCTCGCTCTACCCTGCTGGGTCGGTCTGGTTTCTTGCTCGCCCTCGCTCTCGTCCGAGCCCCCAGGCTCGTCGGGGCCGCCGGCTACTTCCTCGGCCCCCGCAGCTCCGTCGGAGACACCTTCCGCCAGCTCCGCCCAGGAAGATTGCTTGGCTCTGGAGGGCCCGGACCAGTGCTCGGAAACAGCTCGGGCCACGGCACGCACGAACAAGGGCGGGTAGCGCCCTGCCTTAGCGGTGACCGAACCCCCCTCTAAGACAGCATGCTCGTGTCCACCCGCACACAGGTGACCGTCTAAGAGCCGCAACACCTGTGGGCGGTTAGACAAAATCCCAATAGGTTGTTCATTGAGACCACGGCCGTCCACCGGCATCCCAAACTGGCACATGTCGATCCTGACCCGTTGAACCTCGGGCAAGCCCCACACGCACTTCACCACGTGGGTTCCCCAGGAGGAGGTATACAGGGGGTGTTCGAAGGCGAAGAATCGACCGTGCCTCACTTGATACTCGGCCATCTCCATGCAGAAGACGAGCCACTTCCGACTTTCGAGCTGCATCCCAACCGACCTGGATGTCCCAAGAAGGTTCTTTTCCTAATGGAGCCGCGCTCTTCTCGACAGCAGGGGCAATCCTGGGAGAGGAAAGCACCTCCATGAAAGCCACCTTGGATCGTCCCTGGGCGCCCGACATGGCGAAGGAGGATGTCCCTGGGAGGAACCCAGTCGACATGGCAGCTGCGTCGCCGAGAGCCTTGCTCACCTGGGACACGCAGGTGACCTCGCGGTCACCATGCATCCAATCGCCGTCGAGCCACTCGGGCCCGACCGGACACTTCTACGTCGAGGGAGGATCTCGAGGAGGCGAGAGCGGGGTTGTCACGGGGCTCTCTGGGGAAGCAACAGTGCACGCACAGGCCAAGCGGCTGCACCTCGAGCGTTGCTGTCGCCCTAGAGCCCCTCGGCTCGGGCCGGGTGCTAGAGCGCTGGAAAGTGCGCTGAAGGGTCCCTCTACATCTCGTCATCCTTGTCGCTCTCGTAGAGGATCTCCCAGGATGGCGACGTCGCCGCTGTCGATATCGGCCGGCCGCCCTCTGGTTCCTGCGAGGAAGCACCCGCCTGCGAGCTGTCCTGCTCCTGCGACGGGACGCCCTGGTTCGCTCCAGCTGTGTTGGCCACCTGCATGAGCCCCATCACTGCTGTTCCGATCTCCACTATCATGTGGGCCAGCTGGCCGACCGACTGCTCGATGTTGCAGACCGACACCGTCAAGGTGCTCATCTGCTCCGTCAGGTAGTCGAGGGACGCCCCCATCGGCTCCAAGGCCTCCAGAGCGCAACGGAGGCGGATGAGTGCCTGGTGAATCTGCTGCAGGCCCTCCTCCAGTTGGCCACTGGTCTGGAACTGAGCTTGACTGGCATACTGCGCTATCTGCTCGACCACCTCCTGCACCTTTCCGAGGGACCGAATCCCCTCGGGGATCTGGTGCAGCTGCCACTGCAGAGCATTGAGGTATCCGTTCAGGTCGTTCACGGTCTGCAGGGCGGCAATCCCGGGCTGGAACGCCTGCATGATCTGCACCGTCCGCTCGGCTGCGATCGCCGCACGCCCGGCGGCCTCTGCAGCTGACTCTGGTCTCGCCGCTGGACCGCCGCCCCGCACGCCACCGCTGCCGCGCGGTGCCCACGTGATCTTGTAGCCGCAGAACTTGCACTTCATGCCGGAGCCGCACTGGTTGCCGTACCCTGTGGTCTGCGAGTGGTTGCAGTTGTTCACCAGCTTCGGCGGAGGCGGCTTGACAGGGATCGACCTTGGCTTCAGCGGGGCTGCTGCCCCCATGGCTGGGGCCGCTGCCGCTGCCGCAGCCGCCGTGGCCGGAGCTGCCGCTGCTGCCGCAGCCATCGGCTCCCCGTCGTCGCTCTGGTTCGTGATCAGCTGCATCGCGACCTGGTCCTCGTCGCGGCCGCGATTGATCCCTGGCGTCGCTCCCGGGCCCCCTGCGCTCGGAGCCCCTCCATGGCCCAGCAGCCGTGCCGATCTGGCCTCCGGCGGCCCTGGAAACTGCAGCTGGGGGCCTGCCGACCACGGCATCGGCATCGCTGCCGGCTGGGCGCTCGAGGCCGCCGCTGGGTTCGGCCCGGGTGGAGGACTCGACGGCGGAGGTGGAGCCTGAAGGAGGTACTGCTGATACTCCGTCGTCAGGAGGGGTGCCCCGTCCGCCAGGTAGCCGGCCACCCCTCCGCTCGGAACCCCATCGGGCCCAGCAGCCGCCACTGCCTGTGCCCAGGTCATCAGCTGAGTGGGCAGCTGACTTGGCGTCTCTGGGTGAGGAGGGGGCCCGCTCGGAGTAGCGGTGACCTCCGCGGGCTGCTCCACCGGCGTCTCGATCGCCTGGCTCAGCGCCCCCCTGGCCGCCTCTCCCCGACCGTCGCTGTCGCTGCCTCTGCCGTTGCCTCCGCCGGGCGGCTGAGGGGTGGAGCCGCTGAAATGGGGAGCCCCTCGCACCTGGAAGATCTCCATCAAAATCCAACCGAGAACCACTGTCAGCGTCATCGCTGCGCCGGACGACGCCGACAGGCGGCTGCGAGCGCAGGCTCGGGCGCCGATGCTGAGAAAAACGTGGACGAAAACTCGAGCGAAAAGCGATCACGGAAGGTAGCCACATAAGAGCTCCCGGGCCCCTGCTGCCGATGAGGTCGAGAGTTCCTTTGCTGACGAGGTCGAGGGCTCTGTCCGGCCCCTCGTTGCTTTTGTTCGAGACCTTAGCGCGCTCCGAAGATCCCGAGCCCGCGACCTGTTCAAGGCGGGCCCGCGGAGCCCAACACACGAGGAATAGGCAGGCCATGGCTGCCATGATAGAGACGACCGAGTAGCCCACGCGTGTTGTTCCCCTCGAATCCCTGCCCGATACTCTGCTCGAAACTCCCCTTGGCCTGGGACCTGAACGACTCGACCTGGACCCCGAACGCCTCGACTTGGTTCTGAACCAGAGGATGGAGGTGAGGAGGTGAGGCATGCACTTCGCCACAGCCCCATCTGCCAGCATCTTCGGAAGTCTCTCACTGCCAAGGGTGAATGACTTCTCTTTCAGAACAGGGCAACGCTGAAGCGCCGACGCCGGGACAACAGCCGGCTCTTCGAGGGAGAGCACGATCTCCACCATCCTGTGCCCGGAGCCCAGACGCGACATAACCACGGTCGTGCGCAGCGTGCCGGAGCGAAGCTTGTTCCTCGGCAAATCGACCACGCTCTCTAGAAAATCCAGAAGATTGACACTCAAGGTGCGAGGAACAGCCTCTCCGAGCATCTCGTTGTCTAGAATGCCGAAAACACCGCCTAGACACAAAAGAAAGAGGATGGCGCTCACGACCTTGGCCTGGCCTCCGACTCTGCGGGCCCCACGGAGACGCGCCCGATGTTCGACAGGAATCTCGACGCATCAGAGGCCATGGGTCGCGAGCGCCTGGACTCGCGGTCGAGAGCCCCCACGCCCACCAGGTCCGCCCCGGCCCCGGGGTCGACCAGGCCCCGGGTCGACGACGCCGCCAGGTAGATCGAGCCTGAGGCGATCTCCCCCTCGACCTCGCGCCAGGCCGGCGCGGGCCACAGGTCGTTGCTGCTGAATGCCACACCGTCGAACATGTGGGCCGAGGCCTTCCGAGCAGGCAGCCTCTTCGCCGAGACCCCCCGCTTGGCGGCGCCCGTCTTGGCGCCGCCGACGTCGGGGCGCCCCCGCCCCCAGTGGCCCTTCTCCTGGCACAGCTTGCACTTGGTGGCCTTCAGCAGCTGCTCCTGGGTGAGGAAGCGCCTCCTGCCCAGAGGAACGAGACGTCCAGCTCCGCCCCCCCGCTCGTCGCGATCTCGTCGAGGTCGGCCCCCGCCTCGGCCGTCCAGCCTGGGAGGAGGGGGAGCTGCGCCGCCGCCTCGGCCTCGGGAGCCGAAGTACTCTCGGTCGCGGCGAGCTGCTCGCTTGAGGTCCTCGCTCTGCTTCCAGGACCTGTTGTTCGTCAGCTCTGCCAGCACGAACTCGGCGCCATCCTCCTCGACGTCCATGTCGTCTATCTCGGCCAAGAGGGCGGCTACGTCCTCCTCCTCGAGCTCGTCTGACTCGTCGGCCCCCTCGTCGCAGTAGTCCTCTTCGTCCTCACCGACCCGGTAGTTGGCGCCCTCAGACCTACCCTCAGACCGACCGAGGTTAGGAGGGGAGGGGGGAGACTGAATAGCACCAGCATCGGAGCGAGCGCCTGGCCCTAGGTCATCCGATGCTGCTGCCAGCATGCCGCCTGCCCTGGCTTTGCTGGGCAGCAAGCGCTCCGCGCCGGCAGGCCAGTCCTGCAGGCGCAGCGCCCACTTCACGTTGCTCTTGGTCAGATCTCCCCGAGTGAGGGTGCGCAGATTCTGCGCACCCTGCTGGGTGAGATTGGCGCCCTCCCTAAGGAAGAGCCCCTTGAGATTGTCGGACACCCACAACCCAGAGGTCTTTTTTTTTTCCTGAAAATTCGAATTTTTTTCAATTTATGTTTCATTTCAGAAACTTGTGCTGGTTGATGATTTGCTCTGAAACATTTCCCGCGCGCGCTACGGGTTTTTTCGGAAAATTATCTTCAGCGCGTTACGTCACGCGTGTGATCGCAAGCGGGCTGGTGAGCTCCGCAGCGCGTTGGGCGCGCGAGTCGCGAGCGCACTCGCGCGCATGCACGTGTGGCGTTTCTGTTGTGTTTGCGCGGGCGCGCGCGGCCATCGCCAGCGCGCGCTTGAGGATCGTCGGCGTTCCGAGCACAAGTCGCGCGCGTTTCGGGCCATATGATTTTGAGACAAACGCACCGAGTGCCAAAATGGCCACGTGCGAGGAGGAGGAAACGAAAAAGGATAAACAAATTTGAGGGGGAGGAGGAGGAGGAGGAGGAGGAGGAGGAGGGAGAAGAGGAAGTTGAGGAGGAGGAGGAGGATCTCGAGGAGGAGGAGGAGGAGGAGGGGGAGGAGGAGGATGAGGAAGAGGAACGATACCGAGGAAGAAAGCCATTTAAGTGTCCTTATTCATCTTAAACACCAGATGCTTACACTATTGTTACCAATTGCTTGCCAGTAGGATGTCTCCAGCGGGAGCCCTGGTTCCGAGAACTTGCTAATCCCACCAGCCCCCTGGGCGTCGGTGGTATATAGAGTTTCCTCTTTCACCCCTCCTTCTTCCCCTTCGGGGACGGGTTTACCCCTCCCCCTACCTCGCCCCTTGGACCTGGGCGGGGGGTTCCGCGAGTCGTCGGAGCGCCCACAACGGCCTCGGCGAGGAAGCCATAATCATTGGTTTTACCAAGGTTTTGGCCCCAGGTTGGCCCCCTGATGGGGGGCCTGTAAGAAGCGCACCCCCTCCCGTGATCGATCTCGCCCAAGATGGCCCAAAGATTGCCCCCAAGGGTGTCCCAAGAGGGCCCCAAGCGGTGGCCAGGAAGTCCCAATTGGGCACCCAAGACGCACCCAAATGGCCCCCAAGAGACCCCCAGGGACGCCCCAAGGGACCCCCCAGAGGCACCCAAGATGCTCCAAGAGGTCTCGGCGAGAATGCCTAATCATTGATTTCATTAAGGTTTTAACCACATGTTGGCCTCTTTGGGGGGGGGCACTGGTTAAGATGACTCCAGGGGCGCCTGGGCGAGCCGAAGATGACTTCCAGTATGGCTCGGGGTATCCCAAGATGTCTCAGAATGGCTTCCTCTGTGTGCTGCCCACTGCCCTGATCGAGGCACTTCCTCTGGGCATCGTTTCTAGGTGGGCTGGTGGGGATTCGCGAAGCGCCAACAATAATTCACAAGCGCGGCGATCGTGTCGGGTCGGCGAAGCCTCGATCTTAATCAGATGGAGCAAACATCCACGCCTAAATGTTATCAACGTGGGCATGTTCGATTGTTCGACAACTCGATCCACCGACGCAGCGCCTGCACTCGTCCCCTGCCGCCACCCTCGCACCGTGTCGGGGCCGTCCGACACCGACTTGTTCAACCACAGGCAGATAGGTACAGCACAGGCGATGGCCACGAGAGCATGCAGCCGAAAACTCGTGAGTAAGTTGCCCAGCGCTCTCTTGCATACAGCGCGGCGTGCACTAAGAAGCGCCATTGATCCTCCCCTCCCCCATGTTCCCCATCACTCGATTCCCTCCAGCCCACTCCACCACCTCCCAGCATCTCGCATCATTCCCTCTCGAGCCTCACCGATGGGCTCGAGAGACGCCTGGCGGCATGCGCTTCAAAGTAACGTAAATACGTGGATGGTGCTTGAGTTGCATCCTCCTCTCTCCCTCCTCCTGGCCTCCTCCTCGTGCCCTCCTCGTTCTCTCGCTCTTCGTTCCCTCGTTCCTCATGTCCTCCTAGTTCCACTCATCATAGCATCACCAATCCACTTTGCTTTAGCGGCTGAGCCGCTACGCATAACAGCGAACTGGCATGGTCGAAATCTGGGAAAAAGCTCACCCACTCCACAATTCAGTCAAGCTCTACAACTGACGGGGGCGGAACGTCAATGCGATCCATGAGGCAGCACGCTATCGCGATGCCAATGGCGCCAACAGACATCGCGTTGCCCGTGGCTGCAAGCATTTTGTTCGCAGGGATCTCATCGACCACCTCGGGAGAGAATCCCTGCAACATGAAACGCTCCACGGGTGAAATATAGCGATAGAATTCGTTATCATGGCCAACCTTGAACACGAAAAGATGGCGATTGCGAGTTGTGAGGGTGGGAACGAGACCGTCGTTCCTACTCTGCAGGCGGGTCTTCTGCTTTAAATGAGACCGGCTCAAGTCGCACACTACGATTGTTCCTTTTGGGTCCTTAGCATGAACCTTCTTATAGTATGCGAGATTCGCCTTCTGCTTCTTAGTCAGCTCGGCGCCCTCCCGCGGAAGACTAGGGTCAAGCACTGCCTCGAGCGTGATCCCTTTCACTTTGAATTGACCCGGCTGCAGATCTGGCTGAGGCATCGAGAAACGATCGACCTTCCTACCGCAAATGTACAGCCGCCAGCGATTCTGAGGAGATCCTAATGCAGCTGTGCTGACCTTCCAAGTCCAAACCTTCCACTCTGGCCCGAGCTTACCGATGAGCCAGTTCTCCACAAATTGGACTGGAGTGGGGCCCTTATCTTTCGCATCTGCCATGCCCAGAACATTTTCGATTATAAACACTTCCAGCACAGAGCCCTGCCTCTTAGCCTGATCCTCAATACAATCCAAAGTCTTGCTAAACACATTCGTGCGGGAGTCCGCCCAACGGGCCTGATCACCGCTGCGGGCAAAGGGCTGACAATTCGGCCCTGCGATGACCATGCGAGCGTTCGGGAGCTCGCTCAGGTTCACCTGGGCTGCCGACGCAAGGTCGCACCCGATGTGAGCGCCCTCCAACCCACGAGCAGAACCACACAACCTATCCGAACGAAACCTACTCAACACGTACCCGTAATTTACCCAACACTTACCCGAAATGGGCCCGAAACTCACCCGAAATGAATGGCGCGCAGAAAAGCGAATGGCGGAGGTGAAGAAAGGCAAGCACGAGCAAGGGGGTTCGAGAGGGAATGGCAATCTAATGATGCCAGCGCGTGGACCCCGAACGATTGAAACCTGTAGAGCGCATGTGTTTTGTCATGCACGCCTTATCGGGCACCAGGCTCACACACGCTGCCAACTATAATATAGACCAGCCAGGCATCATTTGGAGAACACAGGGCTTGACTTATTTTCGGGCACCCTCCTAGGGAGACACGGGCCCAATGGGGCACGTCTGAGGGCACAGAAAGCCACAGGAGGCGACGCGAGGCCGCGCCCTCGGAGCTGAGCCCCGCTGACCCGCAGGTCGGGATACAAACAGGAGGCGAAGCATTTGTGGCCGACACGGGGCCCGTGGGGCGGGAGGTTATGAGAAGCTACACGAGGCCGTGGCCCGCCCCGTGCGCAATTCCACGGCCAAACAAGCAGCGCACATCAACCATTTCGCAACGGCATTCGAGCCCCTGGAGTGCGAGCACCGTTTGGGGATGCACAACGAGCGGCTGTGTACATTTATGTATGCACATACATGTGCATAGCTATACATATATATATATATATATATGTATTTATATATATGCATGTATGTGTGTACGGAGGCCAGAGATATGGAGAGAGGAGGAGCGACACACACATCTATAAACATATATATATATATATAGATAACAAGAGAGGGCAATGCAGCGATGCGTGTATATATATGTATGTTGTAGATAGAAAGTAGTAACACACCGAGCACGAAATAACCACACAAGTTTAGGGCAGGTGGATGGCGAACAAGGGAAGGAGGAACGTGCACGAAGGGCGCGATGAGAGAAGGATCTTAAGGATGGCGACGGTGCAGTGCACAGGTAGTGTGAAGCTTCTGACCCCATGGCCCGTCCTCAATGACTGGGCGGGTAAGTTCCGGGTACATGTCGGATGCGTTTCGGGTACGTGTCGGGTACGTTTCGGGTAAGTGTCGGGTAAGTTTCGGGTAAGTTTCGGGTAAGTTTCGGGTAAGTTTCGGGCATGGTTCGGGACGCATCGGGTAAGTTTCGCCCCGTCATCTTCCTATAGCTGGCCTGCGTGAAGTCGGATGGGATGTGCACGCGCGCGGGGTCGCCATTGGCCACCCAGACAGCCTGCTCCCGCAACCAGGGCTCCTTGTCGTAGCAATGGCTCTGCACGTGGATGTTCATCTGGGACGGGTGGGGAGGCGAAGGAGGTAATGGACGGCTATTGCGTTTCCTCCTTCCCCATCCCTCCTCTTCCCAACGTCATCGCTATTCCACCACGTCTTTCCCCTTGCCCTCATCAGCATCCTCTCCCTCCACCTCCTCTCTTCTCCTCCTCCTCCTCCCCCTCCTCGTCTTCCTTCTCCTCTTCCTCCTCCTACTTCCCATTATGCAGCACTAGGCGTGTCAGTCTAGTTTTTTTTCGGGCGTGGATAGTAATGTTGCACCGCGAACCACATAAGATTCATGTATACATGTTGATTCGAACTCAACAGCGCGGGGGTATGTACCAACAACTCCTCTGACGCCATCTGCCGTGATGGGGGGGTATTTCATCATTCCTGGCCCCTCCCCTATCTCTATTTTCCCCTCACCCCGAACTGTCGGGGCCCTTCTCACAAGTTGCCTGCCTTCTCCTCCAACCGACGTCTCGGCGCGATTCAAAATCGAGGCCTCCTTGAGCGCAATCGTCGCAGTCTCCAAGCCGCAGCACGGGGCCACGACCGTGATACTCTTGGGGGGGAGCCGCCGCAGTCGTTCAGAATCGTCTTCGCCAACTCCTCGGGGGGGTGGGGGCGCGGGGCCGCGAAGGAGGGCGCCTGCAGTGAAAGCTGAATTGGGGAGTTTGGGAAAAAAACGAAGCCCAGGAACCAGACCGGACGATTTTTGCTTGCCACTCCTCGTTCACCATCCTCCTCCTCCTCAGCTTCCTCCCGCTCCTCTCCATCTTCTCCAACGCCTCCTCCTTCCCTACCTTACCCCCCTCTTCCCCTTGCGCCACCTCCCGACTGTTTCATCCGGTCTCCTTGCCCTGCCAGATCCTCCATCGCCCCTCCCATTTTGGATTGGAAGAGCTGTCCTGCCAGTCGCCATTGTTTTCGTGGAAGTCGGTGATGCTCTTCTGCTTGAGGGCCAGCTGCAAGCCAAACTTGCCGATGCCTTTGATCTTCGCGGTGATCTGCTTCTTGGGGCGCAGCTTCTGCATGGCTCGCGCCTGCCATATGTTTGTTTGGGGCGTGCCAGGGCCAGGGGAGCCGCTCGAATGCGGGGCACGCGGGGATCTAAATTGGGGGCCAGGGCACCAGGTCTGCAACGTTAAACGCCACGTTGGCCAGCTGCAACCAATCAGAAGAGCACCGAGACACGGCCCCAGGAGGCCCTGCGCATAAGAGTGATTTTTCGCCAGAGTGATTTTCGGCGCTGGCCCAAGTGGGGCCACCTCCGCACTTGCTTGCACCCGCCACCCTTCTTCAGATCATAATGTTCTTCGTTTTCATATGTCTCCTCTTCTCGTTATCCGTTCTTCCTTCCCCTCCACTCGTCATCGTTATCCTCCTCCTCGTCCTCCTCCTCCTTCCCCCCCTCTTCCTCGCCATCCGCATCCTCGCGCTTGCCCTCCTCATCTTACTCCTCCCTACATCCTTATCACGATGATGCTAAAATAATTGGTGATATGGTGGATGATTGTATGTGTCACAGCGCAGCAAACGCTGAATTCTTCTGGACCAGGGGCAACAGGCGCGACCTTTGAAATATGCTCAATTCCCAATTGGCCTTGTGCGACGCGGCAGCCATCTGAGCGAGGCAGAGGTTAAGTGTTTCATCCAGAAACGTTGAATAGCAACGGGGGTTGCCCTGCGAGGGAATCCTTTGAGTGATGTGCACAAACATGTGCGCCTTTGGCAAGAATCTGCACCCCGAATCCTCCATTAATGCCAGGTGCCGAAGGCACAAATACATAAGTTGATGGCAATTTTCCCATCCAATCTTCAAGTCGCGAGTGCTGAGAATTGTCATGTAGTCTATCAAAGCCACCCCCGCCGCTGCAAAAGTTGCGCGGCCTGGAAACGCCAATCCACCTGGCTCATTGCAGTAGTGTGTCGCCCACCGAAGCAATACTCCTGTCTCCGCAGCTTTCGTTTTGAGTTCAGGTTTCTTTTTCCCTTGAATCATACTTGGTGTCAGCTGAGCCAGTTGGTAGCTGACGTCAATACGTTCTTTTTTTGCCCATGCTTTGTAGTCACTGAATATGCGTTTAAGAGATTCTGCTCGCACAACTTCCATCGGCCCAGTTATATCGTACACGTTGGCATTGATGACAGCAAGTATAACCTCCAATACAAGTGTTTGGAATACTCCCAAATATAAGGTGTGCAGCGTATCCAGGTGCAACACGGTGCGGGGTGTCGTGCCGAGCGTTGGCGTGAACAAGGGGTTCCGACGCAATGTCCACGATGTGTTGCGCCTCCTCTCGTCTCTGCGCACCCTCCAGAACGTGCAACGAAATGGGAGATCGCGCGTCTCAAACCTGGCTGTGTCCATCAACTCTGGGCCTGGCTCCAACCTGTCGCCTCGCTGGAGACGCAATGCAGGAAGGTCTGCACCAAGCACGCGTCCGAGGGCCTGGCGGTCCTTCGAGTAATGAAGCAAGCCGATCTCAAGAATCCAGGAGCGGGTCACTTCTGTCACTGTTACTTCGATCTCGTGGCTGCTGCACTCGTCTAGGTAGCCGCGCTCTCGTTCGCCCCAGGAGGAAAACGTCAACCCGAGATTCGTGAAATTGAATAAAAACTCCTTGTTGCATGCACACAGAAAGTAAGGCGAATGATAAGACGACCACGTTGGGAACACCAGCGTGCTGCTCAGCTCGACCCAATCAGCTTTTATTTGAACCAGAAGGTACCGCGCGCTCAAATCGCGCGACGCCAGCTCCACCGAAACTGATTCTTCCGGCCACGGGCTCCCGTCCCAGTGGTGCACAGGTCTGGTGCCATTCGTTGCCGCCTGGATCCCGCTAAAGATCGGAACAACAAACATGTGTGAGGATTGCCGCGAGAGTACCCATCCCCTTCCCCTATACTATAGGGGAGGGGGAGTGGTACTCTCACGAATTGAAGGATCAGCTGGTTACCTCGGCCTTCAATTATCCTGCTCACTTGTGACGGTGTTGATATCGACATTGAGTTCGATGATGATTGGTAATTTCCTCTCATCGATCCCACTCCTCGTTCCTCCTGCCCCCCCTCTCTGCTACGTGTGCCCTCACTTCCCCTGCCGCCCTCGCTTCCCTGTGCCACTCCATTTGTTCCGATCTGTTAGCTATGCCGCGCCTCCATAGACCATCGAATGTATTCGAAAACAGGATATATCGTGTCCCAGCCGCGGCAGCCGCACTTGCATTGTTCTCGTTTGCTCTGCGCAGCAATGATGTGTCTGGAGTTCGTGCACAAATCCGACCAGCCCTTTGGGCGGTGGTCTAGCGATGGTCTCTTTCCTCTTCCACAACCCCTCTCCCCCTTCGGGGAGGGGAACCCCCCCATCCCCATCCCCGAGTTTTTTTTTTTTTTGGGGGGGGGGTCGCGAGGTGTCGGGAGCTTCTTTTTCGGCCCTTGGGAGGGCCAATGGTTGACACCCTCGCGAGGATCGTGGCCTCCGAGGGGGGGGCGGAACTCTAGGGCCTCCCTTCTTTTGACCGGCCGCCTCCAGCATGGCCCTAAGATGCGCTCCAAGGCTCCCAAGATGTCCCCAAGAAGGCTCCAAGAGCGCCCCAAGAACAACAAGAAGACTCCAAGCGGTACCCGAGGGGCCCCCAGGAGGTCCCCGAGCGGCCTCAGAGATCCCAAGATGACATCCAAGATAGCTCAGATAGCCCAAGCTGGCTCAAGATGGCCCCCAAGATGCTCCAAGCGGCCCCAAGGCGCTCCAAGACCGCTCGAGGTGGCCACGGAGCCTCCCAAGCCTCACCAGTTGTTTGGCTATGCGCGTCTCTTCCACTTCCCCTTCCGTCAACTCTCGTGGGCGTCGTTTCTGGATGGGTTGGCGGGGATGCGCGGGCGTTGCGAATTGTAAAATGTCACCGCCATCAACGAATCAGCACGGCCAGGGCCCATCGACCTCGTGTATTTGATACCGTCCAAGTAAATTGCAATCGGGGGCGCTGGGCGAGGGTCCGAGGGCCGATGTCTGTGCGGGTGGTTCTCATGCACGTCGGACCACTCCGGCTCCACGAGCATGCTTTCTATCATCGTTCCCTCGGCCCGCAACCTTTCAAGCTCTGCGTCCAAACATTCATGGGGCGGCGATGCCGGAATCGACTTTGATGTTCCATGATTTCGGCTGGTCACGGGGACATCCAGATAATGCCGTTCGGGTGCATGTGTTTGTTCGGGCAATACTGAACGCAAGTGCTGCGCATACTTACCTCTCTGCCTCCCAGGGCCCAACGCTAACTTTTCCAATGACCCGCCACGAGCCCCCGCGGTGATCGCCTCGTGGGACATCAAACATACATCTTTCGCACTCAGAGTACCAGTGCAGTACAATCGCAGAACGTATTGCTCCAAACCCGTCGAATATGTGAATGCCGCATCGTCATGTGCATGATCGGGCTGGTCGCGCTCCCAGGAAAACACGTGCTCCGACTCTGAAGGGGAATTGCTCTCGAATCCGAATTGTTCACGCCGTCTTGGCATGTGCGGTGCTCTGCGCGTCAGCTGCGCTCGAGCGAAAACGGCTACTGACTATACATGTGTTTGGGGTGTTTGGGTGGGAACTGGTACGCGTGCGGGATTCGTTGTAGAGAAGTAGCGGGCGTGCGTGGTTCGGGGCGTCGGTGCAAGTGTCGGGACAGGCTATGGCGCGCGAAGGTGTCTCAAGCGATGACCACACCTTACGTGTTGATAAGTTTCTAGTGCTTGCATGTCCAACATATCGTCGACACGAGCGCTTGCATGCTCAATGTCTCGTTAACAACCCTTATGGTGTCTCAAGCGAACGCCATCTACACTAGATCCACCCACATAACAGAGTCGCGAGTTATCTCGCCCGATCCGATCTCACACGTGTGACCCACATCGAGCGAGGCCAGCAGTTTCCTTTCAACGCAAGCCATGCATCATGATAGTTTGAGTGGCATTGGTTTGGTCATCCACCGCGGGCCTCCAGTTTCGGATCCTCACAAACTTTCCATTATTATGTTCGCCTAAGGAGTTCTTACTTGGCTAAGGATTTGTTTTGCGGTTTGCGGTCCGCCACTAGAATCCGAATCCGAATCGGCGGAGCAGTGCAACTGAGCCCCCCACCATCTTAGGTAGGTCGCAGCAGAGCGCACGCCACCTTAGCAGCAGCTCTCGTCAGGGCAGCGCAGGCAGCTAGTTCACAGCAGGTTACCGTGCTACCAGGAGGCAAGCTCATCGCCTCCTCGGCCACATCGCGCCAATGGAAGCTGCGCGAGCTGGTGCAGGAGGAAGAGGAGGAGGAGGAGGAGGAGGAGGAGGAGATGGGAAAATCAACCTGCACGCTGGAACCCCGACCTACAACGCCAATCTGAAGCCACCACCCACCTCCACATCCTTCATTACTGGCACCCCCATCGAATGCACCACGGAGAGCAGTCTTACGAGTACTGAGGAACTTATCACATGCAAACCAGCGAGTAATAGTTTGGCCACCTCTGGCCTCCCACGACAATCTATCCGCGCGCCCATTACCCTCACGAAAGAAATGCTTATACAGATTCTGTCCCGATGCAGGTGAGGTCAGTCCCCATCCAGACAGCATCGATACCGTATTTTGTAGCGTTCCCACCAGTCGTACATACTGCTTGTTGCGAATCTGCCACTCACCACACATCCAGTTTACAACCGTCTTACTATCTCCCAAGATCTCCATCCCAAGACGCTCAATATCTTCACACCTCCACTCCGTTTCATTCTCATAATTAGCGGCAATACGTTTGCTCATCCTCTCATTCATCTCTCCTCCTCCTCCTCCGCCTTCACGTGTCTCACACCAGGTGGCCTGGGTAGAACAAACAAGTCGAACAAGTGTTGCATACCAATCACAGTCAGCAAATGCTCGCAATATTTCTCTCGGGACCCAGCGGAACTGTCGAACGAGAGGTACCATTCGCAACCAAAGAGATCGCACAAGCACCAGTCCCACACAGTATGTCCACGGCGAGGGCCGCCCATGTTCATGCGCGCGAGTTGCTTCCTATCTTTTGCAGGCAACGCTAGAATACATGTGTCACGATGTTCCGTCCACTTCCCCCTTCCATGTAGCATGGCCAGCCTAGATATCATCCATTCACGTGACATGTCCGACTCCTCAGGTATGGCAGGCTGATCATCCGGTGTCCGCCGGCGACAGCCACTCGACATCTGGGATATCTGAGATACATGATACGCCTGAGAAGCCGCCGCCGCCGCCATCGCCCGAGTTTTCCTCTGACGCCGATTTGGTACCGTCTCTCCCTCCTCCTCCTCTGTGTGTGTTGTGTATCTCCTCATACGAATACTTGCAGCAACTGAGACATCCTTAGCCCAATCCCAACAACGAAATATCCATATATGCACCGCACTTCGGAATCCAAGCTCAACAAAACTCTGTCGTCCCGCTTTGTATCGCCTACGTTGAAACTCAGACCAGCCTTCAGTTCTCCGCTTGCGTAGACCTGACATTATCGCTAGACATCTGCCTTCAAAATAGCGAACAGCAGCAATGGTAGAATAGTCGGGCGTTCTGCCCTCACAGTTGAATAATAATGCAGCAATCACTTTAGCTTGATAGCGAGTAAATTTTTCAGCCAAGTCAATCCCAGAGCAGCGATAATACGCGATTTCCCCAAAGAACATCTTCTGGGCTTTCTGGAGCATGGCCTCTGAGTCCGAGTGGTCCTTCCAGGTCTCCTCCAGAGTGGCTCCCAGGATCTCAAACGACTGAACACGCGGTAGGACCACTTCTCGGGTCCCAAGAGCAGCGTCACTAGACGGCACCAGCACACGGATATCCTGCTCAGGGGACGGCGGGATGCCAGGCGGCGCACCAAAGTAAATATACATCAAAGATTTCGGCTTCCAGGTCATTCCTGCATTCATCAGCGGGATACTCATGTCACGCACCATCAACTCGAGGTCAGTGCGGGTCTTCGCATACAACAGGAGATTATCTGCCCAGAAACTGTGGGTCATACGCTCACCGTTGAACATGCGCTCATCATTTTCCCATTTGATACCGTACTGCGTTTCCTGCCTCCATCTGTCGATGACATCTCTCCAGAGTACAATAGAAACTGCTAGAAAAATCATCGGTCCCTCTACTCCTCCCGTTCGAATAGATTTGTCCCAATAGACCGCTGACGATGCCTCGATGCCCTCGAAGCTGGCCACGCACTGATTATCCATCATGGGCTCAATCAACGCCACAATGAGATCAGCAGGTATGTCAAGAGCACGAAGACAGCGCATGGCGAGGCACGGAGTGACATTATCGAAAGCTTGTAAAATATCAAGGTTAGCAAGCCACAAACTGTCTCCTTTGCCCCAGACGGCGGAGTGCTGGCTGAGCCTCTTGGCAACGCTGGTGATTTCCGATGTTTTACGTCCCGATCTGAATCCGTACAGGCATACATAGTGTCGGTGCTCCTCAATCCTCTTCTCAATCATCATCACAATACATGTCATGTACCATTTCATAAGACACGACTGTAGACATAGCACACGTGTATCTGTCAAATGTTGTATGTCCATTTCTTTTGGCATGAGCGTGGCAGCTAGTTGACGCCAACTGTCGGGGCAACATAACCTGCGGGAATACACACCTTGGAAGCTCACCAGAACACGTCGCACAGATGCCCACGAGAGCTGTTTCAACATCGTGACAGTCACGTTGTCGGGACCTGGGGCCTCTCCCGTGGACAGCTTCGCCCTCGCCCGCAGCAGGAGCGACATCGAGAACACCTCTGAGGATCCGCTTCCCGAACATAGACCACGCAGCGACTGAAGCTCACGCAGGGTCACCTCTCTGGCCTCGGGGTCCTCCACCTTAGACTTCATGTGCCCCAATATCTCGTCCCCCCACTCCTCGCGGTTCTGAGACTCCATCCCGTTGGCAAGGATCAACGTCTCCGTCTTGGCCCTCCTCCTCCTCCTCGTGTTCATTTCAGTCCTCCACCTCTGTACTCTTGCCTCCAGCCTCCTTCTTTCTCTCCTCACTATCTTTGAGCACCGTTTGGCCTCCTCTCTATCCCCCCGACGAAGTGCTTCGCGTTTACTTACCTGGGCGGCCCAGTGGATCTCGGATTTCTTTGGCACATTATTCCTGGGATTGATATCTTTCTGGGGGGTCTCCTCGGCGGCCTTTATGAGGTCAGGTCCCAGCATATCCAACATCTCCTGGCGATCCTCTGGGTCAGCATTTTCCTGGCACAAAGCACGGTAACGACTGCCCCGATCGTCCATGTTCTTCGCAAACTCCAGCTGCGACACCGGTTGCAAGTGGATGAATTTTCGAGCAGGCTGGGTCCGTCTCTTCGCAGACGGTGCACAAGACAAGCGAACAACTATGCAAGCGTGGTCAGACAGCGCACGCTCGTATCTGCTGCATGGGTGCTCCGTCCAGGCGTGGCCGATTTCCGCAAACAGCATCCAGCCTACGGTGATCTCCTGCCTGTGTAAACGACGGCTGACACCAACATAGTCGAGTACCTTCTCCACCCCCGTACTTGATTTGAAAGTAACCCTCCTCTGCCCAGATGTGTTCTCCATCCTGATGCCCCAGAGCCCGCAGAAGTCCAGTAGGGCCCTCCTCATAGATTGCAGCCTAGACGCCCGTCGAACTTCGAAGCCCGATACAACCCTATGAGGTCTTGTTTTACGTGCACCACGTTTTGTTTGAGTCATATACGGGTTGCCGTCATCCGCTCCTTCCTCCATCCCAGTATCAATCTCCGTAGAATCCCCAGCAATCCCAGACGCCTCCAGAAGCCCTGATCCAGTAACTCTGAAGCCGTTGACCTCCGAATCTGGCTCGAGTTCGACGCTAGCATCTGTCAAGAAGACCAGGCCCTGCGGCTGCCTCGGGAACTTAGACCTATGTGTGCGAAGCACTTGGGATATATCAAACAATATCTGCTCATACACATCATGCTCATACTGTTCTTCCGTAAGGGCATTGATACTCTCATGTGGCATATATGCAACAATAACCGTAACACTAGAATAACTACAAATGACAAAACCTTTGCCACGATATGTGGCTCTGAGCGAGTCTCTCCAAGACTTAGACATGATCACCGCAGCCTTCCGACAAGTACTCCGAAAAATTGTGTAACCTCGCATGCTGAGATCACGAACTGAAAGGAACTGACACTCGCACAACCCCGCGAGTCCCACATCTAAGCGACGTAGTGATTTAATTATGTCATGGCCGTTCTCTGCACCTGCCCGACGCACATTCCATGACGCAATGGTGTCGTGGCACCTCTAGTTCGTACTGGAAATCCTCGCTCGCAACTCATCAATGTTGATCCCTGGCTCAAGCTGATTCATTGCACGAGTGATCTCCCAGCCATTCTGCAGAGAGAACTTGGCCACAATCTTCCCTGGAGGTGGTAAGTGGTCACTGGAGCCCCACATGAACGTAATCGGTGGTCCCGTCTCAGCCCTGAGATTTGAATGATGCTTCTTGAAACTCTTGAACTTGGCCTGAAAGATCCCAGCAGCACCCAGATGGGGCTTCTTCCAGGGGGGGGGCCTCCACGTGGACCTTGAGGACCCTGGGAGCGTGCTGGAGTTTGTTGTCGGCGATCGCGGCGACGAGTCGACGACGGAGATCCCACAGCTGGTCACTGGTAACCCCATTCTGGAAATAGAGCCGAGCACGCGAATAACCCCATGCCTCTCGACCTGTGTTGAACCTCTTGGATTGGTTCAGGTCCAGAAACTCCTTCACACCACTGAACCATTCTCCAGCCAGGACCTCATTCAGTAGTGCATTCAACGCCTGCTGTGATAACATCTCCTCCTGACGCTTCTCTGCATCCCTCCAGTCCGTCACCCATCCCTTGAGCTCGACGAACGACGGGGTGAAATTCTGCACGGACTGCCGAGTTTCCGCCGAGGACGCTGTCGTAGAAGTGCCTGCTCTGGGGGCCCCACCTGCAGGAGCCTGCTGGAGCTGGATAATCTGGAGCCTCTGATCCTCAACCTTCTTAGTAATAGCATCAATGTCCGTCATCGCCTGCTGTACATTTTTCTCCACCGAATCAACGCGAGCATTGAGTTGGGTGCCGAGATCCGTGATGCTCCGATGTGTTGATTGGAAGCCCTCAGTCATCTTACCTCCCAGAGATGCAACAAGCGTCGTGATCTTGTCCATCCCCTTAGTCATGGCCTCCTGAAGGCCTTCAACCGTCTGAATTTTGACACGTTTTCCCTCTGGGACCTCCTCCTCCTTGGCTTCTGGAACGGGCATATCAGTGGCGTCCATGGCGAAAACCTCGGGGACCGCAGCAGCTGATGAGGCAGCCATCTTGCCGTCTGAGATGTTACAAGGGATATTCCACTTCGCACAGAACGATCGATCTTCTCGAGTGCGTTTGAGATGCGCACTTAACTGATGAAAGTTATATGGGGCAACAGGATTGTGAGGTAAAGTGGGAGAAAGATCAGGTGGTCCAGATGGTATGTCAACTAGAGAATCTTTATCGTCGTGACAAGCTCTACCAACCTGTCTGGCAAGATACTCCCACTCCCAGTGTCCGAAGTTGGCTCCCCAGCGGTCCAAATCGATCGATTGACACTGGCTCGTCCCGCCCAGCTCGACGCGGCAAAATGCCACAACAATGCACACAAACAAATACAAACAAAGGCCGGCGGCCTGCTTACCTCGGACTCGCCGAAGTCGCCGAAGTGGCCCGATCGCCACGCGCCCCCGCGCGGCGGGCCAGGGGGCAGGCTGCCTGACTGCACGACTGCTAAGGATTGCCGCCTCGGAGTCGCACGTTGCTTGTTGTTCGGGGGTTTCTCGGGTTCGTCTGGTTCTTTGGACTGGGGTTTCGCGGGCCCCTCTGGCGCCCAGGTTTCTTCGGGCTCCTCGGAGCCACGCCGAGCAATCCCAAGGAAGGCCAAGCAAGGCCAAGCAAGGCCCAGCAAGGGTAAGCAAACCTCAAGCCAATGCCAAGCAATGCCGAGCAATGCCGAGCAACGCCAAACACTACTAAGCAATGCCAAGCACTGCGCCCATGCAACAGGAAACTGTTCCCCCAAGCGGGGTCGCGCCAGGTTCAGTCTGGGAGGAAGGGGGGGGGTTCTTGGGGCCTCTCTTCAAGTCGCTTCGACGTCATCTTGGAACTCACTCGCGCGCTGGCCCCCCCCCCGCCTTGGCGGTCTCCGACACGCCCTGCTGGCCCTCCGCGGGCTCGGGCGTCTGGCCGCGCAAAATGCAGACGAACCCGTGGGGCACGTTCGAGAACGCAGCAATGGCGGCGGGCGGGGGAGCGGAGGACGGGGGAGGGGCGACGAGGCAGAAGAGAAGGAGGAGGAGGACGAAAAGGAGGAGGAGGAGAAGGAGGAGGAGGAGGAGGACGAGGAGGGGGGGGAGGTGGAGGGGCCGCGACTCCGTTCAGCGGTGGATCGAGGAGGCCGAGGAAAGGGAGCGAGGCGAAAACAGGGAGAGCGTTGAGTCAGACGAGGTGGAGTACTCGGCTCGACGAGGAAGAGGTGGCAGAGAGACAGACGCGGGCCTGCATCTGGGGGAAGGCTCTCGCGAGCCTCGGAGTTGGCCCAATGCGACACGGAACAGTTTATTTGCGAGCTCGGATGTTTCAGAGCGGGTCGGGGCGGCTTCCGATGCAAAAAAGTGTCCGACGAGGGTGGGGGCAGGGCAGGGGCAGCCCGTCAGGGCTGGAGGCAACTCGTTGGAACGCTCGACAATCGCACGGAGCACGCGGGCCAGGTTCTTCTCTGTCCACCGCACGGTGCCCGACCCCGCACATGACATTATTTGCCCAAATCGAGCTGTTAAATTTGGCATGGTGATGGAGCGGGCAAGGGGGGACAGGCGGAGGACGGCTCATCCAGCAGCCACGGGCCAGTTCAAAATGAAAATTGCAGTGCTGAGGCGCGTTGTTTTTTTTTACCTGGATTTACCCGGTTTTTACCCGGTTGTTACCCGGCCAGTTTTGCGAGGATGTCTCGAGCGGGAGCGCCGCGGGTAAAAAAAATACCCGGCTTTTACCCGGTATTTGCCCGTTTTTTCCCTGGTCGGCGCCCGCTTGCGCAACAAGCGTTGCCTATTGGAGTCAACGCTAACACATCATGTTCATAGCGTAGGCTTGCCTGTAGGAGACGTCGTCTGACCAGACACACGCGAGCATTTGCCTGCAGCAGAGCCATACTCTCTCATTTTCTGCGCGCCGAAGCGCCCCTCAACAGCTTGTCTAGCGACTCATATCAGAGTCGTGCGACCGCCGTCCCCACGGAAGCAAATGTGGCTTGACGCCATCAGAAAAGTTCAAATGGGCCCGCTGTGCTCAGCAGGAGTCACTCTCTGCGTCCACGCAGCCCACGAAGACGCGCGTGAGGAGGCGGAGCGGTGGAAGATCGAGCAGAAGGGAGGGCTGAGTATGAAATACAGAGGAGAGGAAACGGAATTGAGCAGGGACGAGCGAGGGTGGTGGACCAGTGCAGCTATCTCTAGAGTGCATTTCACCCTTCAAGCTGTCGCACGGTCCTTATTCTCCTAGTCCTCCATCAACCTCCTGAGCTCACCTACCCAGTCATCGAGTGATTGGTCAGCCTCGCAGTTGCCTCCACCTCCACCTCCCTCAGTATCATCATCACCATCGTCGCTATTGTATTATCCACCATCGCTGCATCACTCCTCATCCTCGTCCTCCATCCTACGCCACGGATCACTCACTGCAGGGGCAGTGACCGCCCTGCAACCGAAACAATTTGCTGCTTGTCCTACTGCGATGGCTGGTCCTCGTGGTCGATCGCCTGGATCCTCTGCCTGGTGGCCTCCACCTTGTGGATCTCGTCGAGCACCTCCTCGATGGCACTCATCGAGCCGTGGGCGTCGTTGATGAACTCCTGGGACAGGGCCGTGTTGAAGATCGCCAAGTTGTAGAGGCCAGTGTGTTCGGCCAGCTCGTTGTCGCACTTCTGGATCTGACGCGACAACTTCCCCTTGAAGCGGTCGTCCTTGGCCCACTCCAGCGCCGTGTTCGACACGATCTCTTTCTCGAGGAAGCGCGCCCGCTGCATGGTCGCAGCGTACTCCTGCACAGCACTGGTTGCCTTCACGATGACCGTCCTGGATGTAGCTGCCTTGGCCTTCCCCTTTGCCTTGGGCTTGGGTTTGGCCTTCCCCTTTGCCTTTGCCACCTTGCCCTTGCCTGCGCCGTTCGGAATCGTCTGCTGGTCAGAACGCTTCGGCTGGCATACCTGCTCGCGGGCGTCGTCTGCTTGCTGCTGCGGCCTGGTGATGGGCGACGGCGCGTCGGCAGGCACTTCTCGAGCAACGTGGGCGGGCGTCGGATGGCCCGACGAAGGCTCCGCAGGCAGGTGGGTGCGCCTCTGCGCGTCCATGCGCTCCTCCCTGTTCGTGCGATTGATGGTGCTGTGCTCGACGACGTCGGAGGTGAACACGCGCCTGAACTCGAGCCTCTTGCTCTCCTTGTCGATCCTCGTGTGGCGGCCCCCCTTGCGGATCAAGTACATGGCCCTGTTGATGGCCCCCTGCACCGCCGCCTTCGTGGGGGGGCCGCCACCTCCGCCCATCTCGGCGGTGACTAAGCCCTCGAAGGTCAAGTACTGGCCCGTCGACCTGTCCGTCTTGATGCGCTCGATGATCTTGTTCCGCTTCTCCTGCGCAGGGGGGGGGGAGAATGAGAGGGGTAGATGGGATTCGGCAGGCCGTGAATACTGGCGCGTACCACATTTGAATTGTTGTTGCGTCTGCTTGGCAACTCCTTTCATGATATACCTAGTTACGATGGGGTTAGGAGCGTGAAGTAATTTTGGGGATTCGCTCCTGGTAGCTGTCGTAGATCTCCTTCGCCCAGTCCTGGACCCTCTGCTTGCGCTGGCGCGCGGAGAGCGCCTCGTAATGCTTCTGCTCTGCCTCGCAGGACGCACGGAACAACGCGTGGCGTTTGCCGATGGGCGCGCGGCCCCCTGTGCCCCAGCCGCTGGCGGCGGCAAGCTCCAAGTTGAGATCCCTGGAGTCCTCGAGCTCCTGCTTGGCCCTCATGCTCTCCTCGTCCTCGCCGTCGCTGTCCTCGGCACCCCCCCGCCCCACGTTCGACTGGAGGAACGCCTTCATGAGCTGAGATTCGAAGTCCTGCGCCTGCGGTGGTGCCACACTTGATGATGTCTTTGCTGGTGCTGCCAACGTTGCTAACCAACATCGCCGATATTCGACATCATTTTCATTTCTGCATCGTACCTCCTCATGGCCCTCACCCCTTAATCCTCATCTCCCTTACTCATCTGCTACCTCCTCCTCCTTACTCATCCGTACACCGAGCTCGGCCTGACCGGGCTGCCTGCCGCCCCGTGTCCTCGCTTTTGCAGTGCACCCCGCCATTATTTGAGGGGGGGGGGCTTACGGGGCGGGCAAGGTAGCGGAGGAGGAAGAAGACGAAAGGATTGGGGGAGGGGTTGAAGGAGCGGGACGTGATGAGGATGAGTATGAATAGGGTCACGAGGGGATAAGGGCTCCGCGGACGAGCGGGAGCAGAAGCACGCGGATTAGGGAACGAGTTCTTTTTGCATGGGCGCAGTGTTTAGCATTGCTTGGCATTGCCTGGCATTGCTTGACATTGTTTGGCGTTGCTTGGCATTGCCTGGCATTGGCTTGTCATTGCTTGGCATTGGCTTGGCATTGGCTAGGCATTGGCTTGGCATTGGCTTGGCATTGGCTTGGCATGGGCTTGGCATGAGCTTGGCATTGGCTTGGCATTGGCCTGGCATTGACATTGGCTTGGCATTGGCATTGGCTTGGCATTTGCTGGGCATTGGCTCGGCACTGCCCCGAGGAACCCGAGGAATCCAAGGAGCCCGAGGAACCCGAGGATCTAGAGGGACTTGAGCAACGGGCAACGTAAGAATACCAGAGGAACCCCAGGAACCCCCGAGCAAAGGGCAACGTAAGAATCCGATGCTGAACTAAGTCTGAACACCTTAGGCAAACCCGATTGGCACAATCGGGGAAGCAGCGGCAAGCCGAACGGCCTGGATGGTGACCACGTTCGGGTTCTGGTTGTCCTTCCCCTTGTCCAGCATCGCCTGGGGCCAGCGCGTTCGGGCAAGGAGAGTCGGGCAAGGGATGGGGTGATCTCGCAAGCTCGTGGAAGCATCGTCGATGTCCGAGAGCCGAGTGATGTCCGACCGAGACCTCCTGCGGAATTGACGATTGCAAATCATGGAAAGCAATACGATGCAATGTCTCGCCGAATGAAAGGTGGGCAGCGATAATATCCCACCAGCCCTCTGGGCGTCGGTGGTTTTGAGCGTTTCCTCTTTCGCCCCTCCTTCTTCTCCTTCGGGGAGGGGTTTACCCCCTCCCCCTACCCCCTCCCCTGGACCTGGACGGGGGGTTCGGCGAGTCGTCGGAGCGTCCAAAACGGCCTCGGCGAGGAAGCCATAATCATTAGTTTTACTATGGTTTGGGCTCATGTTGGCTTCTTGGGGGGGGGGGGACTGTAAGTAGCACCCCCCCCTTCCTGTGATCGATACCACCCAAGATGGCCCAAAAATGGCCCCCAAGGCTCCCAAGAGTGCCCCGAGATGGCCCCAAGAGGTGGGCAGGAAGCCTCAAGAGGCACCCAGGATGCCCCGAACATGCTCCCAAGAGACTCCCAATAGGCCCCAAGAGACCCCCCAGAGGCACCAACGATGCTCCAAGAGGCCTCGGCGAGAATGCCAAAACATTGAGTTAACAAAGGTTTTAGCCACATGTTGGCCTCTTGGGGGGGGCACTGACTAAGATGACACCGAGAGCGCCTGGGAGAGCCCACAGTGACCTCCAAGATGTCTCAAGATACCCCAAGATGTCTCATGATGGCTTCCTCTGTGTGCTGCCACTTCCCTGATCGAGGCAATTCCTCTGGGCATCGTTTCTGGACAGGCTGGTGGGGATTCGCGAAGCGTCAACAATTTGGAGGCCTCCAACCGAGAATACAGCGTTGGCTCGAAGTGGCGCAGTCGACGGGCATCGATCGGAGAATCGATTGAGTGCCGTCTCGGGGCACATCGATGAGTCCTGAGCATTTCGAAGTCCTCCCAGTCAGCACGACTGGGATCAAATGGAAAACGACGACGTGGGCGGGGCGACATCTTAATGATATCGAACGTGAGGACGGCGAATGTCTGCGCGAGGCACCAGGACAACTACACCTGGAGTGTTGCGCAGGGGAGCCGAAGGGAAATCTCGTTGCCTCACGCAGATCCGAGCCACCCTGCATCTTCGGTGTCATCATGATACTGTCAGCGGGCGAGACGCGACGTGGTTTGACCTACATGTTCGACTGTTCGAACATCGGTCACAGGCGAAAAAGTTCTGAAACTATGCTCGGCCCTGAGATGCAGAACAGTTCCCTCTCGTAACTGCTCAAGAAACAGCGGCAGGCATACATCGTGAGACGTGCGCTTTGACATCGCATCCCTTTCGTGTTTCGTTTGTTGTATGTGTGGGTTGTTACTGTTATGTTCTGTTGTTGGCTCTCTAGGGATCTACTCATGTATATGTATATGGGTATAACTATACATGTCATATCACCCTTTAAGTCCCGTTGCCACTCCCACTCTTTCCTATTCATCATTTCCCCCCCCCCCTGCCCTGGCCATCACGCCACCTGCTCATCGTTGAGTCGTGGCTCGAGCGATCTACGCAGCAGGCTCATCTAATCCTCGTCGGAGGCGCTCCGAGAGGGAGACGGCGGCGAGAGCGCCCTCACCCTCTTGCTCACGCCCTCGCCATGTGGAGGCGAGTCGCAGGCGCCAGTAGAGCGCCTCTTCGGAGTGCTTGGAGCGCCGTCGCCCACTGCTGCATCCGCTGGCGTGCCGCTGCTGCCTGCCGCGACGCCGGCCTCCTGCTGGCCGCCGCCCCCGTGCGACTTCACCTCGGCCTTGACCTTCTCCTTCTCGACGGCCGCGGCAGCTGGCTTCGCGGCGGCCTTGGCCTGCAGCGCCTTCTTGGTCACGGCCACGTCCTTGCCCACGGGCTTCTTGAGCACCTTCACGCGCGGCAGCTGCTTGCCGCTGCGGAAGTTCGTCGCCCCGATCTCCGTCAAGAACTTGGTCTTGATCTCCAGCGCCCCCTCCTTGTCGACCTTGCCTTTGGCGAAGTCCTTTGCGAGGGTTGACGCCCAGTCCAGGGCAGTCTGCTCCAGCGACTTGCCCTCCGCGAGCTTCGTGGCGAAGTGCTTGACGTCGACTTGCAGCAGTTGGTCGTCGCCGACCTTGATGCACGTCAACTTCTGTGGAGGGTAGTTCTTCCTGTTATTGCTTCGGAGATGGGCCTCCACCTTCGCGCCGTCGGAGGTCTTGCCCAACCAGCCCTGGTTGGCGGGGTCACGGAGCTTCTTGCCGCCTTTCATGACCAATTGCTCCTCCCCCTCCTTCGCTGCTTTGAACCTGGCGACCGTGACGCTGCCAATCTCGACCTCCGTGGCCACGCCATTGCTGTCCTTGAAGACGGCGATCATGGCGCCCGTGGGCTGCGATTTCTTCGGGATTTTCATCTCTACGGCATGTTCTGGGACCTGCTTCTTGCGGCCGGCGATCACTCTGTAGGCCATCTTCGCGCACGAGTCGTACCCGTAGTCGTACATCACCTCCTCCCTACCAATCTTCGTCATGGATTCCTTCTCGGTGACGCGGGCGGCCGCTGGCTTCTTGTTGACGATCGGCACCTCGTCCGAGTCGTCGTCTTCGACTTCGTCGACCTCGGCCTCCTCCTCCTCCGCCGCTTCCTCTTCCTCGTCCTCGTCCGAGTCGAGGCCCTTGAGGTCGCCCTCGTCCAGGCTGAGCTTGGTGAACCAGCTCGGAGCCGAGCCCTTGCAGCGATATTGAGCAACGTGTCTAATCATGGCTTTGACCCGCTTGCTCATCTCATCCTTCCACTCGTCCTTCTCCTGCCTGCTCTTCAACGTGAGCTTGTTGTGGATCGCCACGGCGACGAGGGCAGCTGAAATCTCCTTGCGTTTGATGGCCAGCGTGGAGTTGACCTGTTTAGTAGACACGATCGTCGGGGCATTCACTGCAGTTCGCGACGTTGAGTCGCCCCCCGTGCAATCGTATCGACCACCGAATCATTTCATTACCCGACCAGCCTCTGCTGCTGTTGCTGTTGCTGCTGTTGTCGTTGTTGTTGATGGCGTTGTTTTTGCTGTTGTTGCTGTTGTTGCTGTTAGTGCCGTTGCTGGTAGTGTTGTTGGTCTTGTTATTGGTGTTGCTGCTGTTGTCGTTGCGGTTGATGCTGTGGTTGTGTGCATTGTGCATGTGCGCTAGTGTTGGCTATGCGGCTGTTGTTGTTGATGCTGGTGGTGTTGATGATGTTGCTGACATTGCTGTTGTTGATGATGATGTTGTTGTTGTCATCATCGTCATCATCATCATCATCATCACCGTCGCTATCAGCGTTGTTGTTGTTGCTGCTGCTGTTGCTGCGGTCGTTGTTGGTGTTGGGGGTGTTGATGTTGTTGGTTGGGTTTGTTGGTGTTGTTGGTGTTGTTGGTGGTTGTCTTGGTGGTGTTGATGTTGCAGCTGTTGGTGCCACTGCTGCTGGTGTTGTTGCTGTTGGTGTTGCGGTTGTTGTTGGTGGTGTTGTTGGTGGCTCATTTGCCCTTCGTCGAGCAACCGTTGGGGGGATATGGGCTGTTAAGTACCATTGGTTTTGTGTATCAGACCCTCACCAGCCGCTTGAGCAGGTCGCGATTCGCCTCGATGGCGCTCCTCTGGACACCAGTGCCATCTCCTGCGCCATGTCTGTATTTGAGAAAGTTCGCCTTCTGAACTGAAGGCTGAAGGGCGTGTCCGAGGGCCGAGAGCTCGATTTCTGTCTCTCCTGGGGACGCCATCATGCACGACTCCCTCGTGCCCATATGGCCGCGGAAATGAGACAGGAAGGAGAGGAATGAGGAATGATGATATTGAGGATGCGGAGGCGATGGAGGGATGAGACGGAGAAGAATTGCGGGATGGACGAGAAGAGGATATCGGACAAGGTTTGAAGGAGGACGGAGGACACAGAAATTGAGGATATCGGATGGATGAATCTCACCAGCCCTTTGGGGGGCAGGTGGTCTAATGAGGGCTTCCACAACTCCTCTTCTCTTCTGG
>CAUYUJ010020936.1:89757-144757 GCA_963575745.1 Prorocentrum cordatum | reverse complement strand
AAAATATAAAATACCCCTAACATAGTCCAAAGAGGCCACACATACCCAAAACATAATCCCCATATTATTTCTGGATTATTTTTGATTATGTTTGGTGTATTTTGTATTTTTCGTCGAATCCCCTTGTAGGGGGACAGGCCCGACTTAAGCGTAGCCCCGCAGTGCGGACGCCATTCAGGCCTGCCCCTCTTCGCGGCCACGGACTTGTGACCGGGGCTTTCTGGAATGTTCGGGGCCACCTTGGATGCCGTCGGCAGAGAAGGGCATCCTCGATCTCCTCTTCTTTAGAAACTGGGTGCCTCTCCAAAGTGCCAAGCCACCCGTAGAAAAACAATAGGCGCCGTGGCCAGGTTTCCGCAGATTCGGGCCAGGGGGAGCCGGGCTCATGCAGAGGGAAGGCGCACGTAGAGGGCGTCCAGTGCGCGGAGCGTGTCGCGCCTTTCCGCGCTTCCAGCGGCCTCGATGGAGCACGACGCTCTCGCGCGGAGGGAGCACCCGACTAAGACGCAGCCCCGCCCAGGGCCCCCCTTTCCCCGCGCCTGGGCGGGGACGGGGAGCGGCAGCAGTGCTGCGCCCCCTCCCTCCATCTTCCAATCTGTCGGCAAGAGCGGTCAGGCCCCCCCCGGTCGCGGGCAACCCGCGTGCTCTTCTTCCGGCCACGCGCAGAGAGGGGCAGGGGGAGGGGGGAAGGCTTCTTAGAAGCACCCTTGCTTCCTAGAAGGCGCGGGTTTTATCTATAAGGTGAAAGCCGGTGCCTTCTTGCCTTCTAAGAAGCAGCCTCTTTCTAACAAGCCTTCCCCCCTCCCCCACACCCCCCTCTGCGCTCCGCCAATTCTCGTTCTGACGCATATAAGGATATAGCTTGTTTAGTCCCTAGAGTATGGCCTATTTGATTCCCCTCCGTCGCTTTGCATGTTATGTCGCCTGTTGATTCCCTCCACCCTCCCCGCTGCCGCGCATCGAGGGGTCGCCCGCACTCGAGGGAAGGATCAAGGGATGACCCACGTGCCCCGTCGAAGCATTAATTATGGTGTTTCGTCTTGCGAGCTGGACGGGCCAAGGAGGCCGTGGGGATTCTTTCCACCTGCCGTGCGATGGTGACGTGTGGCCATCGTCGATTGGTCCAGGGCCGTTTCGATTGACGCCGTCAGCGGGCGAGTCATAAGAGAACCCGGAGTCAACACAGGTCGCCGTTATTTCTCACATCCTAAGATGGGGCTCTTGTTACGATTCCTACGGTTCCGAGAACCTTCTCCTCACCTCCTCTTCCTCCTCTTCCCCAACCAGAGTGATATCATTCACACTCAGACTCACCCATACTCAGTCATATTCAGACTCACTCACAATCAGACTCACTCATACTCTGACTCACTCACACTCAGATTCATGCACAGTGGAGACTAACTCACACTCAGACTCACTCATACTCAGACTCACTTTCACTCAGATTCATGCACAGTCGAGACTCACTCACACTGAGATCCATTCACTCTCGGACTCACTCACACTCACACCAACTCGCACTCAGATTCTTCCCATAGTCAGAGTCAGGCTCACTCGCACTCATTAATGGTCCAATGCTCACCGCGATATAGCAGGCGTAGCACTTGGGCACCCCAAGGAGGGGGCGCCAGGGGCCAGGGGACGTTGACCAAGCGAGATCGGCATTTCAAATGGAGGTAATCGCACTGGACATCGCGACCGCTTTTCTGAAGCAGAAGTTTCACCCGTGAATGCTGAGTCTAGCAGTCTCATCAACCCGAAGAGGGGCGATCCGCGGAAAAGAAGAAACATCCTTTGTTTTCGGAGCAGTTTCTGATGATGTCTTAGGCGAGGCGCTGGTTTCAGCACTCCAAAGGGGGCGCCAGGAGTCAGGACACTCCAGGATTCGCGCCCAGATTGGGTGGATGCCTCAGGCGGTGTGCTTGCTTGCGTGCCCAACATCCTTTTAATGCTGGAGCAGATTTTCAGGATATATCAGGCGAGGCGTTGGCTTCAGCATTCCTAAGGGGGGGCGCCAGGCTGTCAGGACACTCCAGGCGTCGCGCCCAGGTTGTGGGGGTGTATCGGTCGGCCTGCCCGTTTGCGTGCCCAATATCCGCTGTTCTCAGAACAGTGGGCGAGGATGTCTCGGGCGGTTTGCTTATTTCTGCCTCCCATACAGTCAAAAAACCCTAATAATAAGGACGCGCGACTTTGCTCAGGGTACCCTTGCGTCCTTGCTATTCCTTGCTCTTGCGTCCTTGTGGTTTTCGTCGTCCGCCGCCCCAAAAATCCCAACTTCGGCTTCCAGGGGTCTTGCGTCCTTACCGCGCGTCCTTACAGGGTTTTTGACTGTATCCGCTGCTCTCAGAAAAGTGTGCGAGGATGTCTCAGGCGGTTTGCTCATTTCTGCCCCCCGTGCTCTTTGCTTTGGATGGTCCCATGCTCACCACGATGTGGCAGGCGTGGCACTTGGGCACCCCAGAGGGGACCCGCCAGGGACGACCCTCCAGGTTTCGCGACAGGATTGTGGGAATGTCTCAGGTTGTTTTCTCCTGCTTCTGCCCCGTCATGTTTATCTGATGCTGTTCAGTGCTCACAGTGATAAAGCAGGCGTGGCACTTGGGCGCCCCAAGGCGGAGCCGCAGCGGGTGGGGACACGCCGGGAGTCGCGCTCAGGTTTAGGGGGGTGTTTCAGGCGGTTTGTTTGTTTTTGCCCCCGGAGTGTTCTTTGGATTTGTGTGCTCTTCGCTCGTTCATTCACTCACTCACCTTCTTACCCTTTTCACAGTTCGGACGCACTCATTCGCACTCGGACTTGCTCATGAGCACCCCTTCCTCGCTCTGGCTCACTCATCGCATTCAGACTTGCCGATAATCATATTCGATCATTCTCAGACTCACACATCCTTACTCGCTCAAACTCAAACTCACCCACACCCAGACCAACTCACAGTCAGACTCATTTGCACTCAGACTCACCAGCCCTCATATTCATTCGTACGCAGAATACCTCGCACCCCGGCTCACTCGTATTCGATTCATGCTCATCCGATTCCCACACTCAGACTCGCTCCACGCAGACCCACTCGCACTTAGTCTCGCTCGCACTCAGACTCACTCACACTCATACCCACTAGTACAGGCTCGATCATACCCGGGCCCACTCACATTCTGACTCGCTCACACTGAGATCACCCACGCTCATATTCATTCGCACTAAGGCTCACATGCAAGTGGCTACCGCGATATAGCCGACGTCGCGCCTGAGCACCTCAAATGCCAGCAGGCGCCGCGAGTAGCACGCAAGAGAGCGGGCGTAGCAACGCCATGCGCGCTTGCCTGAGTTGCCGGGTGGGCAACGGCAAGAGGAATTCTTTGTCGCTCTTCCACTTGTTTTACCCTCGTCTCTCCTGAAAGATGTCCGGGGGGGAAGGAGGACGTCACTGAAGTCGTTGCTGTCGTCGACGGCATTACCGCGCTGCTGTCTACGTGGGCTCCCTCTCACACCCAGATGTTCACAGGCAAGGCTCTTCAGCATAACCGAGACCAGGAGTACGAGATGCACGAGTGGGGATGGATCTCCGCGTCGAGTAGTTTATGTGTTGGCTCGCCGATCGGCGCGGGCCCCTGGCCTCTCTCCTCAGCCCCCGCCACAGACAAGCCCTTGGCTGCTATGGGCGACTGATCGGGGCCCCTTCCCCCCCAATTAGACTGTTGGCGCGATTGGCACCGGCCCAGACAGACCCGCTCTCCTCCTCCACCCGTGGGCCAAATCTTGGTATCGCTCGGACGTGTGCACTTTTCCTCGGCGGGGGTTATAAAAGGAGCATCCTGGATCATCCTGCGAAAAAACCGCGCACGAAACCGACACAAACACAGGGAAGGGACGTCCGAGCGATGGCCAGGACATCGCCATAGCCGCCTGTTTTCGCAGAGGTCGGCACGCCGTCAGACTGGCAAGCATGTCCGCGTGATCGCCATACCAGTACGTCACGCAATCTGTATGGCCAGGCGAAGCACAGGCATGATCGTTCTCTACATGTTGTGCTTTCGGGGCGGGTGCGGTTTTACCACCATGCCCATGAATACTTGCGCGGGGACACCTCAGGGATTTCCGATGCCACCCAGTGCCAATGAGTTATTATTTGTTTTACGGCTTGTTCCGCCTGCGCATGCGAACTACAGGTTCCGATATCCGACGCAGTAGTAATGTTGTTTCCCCGCTCGTTTTTGCGTGTTGTATTATTTTTGCCGGCTTGACTATTCTGTTCCCCTCGTCCTTTTCGTCCGCGTCATTCCTCGTCCGTTTCCTCCCCATCCCCTCGTCTGTTCTACCTTCCCCGTCTCTTCCTCACCAACGTTTTTCCCTCGTCGTCTATACCTCCACTCCACCTTCTCCCATCCCGTATTCGCATCCACCATCTCGGCATGTTCTTCGTCGGGCGCATCCTCCTCCTCTACCTATCCCTCCTCCTATTCATCCTTCCCTTCCTTCTCCTCTTCTTCCTCCTCCTCTTCCTCCTCCTGCTCCTCCTCCTCCTCCGTAGCCCCCGTGCCGATGACCCCCCTGCCTCCTTGGTTCTCGAAGTGGTCGGGGACGCACGGGGCAGCCTTTAAGGGCCCCTTCAGGGGCCCGACGAGCACCCCGACCACGAGGGCCAGGGAGTGGGGGTCGGGGCGACAAAGGCTTAATTCAGCAGACGCCCGCAGGTCTGGCGTTAGCCAGGACTGCTGCACGCCTGGCGTTAGCCAGGAATCAGTTCAGGGGGGAAGGGATGACTAGTAACTCGGCTGCCTCCGCACGGCAGGCGTCAGCCAGGACTGCTGTAGGCCTGGCGGTAGCCAGAGCCGCGCAAGTTCAGGGGGGGGTCGGGGCGACTAATCAAAAGGCTACTGCACGCCTGGCGTTAGCCAGGATTCAGTTCGGGTGGGGTAAGGGGGGCTCGTAATTCGGCTGCCTCCGCACGACTGGCGTCAGCCATCTCTGCTGCATGCCTGGTGGTAGCCAGGGCCAGGCTAGTTCAGGTGTGGTAGGGGCGGCTAACCAAAATCCAGCTTCGCTCGCAGGACTGGCGTTTGCCAGGACTGCTACACGACTGGCGTTAGCCAGGAATCGGTTCAGGGGGGATGTGGGGTACTCGTAGTCCGGCTGCCTCCGCACGACTGGCGTCAGCCAGGACTGCTGCATGGCTGGCGTTAGCCAGAGCCACGCTAGTTCAGGCAGGGTAGGGGCGGTTAACCAGAATCCGACTTGCGCTCGCAGGAATGGCGTCAGCCAGGACTGCTGCATGACTGGCGTTAGCCAGGAATCAGTTCAAGGGGAGGAGGGGTGATTCGTAGTTCGGCTGCCTCCGCGCGACAGGCGTCAGCCAGTACTGCTGCATGGCTGGCGTTAGCCAGAATCACGTTAGTTCAGGGGGGGATGGGCGGCTGACCAAAGTCCGGCCTGTGTCCACACGACTGGCGTAAGCCAGGACGGATGCACGACTGGCGTTAGCCAGGGATCAACTCCCCTGGGGGGGTCGGGGAGAACAACGCATAACGCGTCTTACTCAGGAGGGGTCGGGGCGGCTACACGGTGGCCGGATTCCGCACGGCTGGCGTCAGCCAGGACTGCTGCATGACTGGAGATAACCAGGCCTCAGCCAGTTCAAGGGGTCGGGGCGGCCAAGGCGAAATTCGGCCCGCTTCCGCATGACTGGCGTTAGCCAGGAATGCTGGACGACTGGCGTTAGCCAGGAATCAGGGGGATCGGGGGATTCAAGCGGACTATTCTGCCGGAGGAAACTCCCGCGATAGCAGACAGCCTCGTTCCCAGCCTCCTCGTCTTTCGGTCGTTCGGTTCGGCCCCCGCCGCCGTCGCCGACGCCGCTTCGGTCCCCTTCCGGCCGCCATCCATGTGCAAAATAGGTGGTGGATGCCCCTATACTCCGCCGCCGGTAAACCTATATGTGACGCTAGCGCACCAACTCCCCCATCCTTCGTTTTGCTGTCGCTGTTTACATGGTGCCGCAGTGTGTCATATTTGCTGTGTTGCATCGCACCGCGCGCATGCTGCATTTGCTTCCAGTGTGCTGCATAGCGCCGCACGTCACTTCGGAACAACGAAATTCGTGACATGTTCGTTGCGTCTTGCATTGGGGTGCAATTTATTTTCTCCTGCGTGATTACTGCGCCTCCTCGTCGCCGTCTCTGTCGTGATCTCTCTGTATCTGTCCTATCCCCCTAGTGCGTTGTACTTCCGCACCGGGCACGTCGTCGGCTAGGCATTTCTCATTTACATGGCCCCCCTCCCGTCCTCATCGGCTGGGTACTCTCCATCCGTTCACAAGAGGGCCCCGTGTGAAGGACATTCTGCTCGCTGCCCCCATATACTAACTTGCTTGCAAGTAGGGCGGGTCAGCACGACCCACGTGCGTTCCGAGCTCTGGACCCGCCGGCACTCAGAATCCGAGGGGGGCAAAACTACTCCCGCCCGGTGGCGATCGGTTCTAGTACGGTGGCTGCTTCGGCGGGTCAGGTGGGGCCCATTGGCCACGCCTGGAAAAGCCACCGGTGAGCTAGGCAGCCCACCAGTGTAGTGCGGCTGTTGCCGCCGTGCCAGGTGAGAACACCGGTGAGCTGGGCAGCTCGCCGGTGCAAAGTGGCTGCTCTGGGCCGGGCCTGGTGAAACACCGGGCGCGAGGTAAGTCCCAATGAGTTCCCCTAAGGGGACCCAAGTAACCTTCATGAGGGAATCAAGGAGCCACCGCGAGGGGCTCAAGAGGACCCTACAAGGAGGTCCAAGGGACCCATGCGGCGGGGCTCCTGGGGGGGAGCAGTGCGGAAGCGCAGGGAGGCCCCAAAGAGGGGTCCCAAGAAGCCCCAAAAAGGAGCTACAGGCAGCCCCCACGAGGGGCCTGAGAGACCCCACATAGGACTCCCAATACGCCCCGGCGGGCTCCACGATGGGGGCTCATTGGGTATTCCGCGCAAGTTCCAGGTGGGTCTAGAAAGGGGTTGCGTCAACTGTAAAGTTTTCCTGCTACCCAGCGGGGGGGGGGGGGAATTCGTTGCGCTTGCCCCCCCCCGGCAAACCGAAATTCGTGACATTTTCGTTGCCGTGTTGCGCGGCGCCGTCCTGTCCGTCACTCTACAAGGCGACGCCGCCTCCATATTTTTGCCGGCGAGGACGCAAAACAAATCACTCAAAACGGTCCCTCGGGGTCGCCCGGGGCGTAATCGGCCCACGCGGCCAGGGGGGCAGCACGCACATATCATGACGGACAATGTCTGGAGCTGGGGAGCTAACCTACTCACGCTCCCAAGTGCAAGCTAGCGTGTCCCAGTCGCGTGGCGATGACAGGCCTGCCGAGGCTGCTACTCATGCTGGCGCTATGCCGATGCTCCCCTGCCCCGCGTAAAATGGGGGCAACTGTTGTACCACCCCTGCCCCCCCTTCTGAAGGGGGGCGTGAAAGGAGGGGGGGCGTGCCCAAGATGGGGGGCCGCGGCATGAGGATGTGCTCCACGGACACGCCCAACTCAGCGAGGGCGCTGCCCCTGCAGCCGCCGCGGACGGCGACGTCGTGCGTGGAGCCCCCGTCAGGGAGAGCCAGGCGGAGGCCGGACGGGAAGAGCGGCCCAGGCAAGAGGACGAGGAGGCGGCAAGAGGAGATGAAAAGGAGGAGGCAGCGGCGGCTGCTGCTGCAGCTCCGGGGGGTGCCAATTCCCCCCTCGGCTGCCGGAGGCACTCCTTTTGCCCCAGCCCCAGGGGCGGTGGCAGGCCCGCCCAGGTGGGGCGCGCCGCTCGCGCCGGAAGCGGCGGGGGCCCCAGTTGATACCAAGCATGGGGCAGCCTCCCAGGGCTCAGACGCCTTCGGCTTCGGCGTCGACGACTTCAGCGAGGAGATGGCCCTTGCAAAGGAGCAGCCCCCCGAGAATGCATGCGAGGGCAGCGGGCCGGTCGGCGACGCGGGTCCTGCAGGCCCAGCCGGAGGCGCGGCTGCCAGTCCCCAAAGCCAGGAGGGGCGCGCCCCAGGGCACGTGGAGCTGCGTCCTGGCCAGGCACGCGTGGAGGGCTAGAGGGCACGCTCTCCTGCGCTGCCGAGTGGCGGAAAACCCCCAGATGCGCTTCGTGTTCTGCTTGCGGCGCGGCGGGGTTTTGGCGGGCCGCAAGCCCGGCAAGCTGCTCAAGCACTTGTGCCGAGGGCGGGAGTCCAGCGCAGGCAAAGAGCAGCTACGGCTGGTGCGCCTTTCGCGCTGGCCCCACTACGGCAAGGGGAGACAAGGTGGAGCGATCGAGGGGCCCTTTGCCCTAGGGCCCGAGGAGCAGCTGCAGCTCGCAGGCGACCTCCAGCTGGAAGGGGGCCTGCCCGCGGCAGCGAGCGGCGGGCGTCGCGCTGCTGCTGGCGACGAGCGCCTTCCCGCCACGCCGGCGGATGCGCCAGGGCCCCAGGGCAGGCGGCCCGAGCCGAGGGCGGCGCGTCTCTTCCTGCTCCGCTGCTACGGGCTCACGGAGGACGACCTCGAGGAGGTCCGCCGTGTCGGCCGCGAGGCGGCCCGCGCCCAGGCTGCCGACGCCTCCGACATAGTCTCCGAGGAGGCGGAGCTCGCGGGCTAGAGGCCTGCTGAGGCGGCCCCGGCGCCAGCCCCTTGCCAATGCCCTCCAAGGCAGATGGGCGAGGGAGGTCCAGCGAAAGCGACTTTAAGATGGGCGAGGCGGCGAGGGCCACCCCCATCGATCGTTTGACAGTGCGCAGCAGAACCAGTCGTCCGTCGGCCTGTCGGCCGCGCTTCGGCGCATGTACCCTTACCCTTACCCTTACCCTCCTCCTCCGTAGCCATTTTGGCTCACGTTGCTATTTCATCAAGGCAGTTGGCCAGGTCAGAGCAGGGCTGCTCCCGACTTGGCCCGCGACACAAGGGTCGGGGGTTGACCCTTTTCGCTCTTCGAGAGGCATTTTGCCAACTTGTTCACACCATTACCCGTATCACTCCTGTCTCGTCCGTTGCCAGCGCGAGGGCCACAGCAGAAGTATCCAATGCTCAGCTGCTTCAGGTGCTCGAAGGTTTTCCTGGCGGTATAACCGCCATTAGGAACGACATCAAGGATGTCAAGGAACGACTCGCCGTCGCGGAAGGTCTCGAGGAGAAGATTTCGGATCTCGAGCTCGCCATGGAGGGCAAATTCGACGAGGCCAAGGCCGCGCATGAAGCGCTAGTGGCTGACATGGATCTACGAGGTTCTCGACTGGAACAGGCTCACCACGAGGCCGCCACCAACGCCGCCTTCTTCGACGCCGAGGACGGCAACCCCACTGCCAAGAATGCAGGGCTCGAGGTGCAGCGCCAGATGAACGAGAAAATGACCAGGCTCGAGGCGTCCCTTGTTGAACTTCAACGCGCCCCGTCTGACGCCGGCTCCTCTTCGACTCGTCCGCCGCCCAAGGCCTGCCGCATGGGAGTGGCCACCAGCGTCGGCTCCAACGCGTCCGAGGTTCCAGTGATCGACCTCGCCTCCGACGAGCGCGACCCGATCGACCCGACCAGGCGCTGGATCAGTGGCTCCCCTCGGCTTGTCACTGAGCCCCACAGGCGCGCCGTCTTCAACCAGATGAAAGCCAGGCCCCCTGCCGCCCTCAGCGATGGGGCGACAGGGCACTTCCACAAAGTTTCGCAGGCGTTCGCCATCACCTTCGGCTCCGAGCAGAAGGCCCGTGACTTCCACGACTGGTTTCTCGCGAACCCTGTGGCGTGGCAGGACTACCGCAACGCCTCCCTCCACCCGCTTCGATGCCGCAGAGATATGCCGCTGCAGGCCCGCCAGAAGAACCGCGTCTTGAGTGCTCTCTGGCCGCGCATCCGCAAGCACCTCGAGAACGAGGGCAAGTGGAACCCGACGGTCAAGATCGGCACTAACCCGTTCAAGGGCGCGTTCAGCATCACCACCGAGAACGACCACTGGGAGATCTTCAAGCTGTCCGACGCGCCTGGTGGCATGTACGAGCTGAAGCCGATCAGTGACCAGCTCTCGGACTGGAAAATCTCCGAGACGACCGCCAACTGGATGATCGAGCAGGCCCAGGCCCCGTCCAGCAGTATTGAAATGATGCCAGCCTAGTATCGCGTGCAAGTTTTCCGTTTGTTCCCGCTGCTTCGTTGCCTCTGCCGCTTGCTTCTCCCCCCGCTGCCTCCGCGTCCTCCGCTTTCTGTTCGCCTGTTCTGTCGAATGCTGGCTTTTGGAGCCCAGCCACCTTCGCCCGAGGACCCCGAGGGTTTTCGCTTAACTTTTCTGCCGTCTCTGGCCAATGGTCGCGGCATTCGGATTGTTACCCGGGACTGCCATGCCCTGTTCGGCGCGGTCTCTGGGGGCCGCGACACTCAGGTCAGAACCTTCGATCGACTCGCTAACCTAACTAGAGCAAGCAATATCATTTGCTTACAAGAGACGCACGGCCACGAAGGGGACCGCGAATCTTTGCGCACCGAGTTCCCTGGCTTTGAATCTTTCTGCACGTTCAGCCCCGACGGCCACGCCGGCGGGAACGCGATTATGCTCGCTCGCTCTCTTCTCGCTCTGCTTCCTCGACATCACCGTGCTGTCGTTATTCCTCGTCGTCTTCATGCCGTCTCTATCCAGTCTGACTCTTTCTCGCTCACCTCCTGAACCTCCACCTCGACCCGAACAGTCGCCACAGAGGGGAAATCCGAATCCTTCGCATGTGCGCCGACTTTTTGCATACTGTCCAGGGCCTTCTTCTTTGTTGGAGACTTCAACTTTTGCGAGCTGGGCGAGGGCACCCAGCGCGTAGACGGCTCTGTGCAGATCAACAGCCCCGACTCCCTCGCTCACAAGCTCTGGTCTTCATTGCCTAATGTTATGGAATGCTGCCAAGAAAATCCGACCCACCACGCCGCTCGGGATGGGAACGCGGTAAGCGTGTCCAGGACCGACCGCATTTACACCAACATGTTTACTGGGGACCTCCTGGACTTGAAGCCGACCTCTGGGACCTCCTGGAATATGTGCAAAGCCGACCTTCCGAGCGACCGCGCCCCGGCGCACCTACATCTGAACGGAGGTGGAGACAACCGCGCTCGGTCCGTTGCGTCTTGGGTCTCTCGCCACCCTCTGCATCCGATCCTGCTCGAAAAGTTGATCAACGAGCACGGGGTGTGCGAAGATAATCCTCCGCTGATGGTTGAAGAGCTCACCTGTCTGATGCGCGAAGCAGGCCGTCTCGTACAGCATCGTCTTTCTGAGCTCCCGCCTAGCACCGCCGAGCAGCATCTGCAGTGGCTGTTCGCGGTGAATCGCGCCATGCGGTGCCGCAAGATTAGCGCGCTGAAGAAGGCTGTCAAGGCCATCCCCGCGCTGCTCGACTTTCTCGATCCTGACTGTGGCAGGTGGCACAACCAGCTAGCCTTTTCAAGAGTATATGGCCAAGATTGCTGCTGCTCGATACCAAAGAGAATATGCGGAAATCATTGGACATACAACGGGATCCCCCCAATTTTATGAGCACCGAGCTGCACGTCTTCAGCGATTGGCATCGGCCTGGTCTCCGAAGAATCGGAGAATCTCCCCCGCGGGCATCGCGGATGCCGACGGGAACGCTTTCCCGACCGTCGGAGCTGGGGCTCAAGCTCTTGCCGCTCGCTGGAGCCGAGTTCGCGCTTCTGTTCCGTCTCAGAGTGCAGCGAGGGGCCAGCTAGAGGGAAATTGCTTCGTTGGGTGGGCCGCCTTCGCCACGCACCAGCACATCATGGATTTCGGCCGGGTCTCGGACGATTTCAGTAATTCAGTCTTCCTCCCCAAAGGCCCCCTGGACCGCGACGGGTTTGAGCTTTGGGGGGCTCTTGAAATGACCCGTCCTATCTCCCTATCCAACTCGATCAACAAGATTGTCGCTGTCGCGATCAATTGCCGCCTGAAAGAGGTTTGCGTGGACACCGCCATTGGGATCCAAAGAGGCTTCGTCAAACACCGAAACATGCTAGACAACCTGATTGAGTTTGAGACGCACATGGTCGTAGGTTCAGGCCTGCTGCGGCGTCGTTCAGCAGGCGCGAGCCTGCTGGACATTACGGCCGCCTTCCCCAGCCTCTGCCACGAGTGGATCTTTTTTGCATGCGAGAAAATGAACTTCCCCGCTTTCGCGCTGAACGCGATGAAGACGCTCTACGCCAAGGTTACCACCGCCATTCTCCTGGGCGGGGTGCCCCATTGTTCTTTTCGGGTCCTCCGCGGGATCAAGCAAGGATGTCCGCTTTCGGGAAGTGCGTTCGCCCTGGGGTTCGATCCGATTTTACGTCTGCTCTGTCTTCGGCTGCCCCGACCTGTCCACTTGCACGGCGCCTTCGCTGATGATGTTGCTTCTGCCTCATTTGACATCTACTTTGTCGTGCCTGTTTTCATGAAAGTCATGATGCTCGCAGGGCTCGCCGCTGGCCCCATCCCGACCCCTAATCAAAGGTGATCCTGTTTTACCGCGACTTCAACAGGGAGGAGGAGGAGAGGAAGTTCCAGCAGCAGGGGATCAGGGTTCGGAGCTTCGGGATGGCCAAGTGCGCCAGGCATCTTGGAGTTATGTGCGGGATCAGAGCACAAGAGGAGTCCTGGGCCGCCCCGCTAGTCAAGTTCCGAGATCGCTGCCGCTTCAGTAAGTCCCTGAAGATAGGCCGGTCGATGTCTCTAGTGGCGTACAACCAGATAGCGGTCTCTGCGCTCATGTTCATCGCCCAGTTCTTTCCGCCCACGGCCGACTGTTGCTGGCAAGTGCATCTCGGTCTGCAGTCTTTACCGTGCGCTCCACGACACGCCTTGTCTGATCACATGCTGTTGGGAATGAAGGCACTCGGGGGAGAGATGATTCGGGCCAGGTCTCTCCCCCACGAAGCTCGTGCAGCCGCATATCGCGCCGCGCTCGCCTCCTCTGTCTTTTTTGCCTGCATCGAGAAAATTGAGGACGCGTTCGAGGACCCCGAACGCCACCTTGATGCCCATCTTCATCCGGTATACACTAGGTCGTTCGTGAGTATGATGGCCCAGAATTATCGTGAATTATCCAGAATTCCGTCAGCCCCCGCTGTCTTCGAGCCTGGGTTTCAAAAGAAATGGCCAAATTTGTTCTCTCTCATCATCCCCTGGTCCCGTTTCCTGAACTTATTCTGAGACGTCTGCAGTACTGGGTCGCGAGGTTTCCTGAAGCTGGCCAAGTTGGGGGCCCTGAATCTCGGTTGTGTTTCTCTCGGCTAAAGCTGGTCGGACAACATATTGCTCCTTTTGTTCAACTCAGTCTATTGCGCAGCCTCTGCAATGCTTGGAATACCTCTCGGAGATACCACCAGGCCACCCTGGGGCGCAGGTTTGGACGCCAGTGTGTTGCTGGTGATCAACTCGTTCATTATCTAGTCTGTCCTGTTCTCCTCGAAGTGATTCGCGCTAATCTGCCCAGGCTCCCACCATGGTGGGGGGCGGAGGTGTTTGCCGGGCTCCTGCTTAGTTCCCTTGCCTCTCTCGTGCGAAAGAAGCTGTCTCCATCGCCATTGCACACGATGCATTATTAAACACGTTTAATCAACTTAGATCCGAGGGAGCCCAAAGCGCATCTCGAGCGACACGGCTCGCGGCTGGCCGACTCCGCCTTGTTTGCCGACGGGATGCCAGGGCGCGGGCTCTGGCGCGGCGATAGTCTCTGTCGGGCGCGAGTGCGGGTGCCTCGGATGACCTTCCAGGTGGGATCGGGCTCCTTCTCCTCCTCCTCCTCCTCCTCCGTTTCCTCCCACTAATCCGTCCTCCCCTTTCTCAAAATCTTCCCGTTCGTCCTCTTCGTCCTTCTCTTCCTCCTCTTTTTCCTGCTGCTCCTCCTCTTCCTCCTCCTCCCCCTCCTCTTCTTTCTCCCCATCACCCTCCTCCGCCTCGCCCGAACTCCTCTCCCCCTCGAGAGGAGTTCGGATTCGTCGGTTTCGTATTGTTCCTAACGTCCTTTATCTCTGTGCTTGCTTGGGGCCATAAGCACATCTCACAGTATGGGATGAGCCGATTGCCAAATGCCGTGATAGGGGCCTCCTCATTCGGGCTCTCAAAGAATCTCTCGTGAGGAACATTGTGGCCTGTAACACGTGCGGCATCACTGTTCTATCATATATCATGCAGTTCTACCCTCCTAGCCATGAAGCCCTGACACAAGAGAGAGAGAGAGAGAGAGAGTCCAGTTTCTCACTGCTGCTCCGAGGTGTTCTATCCCTTTTTGTCGGACAGCCTGCGCGATTTCAAGGATCTGTCATTCAGCACCGAGTGGCGGAGCTTCGGTCTGGTTAGCGAGGTTGCCTGATATCGTAGTGCGTTTTCCTCCTCGGCGTGCCCCCGCGGTCGGGAAGCTCTGGTTGCCGCAGATGATAGCATCGACAGAACCCTGGTCCCGACTCTCCCCAGCTGGCGGAAGTCGTGCATCATGTACCAAACGATTGAACTATATGACAGAGTTTGGCAGATTCCTCGAGTGCCCCAAGAGCCTTGCAAAGGTCTTCAACATAAATCTGAGCGTGCCCTGAGGCCCCTGCATTTCTGTAACTCTTAGTGCCAGTAGACTGCTCCTTAGGCTCCGATACTGGACCCCTGAGGCGCCCGCTTCTGAGGCCAAAGATTATGTTTTCCAACTGCGCTTATTGAACAAAGCTCTCCCCGAATTTATCGGTGTTAGTGTTCTCAAAACTGTTTGTAATTCCTGGTGCACATCCAAACGGTTCCGACAGGGGACCTTGCAGTGCCGTCTCGGTTGCATGGCCATCGGAGGTGATCCCATCTCCCATTATCTCACTTGCCCTGTCTTCCTGGCCTCTGCCTCCCGTTGTCTCCCGTCGCTCCCATTTGACTGGGTTCAGCATTCATTTGAAGATCGCGTGTTCATGCGCAAATGCACGCGGTCTTCGGGCGAGCATCTCCGTGCGCTTGCCGTCTCTCTCTCTCTCTCTCTCGAGTTGTGTTTCAGCACGTTCAACAGTCAAAAATGAATGACATAATTGAAAGGTCTCATGCGGATTATCTGTTTCAGGTTCGGGCAAGGGCCCTTAGCAGGAGGTCGGTCATCCTGCGGGGCCTCTTCCAGTAGAGCGAGTTCACCGAAAGAGCTTCTTTGGTGGTTGGGGTCTCCTCCTCCTCCTGGGGCTGTCACCCTCTTCCTCGCCTCGTCTCTGCTCCCTGCTCCCCGTCCCTTCTCCTGGTGCACACTAGTGGTGGGCGCGGAGCCACAGGTTGAGGGCCGCCGCGCGGGGTCTGAGTGTGCCGTCGCGGTGCGTAGCTGTGCTTTCCGCGCATGCGATTGTGTCACACCATGACCGTTCGGTCTTAATTTATTCGTACCGATGGTCGTCCTTCGCCATTCGGCCCCCGTCGGCCCTGGCCCACATCGGCCGACGGACCCCCGCCGCCGGCGCCACAGATGTTTCGACGCCGTGGGGTGCAGCACGATCGAGGCTTGCGCCGAGCCGCAGAAGGGGGGTTCTCGCCGCCTGATGCGAAGCGGCTCGTGCCCTGACTTTTCCTGTGGTCCTCAGTCTCTTCGCGCCTTCCTGGCCAGTTTGCTATTCCTGTGGGGGTCACGCCCTCCCAGCTACCCCCGAGAGAAGTCGGACACGGAAGGGTGTCCTGCTTCGTTTCTGACAGGACGCTGCAAGACGGGATTATGACTTGGAGGATGAAGTCGGGGAGGAAAATGATTGTGTTGAAGCGGGGATCTATATCCACGGCGCTTCGCGGCACCACGTCTGGGCTTGCTGGGGTCACGGAGCAGTCGAAGGCGTTCAAGATGTTTGCTCCGTTCCGCCGACCTCCAGAGCCGTCAAGAATCGTGTCATCGCGCCTGGCCTGTGAGTCACGAGCCTCGGGGATGCACCTGAGGGTCTCTTGGAATGCCTTTCAGGTGTCCCTTGGAGGGCTCTTGGGGCCTCTCGGGGGCCCCTTGGAGGCATCATGGGTGCCTCTCGGAAGCCTCTTGGGGCTTCTTGGGGGCGCCTCGGGGGCCATTGGGGGCTCGTGGGGCCAACACGGCAGGAAAGACTCGAGAGGTCAGTTCGTATTGCCCCTTTTGGGGTTCTCCTGGGCCATCTCAGGGGCCTTGGGGCCGTCTTGGGGCCCTCTGGGGCTCTATTGGGCCGTCTTGGAGCCCTCTTGGGGCCCTCATGGTCTGTCTTGGAACGATTTTGGGGGCTCCTTGGTTCGCAGTGGACGTTGCTAGGACGAAAAAGGCGTGCACGCCGGAAATGCACGTGCTCCGCATGGAATGGAGCGATGTCTGCACCTTGGGAGCCTCGTAGGCCGTCTTGAAGCCATCTTGGACCGTCGCGGGGTTATCCTGGGCAGTTTCGACGCTCTCTTGGATTATCTCGGCGCTCACTGGGCCGCCTTAGGGCTCTGTGAAGGCTCCGGGGAGCCCACTGGGTGCGACGGGGAGCCCCGCCATCACACCCCCACATACCCCCACCCACCCCCGGCCCCAGGAGAGGGGGAAAGGGGGAGGGGGACTGCCAATCATCTCGCGCGCCTTGTCACCCCGAGCAAGCGGGTGTCGGCGGATTTGAGTTCTCGTGGGCCGACGAGCGGTCGCATCGTGGCCGTCTTGGGCCAGTTGGGTTCGACTGTATCCACAGCGTTTCGCGGCACCACGTCCGGACAGACTGGTTGTTCACTGACCAGCCGATGTTATTCAATCGCTTCGCTCACTTCGACGACCCACTTCGTATCACCGTTGGCGGGTCGAAATGAAGGTTTCTGGAAGGCCTTGTGGGAGGATTGTATCGTAGTTTCGGGGCACTTGCCTGCGCTCGCGGGGGCAGTTTTGGGGCCTCTTGGGGACCCCTGGGGGGCCTCTGGGGGTCTCTTGGGGGCGTCTTGGAGGGTTGCTGGCAGTCTCGGGGGCCATCTTTCGGGAACGGGCTCGAAAGCTTAGTTCGTGTTCCCCCTCCCGGGACGCCTCTTGGTGGCTGTGAAGCCTTTTTGGGAGGTCTCTTGGGCCGTCCGTCTTGGGGCCCTCTTGGACTTTGGACGGGGGTTGGAGGCAAGCAAAGCGAGCTATCCGCTGCCATTGTGTCTCCTGTCCACTTCAGCGTGAGGCAGACGTTCATCGTACTTCTATCATGCACTCTTCCACATGTGCTGTCCCATGCCCCTTTTTCGCTATTCCTTGCTTACGCTGCGCCACAGCTGGGATGTGGGGAGCGTCTAAGACGGTCGATGTGTTGCAGCTTACCATGCCACTTTCGACTTGGCTGCGGAGCTGGCATCACTACCGTGTGACTGGCTCTGGTTCGAAAATGCTTTCCACGGCACAGTTTGGTGGACTACTAACATGAAGGTTTCTATTGCGCCAACGTTCTTTGGTGGAACTTAGCGAGGCCGTTGGCTTACATGTGACGATACGCCAGTCGACGGCCACGTCGACCATCACGTGTACGCCACGGCTATACGCCACCACACTCCCCATCACCACCAACAGCCAACTTGCCAGAAGTGTCACTACAATGTTATCCCATGCGGCTCGATGCCACCGCGCGGACAGGCGCCAGCACCCATCCGAAAGCTCACGGCCACGCCAGCCCCGCATCACATCCGTGGCAAACATCTCACCATGCAGTACATCAAGATCACGATCGATCTTCGGCATCAGATGGATATGCCTCGGTCGTGCAGTCGGGCACATGCAGCAGGGATGGGATGATGCCCGTGCCAGAGGTCTCTACCTCCCCCATCCCCCCCCCCAATGCCAGGGAGGGAAAGGGGGGCGAATGAGTTAACCACAGCGTTTCTTTTACGCCGTTTCATTTTTCTGATCGTTTCTAGATCCGTTTGGGACGGGCGACGACGACGACGAAGACGACGACAGCGTCTCACACACGCCGATTTGCTCGGCGGATTCTTGATGATGTCCCGAGCGAAGCGCTGGTGTGTGAAAATCCGGTAGAACACAGGGTGCCGCCCACTCTTTGGTCGACAAAGTGCGTCCCGTGCGTGCCCGCTCGAAGAGAGTGCGCCCAGGGGGATGTTTAACATAAGGTCGTTGGCCTCTTCACACACGAACATACGTGCGCGCAGGGGATATTCAACATGCCTCTGGCGCCCGTCTATTTGCAACTCGCCTTTATGTGTCCAGGCCACTCACGGGGGTGTCGAACATGGTTGTCCAAAGCTGGAACCACGTGTTTATGCGTGTCCAGGCCGCCCTGGGGGGGTACCTCGCATCGTTGCCCCGAACAGGAACCACGTGCTGTCACGAATCCAAGCAACAGTGGAGTCTCTCACGCGGTTGCCCCCAGCGGGAAACACGTTTTTACGTGTCCAGGCCCCCCCAGAAGAAAATGGAGGTGTCTAACTTGGTTGTCCCGAGATGGGGCCACGTGTTCGCACACGTCCAGGACGCCCAGGGGGGAGGGGGGGGATCCAACCTGGCCTCTGGGCCCAGGGGGCCCAGAGGCCACGGGAGGCTCCACGACGGCCCAAAGAGGGCCCCAGGAAACTTCATGAAGGAAAAACACACGTGGGAAAAAAAGGAAAAAAACAAACGTGTGTTTCCCCCCCCCCCCCCCACACGTATGTGTGTGTGTGTGTGTGTGTGTGTGTTTGTGTATGTGTGCGTGTGTGCGTGATGCATTGCGCTTCAGAGCACTTGCATGCTTCTGTTCTAGGTATAGCAAGATCACCACCCCCGTACACCAGGATGCGTCCCAGCACGCGTAGTTACAAGTTCCCGTGGTGCTCCCTGTCTGCGTTCCCTGTTGCGGCTGCCAGCCCGGCGCCCAGCCCGGGGCCCAGCCCGGCTCCCAGCCCGGCTCCCAGCCCGGCGGCCTGCCCGGCGCGCAGCCCGGCACCCAGCCCGGCGCACAGCCCGGCGCGCAGCCCGGCGCGCAGCTTGGCTCCCAGCCCGGCGCCGAGCCGGGCGGCCTGCCAAAGTCCCAGCACGGCTCCTGGCGACGACGCCCTGCCCGGCTCTGAGCCCTGCGGCCTGCCCGGCCCCCAGCCCGACGCCCTGGTCGGCCCCCAGCCCGGCGCCAAGCCCGGCACCTGCCCGACTCTCGGCCCGGCTCCCAGCCCGGCGGCTCCCAGCCAGGCTCCCAGCCCGGCGCACAGCCCGGCGCACAGCCCGGCGCCAAGCCCCGCGCCACGCCCGCCTCCCAGCCCGGCGGCCGGCCCAACAAACCGCCTGGCTCCCAGCCCGGAGCACAGCCTGGCTCCCCGCCCGGCTCCCAGCCCGGCTCCCGCGCCCGGCCCCCAGCCCAGCGCTCAGCCCGACACGCTGCCTGGCTCCCAGCCCAGGGCCCAGCCCGGCCCTAAGCCCAGCGGCCTGCCTGGCTCCCAGCCCGGCTCCCAGCCCGGCGCCAAGCCCAACGCCGCGCCTGGCTCCCAGCCCGGCGGCCAGCCCAGCGCCCAGCCCGGGGCACCGCCCGGCTCACAGCCCGGCTCCCCGCCCGGCGCCCAGCCCGGCGCACAGCCCGGCTCCCTGCCCGGCCCCAATTCCTGGCGGCCTGCCCGGCTCCCAGCCCGGCGCCCAGCCCGGCCTGCCCGGCTCCCAGCCCGGGTCCCAGCCCGGCGCCCAGCCCGGCGCCCAGCCCGGCGCCCAGCCCGGGGCTCCGCCCGGCTCACAGCCCGGCCCCCCGCCCGGCGCCCTGCCCAGCTCACAGCCCGGCTCCCTGCCCGGCCCCAAGCCCGGCGGCCTGCCCGGCCCCCAGCCCGGCGCCCAGCCCGGCCTGCCCGGCTCCCAGCCCGGCCCCCAGCCCGGCGCCCAGCCCGGCGCCCAGCCCGGGGCACCGCCCGGCTCACAGCCCGGCTCCCCGCCCGGCGCCCAGCCCGGCGCACAGCCTGGCTCCCTGCCCGGCCCCAAGCCCGGCGGCCTGCCCGGCTCCCAGCCCGGCGCCCAGCCCGGCCTGCCCGGCTCCCAGCCCGGCGCCGAGCCCAACGCCACGCCCGGCTCCCAGCCCGACGCACGGCCCGGCTCCCAGCTCGGCACCCAGCCCGGGGCACAGCCCGGCTCACAGCCCAGCTGCCAGCCCGGCCCGCAGCCCGGCGCCAGGCGCCTCCTCTCGGAGGCTGACGAGAGGGCATACGTCGAAGCTCTGGACTTTCTGCGGCTCGTGGCGCACGGCCAGGCTGCCGATCGGCATTCGGTCCTTGAACTTGTGGCAGAGCCAGGCGGAGTTTCTCATCAAGAGTGGGACTGCGAAGAGAGACAAGAGCATGGTCCGCCGGGGCGTCGGCTTCGCGCGGGCGGTGAGGTCCGCTCGAGACCACCTGCAGGCGGCGGCGGGCACGGCGGCGGTGGGGAAGGAAGAGGAGGCGGGGGAGGGCGGGGCGGCGGCGGCGGTGGCGGGGGTGGCGGCGGCGGACGGGGCGGGGGCGGCGGAAGGGGTGGAGGCGGCGGTGGACGGGGAGGAGGCGGCGGCGGCGGCGGCGGGGGTGGCGGAGGCTGCCGCGGGGGGGAGGACTTCTCTCGGCGGCGGCGGCGGCGGCAGAGCCGGAGACGGGCCTTCACTTACAGGAGGAAGTCTGTCGAGGCCGCGGTGAGGGCTCTCGCGCTGCCCCGGCCTCTGGCGGGGACCGGCTGCTCCTGCCCACATCCCAGAGGTCCTCAGGATCCACTTTCTGGATCCGGATGTAAAGTGGATCCAAGAGCTATGTTGGATCCAGAAAAGTGAATCCAGCCCAAAGTGGATCCACGAGCTATGTTAAATCCAGAAAAGTATACCCATCTCATTTTTCTAAGGTTTGATCGGGATAGTCACCGTCGCCCAGCGGGTTTCATCCTTATACATCGTTATCATTCGCTGGCCTCCTCCTCAGAATGCATTTTGATATGTGCGTGCCCCTCTATCTTTATGTTGCTACCTGTCTCCATTCGTTCTTTCGCACCCCCATCTCTGCATCCTGATCCTGCCCCCTGCAAGCGCTTCGCCGCCCCCCGTATCCGTCGTCGCCTTCCGCAGTCCCATCCTCGCTCGCACTTTTTCCAGTCCCTGTTTACTCCGCCCCGCCTTGCCCCATCATCGCCCTTCTGCCCCTAGGTAGCGTCGCCGCCCCGCCCCATCGACCGCCCCTGCCCCCTCCGAGTCGCCGCGCTCTCGCCGCCCCCCTCGCCGTTTGGCCGAGGGCGGCCGAGCGCCGCCCGAGCGCCGCGCGCGCCCCGCGCGGGGGCGCCATCGGGCCTCGAGGAGGCTGAGGAGGCCGAGGAGGCCAGGACGAGGAGGAGAGGAGGAGGCCCAGGAGGCCGAGGAGGAGCCCAAGAGGCCCAGGAGGCCGAGGATGCGAGGCGGCATCTGGCGAAGACGATGGTCCGCGGCGGTCAGAGTCGGCCAGCTGTGGAGCTCGGGGAGGCGTCGCATGAGCAGTTCGCGGCGTGTTTCACGAAACACATCAAGAGCTCCGAGACCGCGTGCCCCGACACGGACACGTGGGGAGGGGGGGGGGGGGCGAACCGATTCGATCGAGGGGGTGGGATGAGGAAGGGATGGGGGTGGGATCGGGGTCGATTGGAGGGTGGATTGCAGGTGGAAGATGTGCGGAGGAACGAGGGAGGCGTTGGAGGATGTGGCTGGGCGGGCGCCCTCGGTCCACCGTGACCGAAGATGCAATGTCCACGCAATTTCCACGCGCATAAATGGCGCAGAAATTGCGTAGAAGTTGTACCTTCGTCGACGCGCCCGCCAGGACGGCAGCGCCAGTGATGGCGTGGTCGAGCACGTTGGCCTGCTGAAGGCCCTGAGGGAGATCCTCGCGCCGCGCGACACGCTCAACCAGGGGCAGTTGCGGGCGCGCCTTCAGGCCCACGCGGCCACGAAGGAGGCGCCGTGGCAGCTGGACGACACGGCCGAGAGTTGGGCCGAGCAGACGGCGACGAAGATACCGCGGGGCTGTCGCCACCACCGCCCGACCCCATATAACATAGAACGTCGGGGGGATGGGGGGCAGGTAAGATGGGGCGGCGATAGGGGAGTGGCGAGGGGGGCGTATATAGGTAGAGAGAGATGGAGAGGGAGAGAGAGAGGGGAGAGAGAGAGAGAGAGAGAGAGAGAGAGAGAGAGAGAGAGAGAGAGAGAGAGAGAGAGAGAGAGAGAGAGAGAGAGAGAGAGAGAGAGAGAGAGAGAGAGAGAGAGAGCGAGAGAGACACATACATATGTATAGAGAGAGAGATAGAGAGAGAGAGAGAGAGAGAGAGAGAGAGAGAGAGAGAAAGCGTGAGAGAGAACGAGAGAGGGGGGCAAGAGGGCATTGCATCGGGCCCCCCATGGTGAGGAGGCGTTGGATCAGGGCGATGCTGCGCGTGGTGAGCCAGGCTGCCATCAAAGCGAGGACGCAGTTTTGCTTTGCCGTGCGGGCGAGGAGGGATAGCAGGACGAGGGGTGTCATGACGATGATCCCGCATGATAATGAGGGATAGCAGGATGAGGAGGGATGAGTGACAGCAGGATGCGGCATGTCAGGATGAGGGATAGCAGGGTGAGGAGGGATAGCAGGATGAAAGATAGCACGATGCGCGCCCCTCCCCACCGCCCCGCCCCCAGGGACCGCGCGCCGCACGACTGGCTGGCGGGCCACTTCCCAGAGGTGGTCAAGGACAGCGCCGCAGGGGCAACGGGTCGCGACGCGCGATAGTGCAGAGCTTTCGGGGGCGGAGCAGAATAGCACACTTCGTGACATTGCAGAATGGCGCGTCGTGATCTCTACGCAATTTCTACGCGTAGAAATTGCGTAGAAGTTCAGTCGTCGGTCGGCTGTGTCGATCGGTCTCGCGCCGCCGCCACCCCCCGCCACAGCGCCCGCCAGGAGGCGAAAGCAAAGGCTGGCGCCGCCCATGACGAGTGGAAGTGCCACTGGGACGTCGGAGCACTGGCGGGGAGGGGCGCATGTGTAGAGCGATGTTGTCGGTATCGGGCGAGGGGGCGACAATGCGTGGAGAGTCGGTTGGCACGAGGGCAAATGCCACAACCGCGTAGGGCATCGCAGTGGTGAGCGCGCCGCCGCCCTCGCCATCGCGCCGCCCGCCCCACTCCGCCCAATCGCTATCCAACCCCGACAGCATCGCCTCTGTTGCTGCTGCCGCTGAGCCCGCCCTCCCCCCACGCCCCCCCCCCGTTGCCGCGGGGGGGTGCGAGGCGGCTTACCGCGTCAGGGGCCCGCCGAAGAAGAAGACTGCGCCAGAGTACGGCACGCCGACGAACGCCGACACTGGTGGCAAGAGCGACGAGATCGAGTTTCAGTGGCCTGACAAGGCCACGTGGCGCGTGCCAGGCTTCACGGTGGAGACTTACCGCGAGCAGGTCAAAGCCAAGAAGGGCGGCGCTGGCAGTGGCGACCTATGGCAGAGCAGTGCCAACTATGGCCTGCTGTCGGTGTCAAAATATTCGAGGGCGCCCGTGGAGGCTGGCGCTTTGAGGAGGTGGTTTTGCGCCGTGTGGATCAAGCGTGAGGGCCAGGAGAGAATGTCCATGGTCGGTGAGCTGGCCATTAAGGAACACTACGAGCGCCCAGACGAGAAAGTGATCGAGCTGGCGAAGAAATACGCCAAGGATTCCGACAAGGAAGCGTTCGAGCTCAGCAAGCAGGAGTACATTAAGAGCCAGGGAGGCGAGAGTGGCATCGCGCTGAAGAGGCCTGCGGCGGCGCGGAAAAGGCCAGCTGTCGCGACGACCGATGGCGCAGCTGAGGACGAGGATCAGGGCGGGCGCGAGGCCGCTGCGGAGGCAGAGAAGAGCGACGCTGATGAGGAAGACGAGGATGAGGACGAGGAAGATAAGGAGGACGGTTGCGCAGCCTCATCCGATGATGCTGATGACGACGACCAAGCCTGCCACAAATCCGCATCGAGCGATAGCGAAGTGCCAGGGGCCGAGGCGATGAAAGATGACGAGGCCCAGCCGAAAGCGAAAGGGAAAGCGAAGGCGAAAGGTAAATGGAAAGCGAAGCCGTCGGCGAAAGGTAAAGCGAAAGCGAAGCCTGAGAAGCCTGAGAAGCCTGAGAAGTCAGAACCACCTTCGAGTACGCAGCCAAGCGGCGGTGGAGGCAAAGCGGAGAAGGCGGGCAATGCTGCAGAAGAAAAGAAAAAGGGTAAGAAGGAGAAGAATGTTACGAATGAAACTAAGGAGAAGAAGGAGAAAAAGGATAAGAAGGATAAAGGGCCGAAAACTGCGGAGCCGAGTAAGGGTTCGAAGCCGAGCAAGGGTTCGAAGTTGGCCGCCAGCTCCAGCCCAGAGATGGGCAGGCGCGAGAGGAAGACGGCGCCGAGCAGCGATGCCAGTTCGGACGGGCTCGACATGGGCATCGGGCTCGGGTAGCTCGCGAGGGAGGCTGGGGCCAGCCTGAGGATGAGCGGCCAGAGGCGAGGAGGGCAGAAGGCCAGAGGCGAGGAGAAGAGGAGACCAGAGGCGAGGAGGAGAAGAGGCCTGAGGCGTGAGGCGAGGGCGAGCCCTCGACGTTCCATAGAGGATGCTCAGGGACGCAGGCGAGCGTAAGTAACTCGCTGCCTGCATCGGCTGAGCAAAGAAACGTGCGTGCGTGCACCTCCCCCCAGTCTTCTTTGCTTGCATGTTTGTTGCCATGATGCGGGGTTAGAGTGAGCGCGGGATCATGATGAGCAGAATGGTCGTATGAAGAGCAGGTGTATCAGTAGGGGCGGGGTGCGAAGCAGGGGAAAATGATGAGGGGAAGGGGGGGTGAGGAGCAACCGACGGAGGGAAAGAGAGAGAGAGAGAGAGAGAGAGAGAGAGAGAGAGAGAGAGAGAGAGAGCAACACTATTTTGACTGGTAGTGCAGTCCGACGATCAGCAGGAGCAGGAGCAGCAGCAGCGGCAGGACTTTCCGATCGAAGATCGAGCAGCAGCAGCAACATGATCATGAGCAGGAGGAGCAGGAGGCGCAGGGGGGGGGCAGGAGGGGCAGGGACATGGAGGTTGAACGCGGGCTCGGAGCAGATCAGGGGAGGGGGGAGCGAGGGTCGACCGCTCAGCCGACGAGCCCCAGGTGGGCCCCCAGGTGCCCGCGCGGCGGGGCCGCATGGTAAAGGCTGATCGCCCTGCACCAAAGTTTCGCGACATCCGCGCGTGCATCCGCATGGCGCCGATGAAGGCGGTGCCCCGCGTTGCTTCGCCCGCCCGCCGCTCGGGGGAGGTGTCGGGCAGCCGACAGGGAGGGAGGGGCAGGAGGGAGGAAGGGATCGGAGGGAGGGAGGGGCAGGAGGGAGGGAGGGGCTCGGGGGGTTCCGACAGCCGCTCGAGAGCGTGACCTCGGAGGGAGGGGCAGGATGCGCAGCTTCCGGGGCAGGGCTTGCGGGCGTTTGGGGAGAGGCGGGGGGAGGGGGGGGGGGGGTAGGGAAAGGGCGGAAGGGGGCGCGGGTCCGCCAGGCGTTGCTCACGCCGCCGAGGCGCCGCCGTGGAACCAAGACGCCCAGCCCAGGAAGCTCGACAGCTAGCAGCCCCACCTCCAGTGAGCACCGCCGCCCAGCCCCTGGGAACTCACCAGGCGCAGCATGGGTGCAGGCAGGGTTCGACGAGATGTTTGATCAGGAAGGCCTCGGGGGAGGCCCAGTCGGTCAGCCCAGCGAGGCGAGGGCAAGCGAGGCACAGGAGGCGCAGGAGGCACAGGAGGCAAAGGCGGCAGGGGAGGCTAAGAAGGCAGAGGAGGCAGAGGTGGCAAAGAAGGCAAGGGAGGATAAGGGGGCGACCGACGTCAGCTACGAGCGCCCATCAACCGCCATGGACCCAGACTCCGATGACGAGCCCTTGGCGCAGATGACTGCCGAGGCCCGCGTCGCTTTGTCCATGCATATTTCCCTAACTCCAACCCCCGTCCAAGCCCAACATATCTCGCCTGCGATCCTCTCCTGCACTCTCATCCCCTAGCGTTGTTATCTATGCTACGCATCCCCGTGCGGCAGGCGAAATCGATGAGCATGCAGTCGCTGAGGGAGGAGCAGGACAGGGTACTGCAAGATATACAGAAGGATAAGGACAGGCAGGGACAACCAAAACCGCGGGGACGGGGCTAGCACTGAGTGGTGGAGGGACGGCTCGGCTGGAATATTATGAGAAAAGTGGAACCTAACTTATACACACTTTTCTACGCAATTTCTACGCGTAGAAATTGCGTAGAAGTTGCGATGATACGTCGTATGCACGCGTAGTGTTTAGTAAGCAGGTTGTAGTGCATATGAGAGGTTGGTGTGAGCAGCTGGGAGCATGCTTCGCGCATTCGCGTGTTTCGCGCATTCTCATTCGCGCATTTGCATTCGCATTTCGCCCAGGACGAGACGAGGCGCTCGAGCCCTCAGCCAGCGAGCCCGCCGCGGAGCGATACGGCGTGTGTCGCTGAAGAGGGGCTTCCCGCACCAGCCTCGGTAGCCTCGTCATCGGTGTCAGCGCCCATCGGGGGCCACCGTTCGATGGGCACCATCGCTAACCAGCGCGGGCCGATCGGGAAGGCCAGCCCGCTGTTCTCGAACCCCCATCCCGAGAGCAAGGAGGAACTCATCCAGGCCGTCGACACTGAGATTGGGGCCATCAATGACGAGCTGCAGGGCCATCCCAACCCAGACGAGCGCACCCTGGAACCTATGAACGTAAGGCTGAGCCAATTCTTCCAAGCAGGGCTCGTGCAGAAGTTGACGGCGTTGAAGAAGGCCGACCCGAACTTCGTCGACGACGACGTCCAGCATTCGAACGACTTGGATGGCCTCAGCGAGAAGGACAAGCTGGAGAAGGCTTTCTACGAGGAGATGGAGAAGAAGAACTACATGTTCAGCACAGAGACCAAGGCAGGGAACGCCGCGTCGGGGCGTTGGAGGCGCGCCCTGGACGCGTCGGAAGAGCTGAGGAAGGATTACGCGAAGGAGAAGGGCTGGATGAACCAGCGAAGGTTCAGGAAAGAGTGGCTGCAGGGCAAGCACACGGAATGGAAGGAGACCGTGAAGCACCTCCTCGTGGAATCGAACGAGAAAGAGGACAAGAAGAAGGGGGAATACGTCACGCTGATGAGGCTGGCGTGGCTGAAAGGTGGCGGTACCTCTGGCCCCCGCCTGGCGCTGATGCACGCGTCGAACGCGATGCTGCTCGGTGGGATCTGGACCCGCTGGGACGACATGGCAGAGACTGTGGAGTACCTGCGCGTCCGCCATCAGCTCATCGAGTCCTTCAAGAAGCAGTGGATTAAACACAGGGAGTGGGTGTGCCCAAGTGCGGCGACCGTCGAGGAGGCAGACGCTCGCGCGGCGCGGGCTGCGGGAGGCGGCGGCGACGCGGCAAGGGAGGAGCCTGCCAAGGGCGAGACGGACGAGAAGAAGGATAAGAAAGATAAACACGACAAGTCTGATAAAAAAGGAAAAGACTGAGCAACGGGACGAGGAAAATAATGAGAAAAAAGAGACGGAGGCCCCTGCGGAGGAGGGTAGGAAGCGCAAGAAGGCTGAGGAGGAGGTGGCGACAGATGGAACGAAATAGAAAAAACGATAAAACAGAGAAGGGTGGCGATGACAAGGATGATCCTCCGCCTGTGGCGCCCGACGCCAAGAAACAGAAGACTACGCCTGCGTTTGTGGCCAACTTCAAGAAGCTGAAGGACAGCTACGATTGGTGCATGGCGCAGCGCACCAAGCTCGACGGGCTCATCAAGCTCGATGCGGGATGGAAGGGCCTGGAGAGGATGCGCGAGAGCATGGGCGCTGCCATGAAAGAGGCGGCGCGGGGCGGGGTTGAGAGGTGAGAGAGGAGGTATGAGAGGTGCTGAGAGGAGGTATGAGAAGTATGAGAGGAGATGCAGTCACGGAGAGGTATGAGAGGCGATGCAGTCACGGAGGACGAGCGTGAATACGCTTGGAGGCGGGGAGGGGGCAATGCCGATCCCAATCCGTCAGGTGGCCGACAAGTGCCAGGAGCGCAACCTCTCGTCGCTGATGACGATCGATGCCGCGAAGTACAAGAAGCAGGTTGGGGCTCTCCGGTTTGCGATTGCACCAGTCTAGCAGCTCGCGTGTCCACTATTGATGTTCATGCTATGTATCGTTCATTGTTTGTTTTGTTGTGAGTAGAGTTTCGAGTGTCAGTGAGGCGACTTGCGATAGTCCGACTTTTCGACGATTCGGATGGCGACGAGGGACGTGGATAGTGGGGTTCACGGTGCGAGTTTAGCGCCGACGTTCCGACGTGAGCGCGACGCCAGGTGAGTTCCAAGACATGCGACGCCGAGATCCAGCTGGCGAACGGCGCGCTGACCGCGAGCGCGAAGACCCTGTCGTCCGAGATTCGTATCCTGATGAACCAGAAGATGGCGAGGGGTGATGAGCAGAGGAGGCCGCAGCAGGAGGAGCAGGCAACGAAGGACAAGGAGAGCGGCACCAGCGCGAAGAAAAAGAAAGATGCGAAGAAGGGGGGTAGGAAGAAGGCTGCCAATCAGGAGTCTGACTCCGATTAGGCATCCATTGTGCTTTCGAGATTGCATGGGGGATGGGGCTTCGAAATAGGGGGCGATGTGGGGGAGAGGGGAGGGGGCCGACATGTCAGACTGCCCCATCCCTCACTCAATCCAGAAAGCTCGCTGGCCGCGTCGGCAAGCTTACAGGTAACGCGGCAGTTGCTTTATGGTACCCTCCCCTGCTAGCATAACGAAGGTCGAACTTGCCCTCGGTTGGAAAAATGATCCAGCTAGGACGTGGATCCAGCTAGAACGCGGATCCAACTAGGAAGTGGATCCAGCCAGAACTGTATCCAGCTTGAATGTGGATCCAGCCCGAACATGGATCCAGCCCTCTCCCCCCCTCCCTCCCCTCCTCCCCACCCTCCTCCTCCCCCCTCATCCCCCTCCATCCTCGCTCCTCCTCCTCCCTCCTCTTATCCAGCCGCGGCGGGAGCTCGACCCGCGCTCCAGCGATCGCGCGAGGGAATTCTTCCTGGGAGCCGCTCTGGACACGGGAATCATGTTTAGGCAGCGTGTCTGAGAGCGAAATTCAAAACAAGCAACAAACAACGCAGAAATTTCTTTGAATTCTCAGAAATCCGGCAAAAGCCGGAGCCCGGGAGCCGGAACCTGCCGCATAAATTGCGTATATATGTCGTATATATTTGAACAACAATAACACCGTATATATGTTCGAAAACTATATATATATATATATGAAAAAAAACTCACTTTTTGCTGCGCAACACGCATCGTATAGAAGTCGTATTTATTTCGTATATATGTCAAATAGATTTGCGGAGACCTGGCGGGGCAGGATTGGAGGTCGTCCCCGGGCGCGGGCGAGGTCGGCGCGCCAGTTTCGAGGGGGTCCCTGCCCCGCGGCGAGCGCCTGGAGCGCGATTCAACGGGCATGGCGAGATCTGGATCCAGATCTTCGCGCGGACCCATATCCATGGAACCAGGTTGCGTTCAGGACCCAGATTCCTGGATGCAGATCCCTGGGGTCAGATCATCTGATCAAGGTCTGGATCCATATCTGCGCACGGACCGTGCAGTTAGCATGAAAGCAGGGGGCGGGTGCCATGCATGGGTCGGCGGCGCTCGGCTGAAGGCCTGGGCCTGGGGAACTGCCCTTGCGCGTGTATATACACGCCCCCGTCTTAGGCGCGCACCTCTCCCCTACATGATCCACCACCCTTCTCGAGCGACCATAGCATTGAGAGGGGGCAGGACAGTGGTAGGAGGTGTTGTGAGGGGGGGCATGGGAGCTGTGCGACGGGCCGTCCACTGCCCGCAGTTGCATGCCTACACGTCTACAGCCACGTCTACAGCTACTCTTCTCCATCACTTTCTCCGCATGTGCTCGCCGCGCCGAGTGAAGGCGAGGCGGTAGTTGCGACGTGAGTTCTGGGCCCGCCGACTTCTGCCATCAAGTTGGCATGCGCTCATGGGCTTGCCATGGCGCCATGGCGCGAGCGCAATGCCGAGCAAGGCATGGCGAGGCACCGCCCGCTCGTAGGCTCGAGGTGCCGCTCGTGGGCATGCGCGGCACTTTGAGAACTGTGCGTGAGTTGTCTGGGCAACGTGGCGTCTGATGTTGTGTGGTATGCATCGTGTATTAGATCATGCAGCAGCGCAGTGCAATGTATCGCGCGCGTAGTCGGATTGGCCATTTCGAGTCAAGGCAGTATGGCGAAGCCCAAAAGGAAGCACGTATATGTCTTCGGCAGGGATGCGGCGCGCAAGCGCGCGTCGGGTGCGATGGCATTCTACATCCTCTTGGAACTCTATGGTTCGTGCAATAAGTTATCGGCTAAATATTTCTGCATACTGTGCTTTCACTTGAGCCGTTGTGACGTTGCGGGGGGGCAGTGGCGCACGTTCGCGATGCCGCCGAATGAACAGACGGGCAAATACAAGCAGCGATTAGATAAACATTTGCCAGGCCCTGGGCCTCTGTATTCCGCCACGCTGCCCGCGACAGTCAGGAAGAAGGCCCACCTGAGGTCAAGGGACATTGTGTTCAGGCAAGTGTACCGAACCATCAGCGACGAGGTAAAGAGCTCTTCCAGTGTGCAAGCAGTTTTGGAGCAGGGACCATGTGATGATCCTGACAGCGTGTTATCACTGCCATGCTACACAGAGCACCCGCTCGTTGAGTCGTGTGTGCGAGACACAGGTACGTGGCCACTACCGTTAGCTCTTTACGTGGACGGGGTTCGGTACACGCCCATTAGCGCTGGGCGGTCAGATTAGTGAGCTTCGCGATGCACGCTTGACGGGAAAAGGTGCGGTATCATGACGGGATCAGACGGAGATGTGCATCGATGTATCTCGGGCGGGGTGCGGTAACTTAGTTGTTGGTGCGATGAGCGACCATCGTAATTTCTACGCAATTTCTACGCGTAGAAATTGCGTAGTAAAGTAATTGAGCGTGCATGGTGTACCTCCGACATGGGGGGTGTCGGACAGCCTGTTGCAAGTGAGCATTGTCAACATGGTTACGTATAAGAGACACATGCTAGGGCTCATGCGCACCAACGAGTTGTGCAGCTGTGGGTGCGGTGGGTATTGTTCCATTCATGGCATCATGCAGGTCGCTAGATGGCAGCTCGAAGCGTTGCGCGACGGTCGCATTCCCCTCTTGGGGCACGACGGCTCACATTGGCCGCCCGAGTTGTATCCAGACGACGCGGGGGCGGATCTCGGCGTTAAATGCGTAGTTCTGTATGTCAAGGGGGATTGGGCGGAGTTTTCCAAATCTTTGGGTTTGGCTGGGCGGGGGCAGGTCTGGCAACCGTGCCCCATATGCAGTGTTCAGAAGGTTTCGGTGCATTCGATTTACCCTGGGTTTATGTCAGATGATGGCCTTCATGCGCCCGACCGAAGCCACGACGACTATGAGATAGCTTGCGGTAAGTGCGAGAAGGTGCTAAACATACCCACTGTTGAAATGCGATCTGCCGTTTGGGCCGCGCTTCAAGCGCAAGAGAAAAAAGGGCTTATCGTGACCAGGGACATTCATGGACTTTTAGTGGGGGATCGGTTGGAGTGTTCACGGGAGCTCATGATACCCATGGGGTTTTATAAACAACCAGTCCCATTCAATGCAACCTTCTGGAGGGTTTGCAGAGATTGTTTCAATCGCCCGATCGATTCACTGTCCCATCGGTCCCCTATATTCAATACTAGGCTGTGTACGTCACCTTCTCGATCGCTTGCCATTGACACGCTTCGCACGGTCTACCTTGGCATCATGATGCGGTTGGTCGTTGCCATATTGATGAGGGTGTTGTGGTGCAATCCGTGGCAGACAAGGCTCGATAATCGGGTTAAGCGGCTGGAGGCAGATATGTTTGTGTTCTATGACCAAAAGGCTGTGCCGCACCAGGCACGGGTAAACATGATAACCCCGAAAATGTTGTCAGCAGAAAATGGACCATACCACCATGGTGGTATTCTGAAGCTGAAGGCGTCCGAGACGTATGTGCTGTTGAAGTTCGCAGTGTAAGAACTCGAAATTCATGCAAACTGCAACGTTTACAGACACGGTGAGTTACTGGGCGCGGCCAGGGCGCTTGTGACGTGGGTGCAGACAATGTACAGGGCGCCAGCAAAGTTCAGCAGCGACCAGTACAATGCTTTTGTGGATGCTGCACAACGGACGTTGTTGCTCTCGGAGCGAGCGGAGGTTCACCCCGCCCCGAAGTTCCACACCTTCGGCCACGTCGCTGCCAGGACACATTTCTGAGCGGGGAAACAGCCATACCAAACGGAACCTATGTCAACGCAGTTTCGTTTCAGTTTTTCTGATGGGGGAATGGGGGGGGGCAATATAGTGATACTTACGAAGCTTCGGAACATGAAGCCATAATGCTCAAACCTCGCACCCAAGACAACACGCGCGCACACATGCACGCTCGCACACACGCGCGCGAACATACTCACACACGCACACAGTACAAACAACAACTAACAAACACCCTCTCGCTCCCAAGGAGCTGGCGCTTGGGGAACCCGTCCGTGTACGACACGTTTGTTGACGAGCATTTGAATTTGGCGCTTCGGACTTGCGCGGAGAGGAGCCACAGGAGCACACTAGAAGTATCCGTATACGGTTGCTTCGGGATCATGGGCTGCCTGAAAAAGAGTTCGCAGATATTCGCGCCCACGACAGACCCTAGATACGCCGACGGAGGAGAGGGTTCAGAGGCAGATGCTCAGCGAGAAGGCGCAGGAGACGAGTCGCCAGGAGCCCGCGGCCCCCCGCCAGCTTAGGGGTAGGTTTGAGGGCGGGGCGCGGAGCTGGGACGGTGCGTTCTGAGGGGGTCCAGGGGGCCACGGGACAACAGTGGGGAGGGGCGAAGGGGAGATCAGGTTGCAGGTTCGCTCCCTGGCCGCGCCGCGTCAGGAGGCGCTGACGGTGATACTGATGACGACGGGGACGGAGATGGAGGCGGGGGGGGAGGCGACGGAGCGCCGCCTGCTCGCCGAGGCACGGGCGCGAAGCGGAGGCGCGGAGGGTCGGCGAGCGGCAGCCGTAAGCAGCGGAGGCGCGACTAGGCGCCACGGCAGGACGGATTGCGAGATTTTGCCCGTGGACCCCAGCGATCAAAAACATATTGGTGCATGGGAGGGGTAGCAGGCGGAGGGGGTGGGTCTGATTGGCGGGCGCCTCCCTCGGGGACCCCTGGCGAATCTCGCGCGCAGCCCTCTTTGCATTGGGCGCGTGGGTCCGTTCGGGCGCAGGGGCGGCGAGCGGACGGAGCGGCCATGGCGTCGCAAGAGGGGGGCCCACCTTCTCCTCCGTGCCCCGCCGTCCGCGCTCCTCCAGCGCGCCGAAGCGGCGAGCCGTCGGCGACGTCTGCGACGGCGGCGGTCGGTTGCGACGGCAGCGACGAGAAGGAATGGGGGAGGTGGAGAAGAGAGGGGGGCTGGAAGGAGGGCGGGGTGACTGCGACGGTGGCGGCGACGGCGACGAGCGGCGCAGCCAGATGCAGTACGGTTGTGGACAGTGAGTCCGAGATCGATATCACTCACGGCGTAGTCTTACCGCTCAAATTGAAAGTGAGGTTCAAGACGCCGCGAGGGGGCTGGAACCACTGGGGCGAGACGTCTACGAGGGGGGTTTGCCTCGTCCCCCGATGGCAGCTGGGATGAGGAGTCCGATAGCGAGGAGGGAGGCGGAACGGAGGGGCGAGGGGGGCGATAAGGGATGACGGGATTCAGCCCAGGCCGAAGAAAAGTCATGGCATCGTGGAGTACGAGATCTACGACGGGTGCCACATGATGAGGAGGACGCCTAAGGGGAGGCAGATCAGCAATATGGGAATGAGGATGGTGCGAGCATCGATGATGGCGGTTGGATCCTGGCTTGTCGATGCGTGGGGATACGTGCGTGCAGATATGGTAAAGGCAAGCAGCGGGGCAGATAGAGGATGACTCGTGCATGCGCCGAGGTGGATCGGCACATAGTTGCACAGCTCGGGTGATATATGTACATGCGGATGCGCATGCATGTATACGCACGCGCGTTTGCAGGGCATCAGGGCGAGGGGGGGGGGGGGGGGCTGCCGCCGCCGACAGAGACCGCTTTCGCAACCGAAGGAGCAGCAGGAAGCTCACGCCCCAGAAGTGGGCGATGAAGGAGGAGAAGCTGAAACGCAAGAGGTTCAGCATTCCCGCCAACAGGCACTTGGTCGGAGACGCGTACGATATAGCCATGACCGGTGTCGATTCACAGGTGAGAGCTCGCAATAGGGGGTAGGCGAATCCTGGGCAACATCGCCGTCGCAACTTCCATGTCGCCACTTTCGCGCGCTGCAGTGGCGTTATCGCCTCACCGTGCCTGGTCGGGCGTGTTGTCTGGAGTCGGCTGCCCTCTTCTGAAGCGTAAGCTTAGGCCGTTGCAGTGGGGGAGGTGCGCAGCGTGCGAGGCGATGAAGCGATGCGGCGAGCCTGCTAATTACATTTGCGCGGTGTGCAAGACGCGCCTGGCTCACATGTATGCGCCAGCGCGCGGGGAAGACCCCAGCGTCAGCAGCGACTCCGACTAAGGAAAGGGAGGAGCGAGAAACCATCATATCTCTCATGCATCTCTCTGCGTCTCACCTGCTGCCCGCGCGCGTCGACGTCGGTCGCGCGGAGGTCGGGGCGACGCATGTGCGGTGGATGGGCGGGGCGCGAGCAGTGACGCAGGGGGCAGTATGCATGGGCGATGGGGGATATGTTGCATTGTGAGCGGTGGAGGACGGTTTGGGTTTCTATGCAGTTTACGCGCGTAGATATTGCATATATTTTACGTTCCGCTGGTGGTCGTCACCCTCAGCGTCGTCACCGCCATCGCCGTCGTCGTCATTGGTCCCATCCCTCCTTTAGCTTGCGCTGCTCCCGCCGTAGCCTCGAGCAGGTGCGCGGCCCCCTTCCGTGGCGCTGCGCTCGGGGCGATGTCGCGAGAGGCCTCGCGCGCGCGAGAGGCCTCGCGCTCGCGAAGCACTGAGGGGAGGCGAGCGAGGGCCGAGCTCATCGCCCAGGAGGCGGCCAGGCTGAAACCATCGGAATTCGCCCACAATATTGATGCAGCCAAACGCTTGATCAGAAGCGTCCAAGCGGGGGGCGGAACTCTGCCGACGTCGACGGCGGAGGCCGATCCAAAGGCAAAGGAGGCAAACGCAGAGGAGGCAGAGGTTGTCGAGGAGAGTGCACGGCACTTGCGCGACCCGATCGAAGATCTCAATGCAGCGCAGCGCGAGAAGGCGCGACTCTTCGCCAGGGTCAGCGTCAATGACAGGACATTCTCTGCGCCAGATCTCCGCAGGTGGACGAGCGATGGCAGGGTATCGTGGATGCCAGCTGCTGACGTCGAGTTCACAGCCAGCTGCATAGCCAAGAGGAAGGCGATCGAGGAGTTGTGCTACGCATCCGCAGGCGTCGTTCACGCGCAGGTTAAGGCCGAGCGTGAGTACAACGAGAGCGTCAAGCAGAGGTGTTGCCTCAAGGATGCATGTCGACGCATTTGTTTCACTTGCACCCCATCTCCATCGTTACTGCCACATCCGTTCATCGCTGCACTCCTGCTCGCCCCTCTTCGTCGTCGCCATCATTACCGACTGCGCGCATCGTGCGCTCGTCGCGGTTGTTCTACGTCACCAGTCGGTCCCATCGCTTCTCGCTCTACTCGTCAATCACTCCTGTGGTCGGCCATCCCAACTCCTACGCAATTTCTACGCAATTTCTACGCGTAGAAATTGCGTAGAAATTGCATCCACCCCCTTCCGCGCCCGCCCGCAGGAGCATGCGCCGAGGACGATGCAGCCGATTGGGTTCGCAGGCGCAGCGCGCTTCAACTTGACGCAGCATAAGATGCAGGAGTTGGCGGACGCAGATCACCAGGAGGGGCGTGCCAAGAAGCTGAAGGAGGAGGCCGCCAAGGAGGAGCCCGCCAAGGAGGGGGCCGCCAAGGAGGAGGCCGCCAAGAGGCCGAAAGAGGAGCCCACCGAGGAGGAGCGCGCCTGGAGGCCGAGGGAAGCCGCGGCGACAGTGCGCGGAAAAGCGCACCAGGAGGCCGCGCGAGCGCGCGAAGAGACGGCCCAGGGCGACGGCAAAGACAGCGCAAGGCCGCACAGGCAAGTACGGACGCCGCCTCGTAAGGCTCCAGATCTGCCCGCAGCAGCAAAGGCGAGGCCAGTGCGGAAGGCAGCTGCCGCGGAGTGGTCGCAGTGGGACGGTACGTGGCACCGTTCAAGCTGGCGGGGCCGTTCAAGCTGGCGGGACAGCGACGACGACTGGGGCTGGTGGACAGCCCCGAAGAAAGGGCGAGGCCGAGCCGCCAACCAGAAGAGGAGGAGGAGGAGGAGGAGGAGGAGGAGGAGGAAGAAGAGCAGGCGGCGAGGCCACGGCGTAGGCGGCGTGAGCTGCGCGTGGCGAGGGGCGCGCCCCCCCCCCCCCCCCTCGCGCGCCTCCTGCGCGCTCGCGCGATCACTGCGGGGCACGCTGGCCCTGCCGCGACGTCGGCGAGGAAACGCATCAGTTTCCCGCCCTTCGTTCCTTATTAGTGCTTTCTCTCCCTCTCTCTTTATATAGTTATAGATATAAAAAATAAATATGTATGTATATATATATATATATATATATATCCTTGAGATTCTCATGGGTTTTATCTCGTCCCCCCTCCGTCCTCGAAACGATCTCCTCTAAACCGCCTCTCCGTAGCCGCCTCGGCTCAAGCCGCGGCAGGGTGTGCGCGGTAGAGGTGCTTCTATTAGCCCTGTGAGAGAAGCAAATGACCCCCTCCGAGGAGCCCGCGCCCGAGTGAGCTCCCCCCTCGGCGGCTGGGGGAGCTCACCAGCCCGCGCCGCCGCGGCGGCAGCACGGCGGTGGCGATGTTCGGAGCCGCGGGGGCTGGCGCGGGCGCCCCGCCTGGCCCGCTTGGGCTGGGCCCTGGCGGGGGGCTCCTCGGCGTGGGCGGCGGCGGAGTGCTGGGCGGCTTTCTGGGACTGCCGCCTGGCGTCGGCGCCCTGCTCCCGCCGCCGCCTGCCGGAGTGGCCGCTGGAGCTGCAGCGGCCGCGGGCGGAGCCGCTGCAGGCCCCGCAGCACCAGGAGGCGGAGGCAAGGCAGCGGCGAAGCCCGGGATGGGCGGCAAGGGCGGCATGGGCGGCATGGGGGGCCCAATGGGCGGCATGGGCAAGCCGCCTGCCGCCCCGCCGCCCGCTGCAGGCCGCGGCAGAGGCGCTGGCGTTGGAGCAGGAGCGCCAGCAGCCCTGGGCGGCCCCGTGGTGCCGGGTCTGATCCCAGGGATCCCTGGGGTGGGAGCCCTCGTGGGGCCACCCGCTCACGCTGGGGGTGGAGGCGGCCACGCCGTGGCAGGGCAGGTCGCCCACGCGGTGCCAGTCGCCGCCGCGCCTGTGCCCGTGGGCTGGCAGGCAGGCATGCCCGCGGCGGGCGGGGCGCTGCCGCAGTTCGGAGCAGCGTTCGCCCAGCCAGCGGTGGCGGGGGTCGCGGCGGCGGCGCAGCAGGCTGGACCCTGGGTATACGTGCCCATGGCGCCCCAGGCCGTGACCCACGGCCTCCTGGGGCTGAGCGCCGGCTGCCGCGTCGAGCTGGTGATGTACGATGCTGCCTGTCAGCCAAGCGGGACGACGACGATGACCGTGACAGGGCTGTATCCGCCTGATGCGGCAGGAGAGTTCGTGGAGTGCACAGTGGAGAGCAGCAGCGACCCTCTCTACCTGCCGATCCTGCAGGGCATCTTCGCGATGGGAAGCAGCGTGGTGCACCTCTGCACCCAGGGCGTGGCGACTTGCTGTCGCACGACCGCTTGGCCAGGGCGCAACGTGGTGCACTCGGACACGCTGCGCGTGCTGGGGGCGGCCGGGCCTGGAGGCGGTGCCGCTGAGGGCGCTGGAGCCACCCCGCCTGGCGCCCTCCCTGCAGGCGGTGCGCCGCCCGCCGCTGACGCTGGACCCGTGGTGCCGGGCAAGAACGCAGGTGGAGCTCCCAAGGGCTCAGGCGGTGCCGACGGTGAGGACGTGGATGGCAGGACGGCCGAGGAGATGAGGAAGATCGTCAAGAGGCTGAAGGAGAAGCTTCAGAGGAAGCGCTCCATGGGCGAGGCGCTGGCCGAGCGCGCCGAGGCTGCGCTGGAGGGCCGCCGCAGCCGCAAGAGGCACAAGAACCGGGACAAGGATAGCTCCGACAGTGCGAGTTTTGATGAGGCCCCGACCGCTGGTTCCGGCCGCCGAGTGCAGAAGCTGGCCCGCTCCGACCCCGGGGCGCTCATGGCGGCGGGTCTGAAGCAGATCCGAGAGTATTTGGCGCAGCGGGGCGGGGCCGACAACGATGATGAGCTGGATAGGATGGCGTCCAACGTGGTGCAGTATATCACGAGCGTGCGGCACGGCATGCACCCTCAGAACGAGATGGGGGTGCGGAATGTGCGCGAGATGAGGATGATCGGGGAGTGCCTGGACGCCCTCACGAGGGGCGATCTGCCGCAGCTGGGCGACATGCTCATGCAGAGGCTGAAGGCCATCGAGCAGGCCACCAAGGACGGGCACTGGAAGATAGCCGAGCACCTCGAGCTGATCGACTCCACCGACATCGGGCTGGCCAGCAGCGCCGAGGCGTCGGCGGCCGTGGCATCCTACTCGGAGGGCGCGAGGTTGAAGGAGCGCCTCTCTCGAGCGGGCGCGAGGAGGCCCCCCTAGGGGTTCGGCGAGGGAGAGGGCGGGCGCACCAGGACGCCCTCTCCCGCGACGCCGCCCCCACAGACATCGAGTCCTGGAGCACAGGGGGAGAAGGATGCGCCGACGCCCGGATCGAGGAAGGACAGGTGGAGGGCGAAGCTCTGGCGTGGACGCGGCCGAGGGCGAGGTCGCGGTCGAGGGGGCGCTGGCGAGGCAGTGAAGAGAGCGTCGCCGAGCCCGGCAGCCGGGACAGGTGCTGGCGAGAGATCGGGGAGCCCGAGGAGCCCGTCGCCCCACTGGCGGCCAGCACCTGGCTCGATCAGCCCTGGAGTGGATCGCAAGCCGGCCCTTCGGAGACCCTCGAGCCCTGTTCGTCGCGTGAGGTTCGCGGACGACGAGTCCGCGGAGGCGAAGGCTGGCAACAAGGGCAAGCCGAAGGGCGACAAAGGGCAGCACCGCGGGACGCCACCTTGGCGTTCGTGGAACCCGAAGGGCAAGGGCGGCACGAAGGGCCAGGCCCGTGGCAAGGGCAAGGACAAGGGCCAGGGCAAGAGGTCCAACAAGAATCGGAAGTAGAATGCATGAGCTTCGAGAGCACTCGAGAGGCGTGTGACTGCACGTCCGACGGCAGCTGGGAGTCCGAGATCACCTTCTCCTCGTACCTTGAGGATGAGTGCAACGGCGCCGCTCATGGCGCAGTCTCGGACGAGCCGTCCACGCGAATTCACGACTTTCCTTACTTGAACCCGACGCGTGCCGCCAGTGAGCTGGGCAGTCTCTGTGGAGCTCCAGTTCGTGTTGTGGGACGCCGTCTAGCTGACCTCAGTACTTCTTCGCCCGCTTCGAGCGGGGCACTTGGCAATTTTGATGCGAAATCGTACGATGATATCCTCTCACCACTGACCGCAGGGAACGGACGGCGTGACCTGCTGCCGTTGCCCTGCGTCGATCTGACGATCGAGGAGTTGAGCATGAACGGCGTTGTGTTCGGCGAATCGGAGCCAGTCGATCCCTCCTTCGAGGACGACCTGAACGGCTGGCTGAAGCTCACTGTCCTGAGCCTGAACTTCCAGTACGCGCTGGGGGGCAAGCATCCTGGTCTCAAGATGGCCCCCTGGAAGGTAAGGCGCGGGCCCGCCAGCGCGGTGCAGCTGAAGGCCCTGAGGTTGCTGGCCAGGAGTGTGGGCACGTTCTTATGCCAGTACGAGGGCTCCGTGGCGAACCTCGACTGGACCCAGGAGCTGAAGTCGTCGGCAGCGAGCTACACGGGCATGGAGGTGTACCCAGCCGAGCAGCTAGACCGCGAGCGCCTCTTGCTCGCCCTGCCGTCGAAGGAGGCTTGCGGCTCGGTATTGGCGACCGAGGTGAGCGAAGGCTGGATCAGGAGCGTGCTGGAGCACCCGGAGTGGGTGATGAAAAGCCCCGCGGAGCTGGGCGAGATGCCCAAGACCCCGCGCGTCTGGGCCGAGGATGACGAGTGGGAGCTCATCGCGGCCGAGCTCGTGAACAGGGGCATCCTCGTCCCGATCGAGGCCGACGAGATCGTGAAGGTCAGGGGCCGTCGCGTGCTGGGCGGCCTCTTTGGTGTACGAAAGTCGGGACACGTCAAAGGCTCGGGGCTGCAGCGGCTAGTGATGAACATCATCCCGAGCAACTGGTTGCAGGAGACGGTCCAGGGGGACATGGGTCTCCTCCCGACGACAGACAAGTGGAAGAGCATCATCCTGAGGAGCGGCGAGGTGATGATGAGCTCGTCGGAGGACCTCAAGTGCTGCTTCTACGTGTACCGGTTGCCCGCTGTGTGGCACAAGTACATGGCGCTCTCCAAGAAGGTGAGCAGGTCCTGCCTCGGTCTTGACGGGACCGGCGAGGTGCACGCGGCCGCGGCCGTGATCCCGATGGGCTGGGTGTCGGCGACAGGCATCATCCAGCACATCCACCGGCGGCTGCTTCGTGAGTGGCTGGAGGGAGTGCCTCCGCTGCCTGAGGACCGTGAATTGCGGCGCGACCTTCCTCTGCCTCCACATCGTGAGAGAGGCTCGGTGGTCTCTCAGGGCGAGGCGAGGCTGCCGGTGCGAGGCGAGCTGGGCCGATCCTACAGCGACGAGCGCCCACAGGTGTACATCGGTCGCACAGGGCAGCGGTATGGCTTCTCCCCATCCAAGTGGGCGAACCCCTTCAAGGTGTCAAAGATGATGCCGAGGAGCGAGGCCATCGCGAATTACGAGAGCCACCTGCGCGACTCGCCCGATCTGCTGGCCTGCTTGCCCGAGCTCTCGGGCTGTCGCCTCCTGTGCCACTGCAGGCGAGGGCAGCGCTGCCACGGGGACGTGCTGGTCAAGATGTGGGCGGAGACGGTGCCGAAGGCGACGAGAGGAGATGACACGCTCATACCGGAGGGTGCTGGTACGGCCTGCTGGGTGGTGTGGCAGGTGTACATCGACAACCTTGACGTGCTGGAGGTTACCGACGAGGTCTCCGCGGCGGCGCTGAAGGCACAGGGCCCCCCCGAGGTGGTGCAGCTGGCTTGCGAGAGGTACGCGCAGCGGGGGGTGCCCAGGAGCGAGGATAAGGCAGTGTGCCGTGAGCCTGTCAGTCAAGTTTTGGGTGAGCTCATTGACGGCACGAGGGGCGTGATCAGCCCACCCCTGGAGTTCGTGTACCGTCTGCTGGGCCTCACCTTCGCCACGCTGGATCGGAATGTGCTGACTCAGACTTGGCTGCAGGTGGTGGCGGGCCGCTGGGTGCGAGCGATGATGTTCAGGCGTGAGACGATGTCCGTGTTCGACGACCTGTGGCGTGCCGTGGTGCGCTGGAGAGGCGAGCGCAGGCTGCCCGCTCCCGTTCAGAGGGAGCTGCTGCTGGCCGTGGGTCTCCTGCCGCTCATGAGGTGCGACCTCAGGACGCCCGTGAGCGGGCTCGTGACCGTGTCCGACGCCAGCATGCGCAAGGGGGCGGTATGCCGGGCTGTGCGCCTGCTCCCACACGGCGTTGAGGCAGCCAAGGCTTCTCGCAGGCGCCGGGTGGGGCGGCTGCAGGACGAGGGCGTGCTGCTGTCGCTCTTCGACGGGATCGGAGGTGGAAGACGGGCCCTCGACATGCTGGGGCTGAGCGTGGCCGTGTATGCTGCGTCGGAGACGGACCCAGAGGCCTGCCGCGTGGTGAAGTACGCGTGGCCGGACGTGGTGGAGCTGGGCGACGTCGCGAAGCTGAGCGCGCAGGACATCGCCAAGGTCCGAGACAGGGCCCCTCATGTGCGCTGGGTCCTCCTGTTTGCTGGAGCTCCCTGCGTGGACCTCACCAGGCTGAGCGTCGACAGGCGAGAGCTGTCAGGAGCGAGGTCAGGCCTTTTCTACGAGATCAAGCGGGTGAAGTCGCTGGTGAAGGAGGTGTTCCCCGTGGAGGTCGAGGTGTTCGACTTGATCGAGAATGTGTCCTCCATGACGGCCGAGGATCGCGACACGATGTCAGAGCACATGGGGCTGGCCCCGGTGATGATCGATGCCGCCGACATCTCACACGTTCGCCGAGAGAGGCTCTACTGGTGTGACACCGACCTCATGACGCCGTGGCAGGGCGAAGTCTGTGTGAAAAGTGAGGTGGTGAAAGTGACGATCCCTGGAGGCCCAGGCCCGCTGGGCCGCTGGCTGCGCCCTGGGCGAGAGTGGTCAGGAGCCGAGGTTCCTGAGCAGCGTCTGCCCACCTTCGTGAGGTGCATCCCGCGCGGGCGTGCCGGCGACAAGCCGAAGGGCCTGCACCAGTGCAGCGAGGCCGAGCTGGAGCGTTGGCGGAGGCACGACTTCTGCTATGCGCCGTACCAGTTTCGAGATCCTCACTGTCTGCGATGGCAAGGAGGTGCGCTGGAGCCTGCGGATTCCTTTGAGAGAGAGATGTTGATGGACTTCCCACCTGGGCACACGGCGACAGCGCGGGCCACACGGTTCCGCAAGCTGGCTGAGCTCGAGGTGGTACGATGCGCCCTGCTGGGCAACTCGTTCCAGTGCGGCGTGGTGGCATGGATAGTGGCGCACTGGGCTCATCGACACGGCTACCTGGACACAGTCCCCACGATGGCGGAGGCGCGCGCGGTCGGAGGCGCCTTCGACGCTGCCGAGGGCCTGGTGCAGGTAGCCAAGGAGGGCGACGACAGCGGGGTCGTGATCAGGGACCGTGGCCTTGAAGAGGCCGAGGCGCAGGCGGACCCGAGCATCCAGATCGTGGAGGAGCTGATCCGGCGAGCTGAGGTGAGGGGCTCGGACGTGCGCCTCGACACGCTGGAGGTCATGCGCCCTGACTTGTGGCCACGCCGCCCGATCAGCGTGAGCCGCTGGACGTGGAAGACAGTGCTGGTCTGGAAGTGGAGGTGGAAGAGCCACATCACGGCGCTGGAAGTGCTGAGCACGCTGGCTGGCCTTCGCTGGCGCTTCAGAGTGGGCCATCACCTTGGCACGAGGTTCGCTCATCTGATGGATTCGCAGGTTGGACTTGGTGTGATATCGCGGGGGCGCTCCTCCTCGCATCTGCTCAACGCAGCCGTCAAGAGGATCTCAGCTCTGGTCCTGGCGGCGTCGGCAAGACCGATCTACGGGTACACCGAGACCGACAAGAACCCAGCCGACGACCCTTCGAGGGAAGGCGGCATGTCAGGTGACAGCAATGCCAAGGAAGCGTCGCATTGACTATGAGATAGACCTGGTGTCCCGCATTCGGGTGCGACGCGCGATTGGCAGATTATCACACACACTAGTTCAACCTCGTACGTTTCGCAGATATGGTCAGATGGTGCAAAGTTTTGTCTCTTGGATTCGTGCCCATGGTATCGACGTGGCCACTGACCTGGAGCTGCTTGACTTCCAATTATGTGAATGGATAGAGACGCTATGGGCGCATGGGAGGCCGGCTGGAGATGCTGGGGCCACCTTGTCTGGTGTACAGTTTTTCCTGCGACGCAAGAGAGTCTTTCACAGTGCGTGGAACCTGCTGAAAGCTTGGCAACGGACTGAGATGCCACAACGAGCACCACCCATGCCAGAATATGTGCTGATGTCACTTGCCACGGTGGCTCGATCCTGGAGTCGGAATGACATAGCGGTGCTGCTTGTGATTGGCTACTTCGTATTCTTGCGTACAATGGAACTTCTTACTCTCCGTAAGTGGCAGCTGCAGTTCAGTAACGACGGCCTCAGCCTTGTCATAGCCCTGCCAGTGACCAAGGCAGGCAAGAGACGACACTGTGAGGAGTCCGTCACACTCCACGACGCCAGGATTGTTCACTTCATCAAAGTGCTCACTCAGCACCTGCCGCCTGAGAGCTCGTTGCTGCAGGGCACCGTGCCCGAATTTCGCGATGTGTTCAAAGCTCTCTTGAGGTCATTGAACCTCGAGCGGCACGGCTATCAAATATATTCTTTACGCCGTGGAGGTGCCACCACTCATTACAGAAGGTTCGAGAACATGGGCTTGACTTTGATAGTGGGGAGATGGCAAGACACAGCTGTGGCCAGACTGTACATCAGTGACGGTGTGCAAACTTTGCTGCAGAATGACTTCTTGCCTGCAGAATTGGAACGATTTCGTGTACTGGCGAGTGCTCTTAACTTTGATGTGGGTTGAGTTGAAAAGAAGGAGCAAAATATCTGAGCAGCTTCGCTGTCAGCATTTTCCTGACCCTCCCACCCGTCCCTGGGGATTAATGGCGGTAAACCAGAAAGGGGTGCATGGAAAGGGGTCCCGGGGGGGGGTTCGGACTCGCGTCGAGCGCTGCCGCCCTCTCCCGAGGGGGTTCGGACTCGCGTCGCGCTGCCGCTCCCGGTCAACTCCGAGGGGTCGGACTCGCGTCGCGCTGCCGCCCCTGGCCAGGCTTCGGAGTCCCCGGAGGACATGGGGGGGGTCTCCGCTGGCAGCCCCCCATGTAGCACAAAACCTCTGGTGAGAGGAGTAAAAAGAAGAGAGACGGGGAAAGGGGACACAGAGATAAATATCCTTGAGATTCTCATGGGTTTTATCTCGTCCCCCCTCCGTCCTCGAAACGATCTCCTCTAAACCGCCTCTCCGTAGCCGCCTCGGCCCCGCCCTGTAACCCTGCCCAAGCCGAGTTGGCTAAAAGATGTGCCGATTGCGAGCCATCTGAGGATGTGCTGCCGCCATCCCAGCAGGAGTGCCAGGGAAAGGGGTCCCGGGGGGGGGTTCGGACTCGCGTCGAGCGCTGCCGCCCTCTCCCGAGGGGGTTCGGACTCGCGTCGCGCTGCCGCTCCCGGTCAACTCCGAGGGGTCGGACTCGCGTCGCGCTGCCGCCCCTGGCCAGGCTTCGGAGTCCCCGGAGGACATGGGGGGGGTCTCCGCTGGCAGCCCCCCTGTAGCACAAAACCTCTGGTGAGAGGAGTAAAAAGAAGAGAGACGGGGAAAGGGGACACAGAGATAAATATATATATATAAATATACACACGCGCATCCAATCCCTCTATCTCTCTATCCGCCTCCCTACCGCTTCGTCCCTCTCCGTCTCCATCCAATTCGTGTATGTAGGTCCGTGGCTTTTCTCGCGCACCGCATCCAAATGTTTCGGTATGTTGCTCGTTTGGCATCGCCCCCCTCGCCGCGCGCCCTGCGATCGACATCTGTGCCCGAACGGACGTTCCCTCACCCCCTCCTCCCCTTCCCCTCTTCCCCTCTCCCCCCTGTCCTCTCCTCGCCTCGCGCTCCTCCTCCTCCTCCTCCTCCTCCTCCTCCTCCTCCTCCTCCTCCTCCTCCTCCTCCTCCCCCTCCTTCCCCTCCTCTTCTTTTTTTCATCATGTTCGAGTGTGATTCCGGCCGCACGGTAAATTTCGATAACGAGGGCGTTCGCTGCGTGCTCAAGGCATTCAGCATGCGCGAGAGGAAGGGGCATCGTAGTAGTGCCCACGCGAGTCACGCGCTCGAGCAAAAAAGACTGGGGGTCACCGCGCGCGGGGCGTTGGAGGAGGGGGCGACGGAGGGGGAGGGCGACGGTGAAGGGCACCGATCCTGAGTAGAACTTGAGGAAGCATCGAGCGGAAATGCCGACGTCGACCGCAGGGCGCGCGACCAGGTCGGAGGGGTAGGTCCTCGGTTGGAGGAGTCGGCTGAGCGCCAGCTAAGCCATCTTCGCAGCCGCAGCCGCACCGCGCGCGCACTCGTGATATAGAAAAGCTGGGCGGGCAATCGCAGTTTTAATCCCCCGTTAAGGGGGAGATACTCCGTGGTTTATTTCACCGCTGGGCTGCCACTCCAAGACGCATTTGCCTAAACCTGGATTGAAAAAAAACGAAACTGATTAGAATTGGATACTACAGCATGTACATGTAAGGGAAAGCAATAAAACATGCAAAAACAATAGAGTCGAAAAGTTGATCCGTGGATCCACTTTTTAAAGTGGATCCGCAAATGCATGAAAAACAACAAAAGTGCTATTGGATCCAGAAAGTGGATCCTGAGGACCTCTGGGATCGCCCTCGCGTTGCCGGCTGAGCCGCCCATCATCGTCAGTGCGTTGGGACAGCGCATTCGGAGGGTTCTCATTCGCTTTCTTCTTTCACACCTACATGTCGTACCTCTGGTGCGTTTCGGGCATTCTACAGTCATGGTCTCTCAGTTATTCCTCCTGGCATTGGAATGTTGTGGGTGTCGTCATTCCGCGTGCTTCTATAAATATGGAAGGTTTCTCGGGCATTGCTGAAAGTGGGTCGATGCACAGGTCCAGCTGTGCGCTGCGTCGTATACTCGGCCCGACAAAGTGAATTAGCATTTTTACGGGTCACTGGTAACCGGGGGCTCTGCGCGCATGCGTTCCTCGAGAAGTCGCCCGGTGGTTGGACCCCCGCGGCGCTCAGACTGTTGGCTTCGCCATCTGCAGAGCTTCGGCGTTGTATCGGTGCTCTCCCAGGTCTCACTGTGAAAGATTGCATCTCCTGCGGCATTCCAGGCGTTGCCTGGCGATTCCCTGACCCTCCGCCTCGCTGCCCGCCGGCCCGGCCAAGGACGGCATGCCTTGCAGGTGCGGTCATCGCGCAGGCGTAAAAAAAATCCCGCGGTGCTGCCCCTATGTCTGAGCAAGAGGGCACGTGCGCCATCCGTCGACCAGTCGGCTCAGAGCAGGCAAGTTTAGGCCGGCGCTCAAGTCCAGCCCAAGACCGTTTACATACATTTACATACATTTACGTATTCACATGTATCAGAGTTCTTGGGACGGGCGCACACCTAGGTGGGTTTGCTTGAGCTCGGAGCCGATTCACAAGTAAAATACTTTCGGAGAGTTGTTCTATCGGGAGCAGCGGGAAAATAAATGGAGCATCGTCGCGTCTGTCCTATATTACTCTTCTTTCACATCTGAGGTGTGGGCATGTCGGAGTGGAGAGCCAGGGCGCAGTCAGGCTTGTACCGCAGACATCCTCAGCAAAACTTACGCCACACAGGTTTAAGGGTTGCGCTACATATTGTTCGCATTGCTCGCGTTCTTCATGTCCACCAACACGTGTTCTCTTATTGCTGTGCATGTACTGTTCCATGTTAACGTCCCTATCGGGATCGCCAGTGACAGTGCCCATCCGTTCACGCGCAGATGACTGCATGCGGGGAGTGGCCTCCCGCCGCGCGACGCTCCGGACCCTACGAGGGGGAGTGCTAGATAAAGCTCTAGAGGCACAGGTTCATGAAGGTCTTACATGGATCAGGCTTCTTGGTGTCTCGCTGGAGTTCGATGCCCTAGGCCCCAAAACGAGCGCAAGCCTGTCCCTCGGCATGTTATTTCAGGGTATTTTGTGGCAACTCTCAGAGGCTACCCCGTCCCATTGTTTTATGGCGTTCTTGGAGACCCTCTTGGATGATCTACAGCATCTTAGTCGCTTGCCGGTGGTTACGTTTACCCCGACCGTCCATGGTCTGCATCTTGGTCTCACGGTCGCGCACAGTCTTATCCAGGTACGTCTGTGGTGGTTCGGAGGCCGTCGCTCTACACAGCAAGCCCGCCGGGCTAGCATGGTGCTGGATCCCGACCTGGCTCGTTTCCATGTCCAGGCCGTCTATTGCCACCTTCCTCCAGGTCGTGGAGCTGCATGGTTTTCTTGTTCTCCAGGTTCGTTTTTATCGTGGGTTTCAAGTGTGGGGAAAACGCTAGCCAAAGCTATATCTATCACATTGGGCTCCGGGGGCTCTATCTGGGGCAAGGGGGTCTGACGCGCAAAACTGGCGCACAAAGCGGTTCGATCGGCCGTTTTCATGAGCATGGACGTGCCCTCTACCAGTGCAGCGTAGGAAAACACATCCCCGACAAAGAACGTTACCAGCAAATCATAACAGACAATGGCAGTAAACACACGTACATGATCTTCGCGCGTATCGTACATTCCTCACAAGCTACAGCATACGAGGCTGCATACATATCGTTAGTACGGCCTGCAGCTAACTATCTCCCATCGTGTACAACACGTCATAGGCTAAAATCACGAGCACACCATGCACCTGCACGCCCTGGACGCGCTGTTCGCCGCCTGGTTTTTCGCTCTCTTGATCATCACCTGGACCATTCTCGTGCCTGGTTGGACCATCGGCTGGAGTCATGGATGGCGACGTTCATGGACGTCCGATGCTGCTGGTCCTGTGAACTTGTACAGCCCCGAGAACATGGTGCTTCTTCTGCGATGGGCCGCTTGGAGACCAGGGGAGACAATCTGGCAGCAGGCCTACAAGTACAGAAAACATGGCACTGACTCTCTCTATACCATGTGGCTTGCGCGCTGTATCTTTCCATGCTATCGTGAAAATAGTGTTGTACAGGGCATTCTGGGTGCTCACATGCGCCTCGCGGGGCTGCAACCTCCGCGCCCCACAGCGCATGTCGTGCAGACGGAGGAGGAGGGGCAATTTCCACGACGATGGATGCATCAAGTTATTGCTCTGTATTCTCCGATCCGCCCGGCATGGTCTCTATTAGTGAAGGGCACGTTGCATTTTACAGTTCAGCCAACAAAAACACTTGGGAAATCATGCGCCAACATTGCTCAAGTGCACCGTTCCCTGACTCTTGATGATCTGCGTTCTCTCCCGGCACAGGAGTTGGAAACAGCAGCTTCGGGCAAAGATCTCCTACGTTTGCAATGCAATTCCCGCCTGCCTTGGCAAGGGCCCGGCACAATCATATCCGGGAGCCGCGGGGGCACGGATAGCCACGAGAGCATTGCCGCGATAGGGCAGCAGTGGCTTCGACAACGCGGTCTTCTACCTGAGTTTAGTCTGCCTCTCTGTGCTCTCACTCGGGCACCGTGCCCAGGACCCGGCCGCCTGGATACCCCGCAGGAGACGGCCCTCACGGAGCTCTGCCACACCCTGCATGAGCATGCGCCTTTGCACTCCATCACGGTCGAGGACAAAACTCCGAATCTTTTATGGTTTATGTCGCCACTACCTTCCTTAAGCCGCTGGCTTAGCTTATTCCGCCACGCTCTAGACCGATGGCGTATATGCACGAAATCACCATTGTCAATTCTGTCTTGGTATCGATTGCAATTCGACGCCACAATGCCGAAGTCTTTCCGACGAAAACGTGAAGAACTTATCAGCATGTCTTCATTACCCTACGCGTACCCCACAGTGAGGAAGAAATGCTGGGGCAGCTCGGGAGAACATGTTTGTCGTAAATATGGTTTTTCTTGCTTCCGTAATATCATATCTTTGGTACGTATGCCACGTCGATTGGAAAATCGTCGGATGGGCGGGGCACTCCGGTATATCACAGACGTCATCACCCCTGGATGGAGTTTTACAGATCTTGAGCGGGCCTTCCCAGAGATCGAGCAGCGCGCGTCGCTGCTGCTACCTCCCATTCCTCGCCTCGGCTGCCCTCGTCCATGCTGCACGCGATGTGGCCTTGAGATGACTGCGCCGGGAGCGGTTGTGGCTGATGCAGGCCAGGCTTACGAAGCTTTGGCAAGCGACGCTATCGAAGAGTCCGTCGAGGCTTTATTCGACGAGACCCACAGAGTTTTCCACACGCAGACAGTTTCCGTCACCAACAGCCGCACTGCCGTTGTAGAGCTTGGCGGCCGCACCAATGTGCGACAATGGGATCGACGAGTTTACTGGCTGAAAACGCTTCGTTGTGCTCTCTACGGATTCCTTCCGATGTGATTTTATCGCGTGACCGATTTCTTCCTGGAGCAGATCAAAGGAATTCCGATTGGAGGGCCACTGAGTGGGGCAGCGCTCCATCTCGTTTTGTCCCGCTTGGAATATTTGTCAGATTGCGCACACGTTCAGCGCGCACGACAACTGGCCACAGGGCGTTGCGTTGACGACGTTCTGCTGGCATCTCGCCAGATCTGTCGTTCATGTCTTCGACGGCAGCTTTTCGGAGTGCGCAAAGATGTGGTCCAGTTTGAAGTTGACAGCGATTTCGATATCCATGGCGATACTGTTATATTCCTTTACCTTGACGGCATCATCAATTTGGGTTTCAACGACATCAAGTTTGAGTTCGTTCATCAAAATGAAGCGTACAGGCTTACAGGGGACCCTGATATAATGACGAAGCACACCATCCCACCATATTGAGACCACGTGTCTCCCAGCTCTTTACGACAGCATCGGAATGAACTTCGGGGGCGCCTTCATCAATGGCAGCGCCTGGGTCTATCGGATTGTTCATGTTTCGTCGCAGTATGTGTGGATGTATTACTATACTATCGTTTGGGGCACCCACACTACAGAGTACATTCCTCCTGGCAAACGCGCCGAGCTCATAGAACAAGGCCTCACCCTGGTCAAATATACCTCCCAACACCTCATCCCTCCCTCTGCAGCCATTTCGGCGCAATTTCAGATGTGCGCAGATATTGTTCGTAACCGTGCAAGCTCGTTTGTGGGCATGGGGTGCCGCAACAAGGGCAAGGGTGACAAGTCTCAGAACTGGCACGGTCAAAGTGAGTGGCGCTCGCGGTCTCCTCCCTCGTCCGGCGGGATGGGGGGCTTCACGCAGATGATGGGGCAGTTCGATCAGATGATGAACAACATGGGCGCGCTGGCTAAATTCACGCAGCTCAGCGCGCAAATCGCGGCAGCGCAGCAGAAGCAGCCGAACCAGCCAGCCTTTCATGGAGGGATCGGCCCGGGTTCGACACCTTCGCCGAACGCCCCCTTGGCAGCGCCGGCCAAGGAGATGGGCGAAGCGCTGGCTACAGTTTTGCAGTCGGCAAATCAAGCCATCGTCGCCAGCCAGGGCTCGCCAGACACCCGGCTCGCCCAGTGCATCGGGCGCCTCCGCGAGCTCGTGGGCGGCGCGAACGGCAGCGTGGCTGACGTCGAGCAGCATCCCCCGTTCAAGAAACTCAAGCAGGAGATGGAAATATTATCGGGAAAAGTCGACAAGCACGGGGAGGAGTTGCAGGAGATCCGCGATTCCACCCAGGCCACGCGCTCCGACATCGGGGAAATGAAGAACATGATTGGAAACATGCTGCATCACATGGGGCAGATGGGGCAACCGCCTGACGGAGCAGCGGCGCGCCCACCGGCAGCAGCCGCGGCGCCTGCGGACCCCAGACCGCGCGCTGCGTGCCCGCGCCTTCTGAAGGCTCAGGGCCACCTCGCAATCTTGGCCCTGATCGGCGTCGGCAGCCAGCGGGGGGACATGCAGCACCTCTCAGCTCACATTCCGGCGGGGGGCACGCCGTTTTCAGCGTGGCGGCGCGAGGTGCAGCGGACGAAATCCCCGCCACAATGGCGCGCGAAACTCACGAACCTCGGAGCCGATCAGCAGGTCGCCCAGGGCATGACGTCGCACAGGCGGGCTCCCTCATCTTCGCGCACCTCGACGCCGACGGCAATTGGGTCACCCCAGGCCTCCAGCAGCCGCCGCCGCCCTGAGCCGCCAGTCCTGCCTTGCAGTGCGCGCTCCTGGATTGGAGCCAATGGTTCCGATTCTTCTTTAGCGGCCCAGTGCGAGCGTGCAGTCTTATGTTTCTCATTGCCAAGCATGTGTTCCAATCCATTTCTTCTCTGTCCATTCTTTTCGCGATCATCTTCACCTGCGCCAGCTTGCGGGGTGGCGTTCAAGCATGCTTACTTCTCACACATTTCAGGCAAAGCCTCGAAGCGCTCCTCAGCACCGTTGCCATGGGGGGAGGTCACTACCTGCAGGCTTTAATTCCAGAGTTTGCTTTCGCCCTCGCTCGCTATTTGTGGCAATCTATCGGCGTGCATTTTCTAGCGTTCCTACTCGAGAGGCTCGGCCCGGGGATTCCCCGAAGCTTCGGGGATGAAGATTCTACATTCGGAGATTCTGCCGGGGCGGATCCGCCTCCGCATCCGCTGGGGGGGGGGGGGGCGCCAGGCGTCGAAGAAATGCCGCGCTGGGTGCTCCACGGTTGCCTCGCGCTAGCCATGTTTCATCCGCGTTCCAGAGCCGTCGTCGAACTCGTGGCTCATGCGCTTGCCGCGGTTGGGGGTCGATGCGCGGCTGCCTAATAGCGCGCGGGCTGAGGCTGGGTGGGCCTCTCCTGGGCGAGCAAAGAATGACGTCCCGAGGCGGCATGCGCCCCGCCTCTTGACGGATGTATGTCTCGTCTGGATTGTCCCGCCCATGTTTTCGTTTTAGTGGGGGCTGTGCGTATGTGTGCGTGCGTGCGTGATGCATTGCGCTTCAGAGCACTTGCATGCTTTTGTCCTTGATAATGTTCAGAGTCCCCATGCGCATCTAGGTATAGCAAGATCACCACCCCCGTACTCCAGGATGCATCCCAGCATGCGTAGTTACAAGTTCCCGCGGTGCTGCCCCTATGTCTGAGCAAGAGGGCACGTGCGCCATCCGTCGACCAGTCGGCTCAGAGCAGGCAAGTTTAGGCCGGCGCTCAAGTCCAGCCCAAGGCCGCTTACATACATTTACATACATTTACGTATTCACATGTATCAGAGTTTTTGGGATGGGCGCACACCTAGGTGGGTTTGCTTGAGCTCGGAGCCGATTCACAGGTAAAATACCTTCGGAGAGTTGTTCTATCCGGAGCAGCGGGAAGATGGATGGAGTACCGTCGCATCTGTCCTATCTTATTCTTCTTTCACATCTGAGGTGTGTGTGTGTGTGTGTGTGTGTGCGTGTGCGTGTGCGTGTGCGTGTGCGTGTGCGTGTGCGTGTGCGTGTGCGTGTGCGTGTGCGTGTGCGTGTGCGTGTGTGTGAGTGTGCATGCGCGTGCGTGTGCGTGTGCGTGTGCGTGTGCGTGTGCGTGTGCGTGTGCGTGTGCGTGTGCGTGCGTGTGCGTGTGCGTGTGCGTGTGCGTGTGCGTGTGCGTGTGCGTGTGCGTGTGCGTGTGCGTGTGCGTGTGCGTGTGCGTGTGCGTGTGCGTGTGCGTGTGCGTGTGCGTGTGCGTGTGCGTGTGCGTGTGCGTGTGCGTGTGCGTGTGCGTGTGCGTGTGCGTGTGCGTGTGCGTGTGCGTGTGCGTGTGCGTGTGCGTGTGCGTGTGCGTGTGCGTGTGCGTGCGCGTGGCGTGCGTGCGCGTGCGCGTGCGCGTGCGCGTGCGCGTGCGCGTGCGGGTGCGCGTGCGCGCGCGTGCGCGTGCAAGTGCAAGGGCGCGTGCAAGGGCGCGTGTGCGTGTGCGTGCGTGCGCGTGCGTGCGCGTGCGCGTGCGTGCGTGCGCGTGCGTGCGCGGGCGTGCGCGCGCGTGCGCGCGCGCGTGCGTGGGGCGGGTGGGGCGGGCGGGGGGCGGGCGGGGGGCGGGCGGGGCGTGGGCGGGGGCCGGGCGGGGCGGTCGGGGTCGGGCGGTGGGCGTGCGTGGACGTGCGTGGGCGTGCGTGGGCGTGGTTGTGGGGGTGCGTGTGGGGTGCGTGTTTTGATTTTGGTGGGGTGCGTGTGGGGGTGCGTGTGGGGTGCGTGTGGGGGGGGTGCGTGTGGGGTGCGTGTGGGGAGTGCGTGTGCGGGGTGCGTAGTTGTGGGGGTATGCGTGTGGGGGGGGTTCGTTTGGTGGGGGTGCGTGTGGGGTGAGTGTGGCGGGGTGCGTGTGGGGGTGGGTGTGGGGGTGTCGGGATGTGGGGGTGTTTTTTGTTGGTGGGGAGTGCGTGTGGGTTGTGTGTGGTGTGTGTGTGTGTGTGCTGTGTGTGTGTGTGTTGTGTCTGTGTGTCTGTGTGTGTGTGTGTGTGTGTGTGTGTGTGTGTGTGTGTGTGTGTGTGTGTGTGTGTGTGTGTGTGTGTGTGTGTGTGTGTGTGTGTGTGGTGTGTGTGTGTGTGTGTGTGTGTGTGTGTGTGTGTGTGTGTGTGTGTGTGTGTGTGTGTGTGTGTGTGTGTGTGTGTGTGTGTGTGTGTGTGTGTGTGTGTGTGTGTGTGTGTGTGTGTGTGTGTGTTGTTTTGTGTTTTTTGTGTGTTTTTTTGTTGCTTTCTTTTTGTTTCCGGGAGGCACGAGGGGGCCCCAGAAGGCGCAGGCAGGCCCTGGGTGATCTCGGGAAGCTCCCAAGGGGGAGCACAGGACACCACGGGGTCCCCAGGAGGGCCCCAGGAGGCGCCGCGAGGCCCCAGGAGGCAGACCGCAGGAGGCCCTTCAGAGAGAGGGCCGGGGAGGCACATCTCTGGTCGAAGGCGCGTCCCGCGCGTGCCCGCTTGGGGGGAGTGCGCTCGGAGGCACACCCAACAGGAGGTCGTCGGCTTCTTCGTACGTCCAAACACGGGCGCGGAGGGGAGATCCAACATGCGTCTGGCACCCGACGCAGCCCTGGGACGCGGACGCAGCGTAATGTACGAGGGACCTTGGAACTGGGAAAAGCGGACGCCGTGTGATGCACGAGGGATCGTGTCCCTCCGGCACGTCCCCTGGCACGTCCACTGGCACGTTCCGTGGTGCGTCCCTTGGCACGTTCTTGTTCGGCGCGGCACAGCGCAGAGAGCAGCACAACACAGCCCTTGGCACATTAGCATCACGATGGATGTCTTCAGCGCTGCGACTGCCCATCGCTGAATTGAGGTACTTGGAAACGTTTCCATGCCTCGCAGTTCTAAGCCCCTTTCCAGGTTCGTGGGTCGGTCATGCCGTCCCGGATTCATGCTTGATGGTTCTGGGGCCTGAGTGGCCCCGGGCACCGAGATCCAAGAGAAACGCCCGGATTGAAAACCATGCCGTCGGAGGTTTGGGGTGTCCGTGCTCCCTCCGCCGCGGCCCACCCCGGGGGCCCTGGGTCCCCCAGGCGGTCGCCGCCGCGCGCTCCAAGATGGCCGCGCTGACGGGGCAGGCCGACTGGCCGCTGTGGATCAGCGAGGCCAGCGGCTGCGCTGCCCCCCCCCTCGAGGCCGAGCCGCAGGCGGACCACCGTCGACGTCCTCCCTCCACGGGCGAAGTCAGGGGGCGTGGTATCGCTCGTACGCGTGCATTCTTTTCTCGGCGGGGATCGCTGATAGGGGAACAAGAAGTGGCATAAACATAACAACTCGGAGGT
>CAUYUJ010020936.1:42257-84757 GCA_963575745.1 Prorocentrum cordatum | reverse complement strand
GATTCTACGATTGTGTTCAAAGACGCATCAGGGGCGCCTAAGTCGAGCCTTATGCCTGAATACAACTTACGACAATCAGTGTTCGGAAGCGTACAGGCAGCTATGAGTGGAGCACAAATCAAAGGCATTGCCGGCGCCTCCGCGAGCTTTCGGCGGGGTGACCAATGGGCATATGAAGAAGGGACACGCTCCAATTCGCTTCACTCTCTGGAATTTCAACGACATAGTCGATAATTCGGGCAAATTAAACGGAGTCGGTAGTGGGCCCAAAAGATATGAGAACCCGTTCGCTTTTGCAGGGAGCCTCAGACAGATGATAAAGGACGCCGTGGATTTGATCGATGATATAATGCAACGGTCCCATGCGGTGACTATAGATATAATGTATACCGGCGGGGGCTCGAAGTGCTGGCAAGATGGCGATAACGGCGTCGGCCCGATGTGGGACGATGTTGCCACCGTGGTCCGAGCCAGAATGAACCGTCGGATTGAACACTACAAACCAATAGGACCGTTCCCCAGAATATAATGGTCCTTGACGGCGTCAGCCTCTAACGCCAGCTCAAGCACCGCCCGGGGGGCGTTTTCCATTGCAGTGCTAACCATCAGGATTAAAAAGAGAATGATGGGGGCAAATTCCGAAAAGTCATTGCCGCCCAATTATGTGCCGATTACATGATTAAAACAGCCAAACTGGCTGTTCTATTTTTTGTCAGCCTTCTGGCGGCTCAGCCGTCGGGGACGGCCGCGTAAAATGCCCCGCGAGGGAGGGCGGGCACGCCAAACAGGAGGCCAAAGTCCGAGACCTTGTCACGCACTGGCAGGACTGGTCACCCGAAGAAGGCAAAATTCCCAGGTCGATACTTGGCGCGCTCCCATTCAAGGAATCATTGACCGATAAAGAGTTCCCAGCCGTTTCAAACGGAACTGGAGGTGGCGCTATACACTCGTTTTATTCAAATAAATTTAAAGACTTCCTTGAAAAGGGGCTGCTTATGGTGATTTCTTCCCATGGACGGATGATGCTTACTTTTTGCCTCGCGGAGAAATCTTCTGCCCTGGAATGCCACCGAGGGGGAAGACCCAGAGACGAGCGACCGAGGGAGCGCAAAACGATGAGCCAATGCGTGCTGCACTCAAAGAATTTAACAAAACAGCGCCGACGGCGATGCCGAGCGGCGTAGCTGTTGCGGCGAGTAGTGCAACGCCAGGTGGCGTAGCGGCCCTTGTATTTACTGGGGCGTCGGCCGGGCAACCCGGCGCTGTTACTGCGACCGATGAGACCAAACCCGTCGGCTCAGCTGACACGGGCTCTGGTTCTAGCGCGAGGGCGGGTCAATTGCCACGCGCCCCTCCGTTGGCCCCTCCAAACAATATCAAAGAAATCGAGACACCTGGGGAAACGGCAGAAAGAACCATCCGTGCGAAATGCCCGGAGGGTAAATTGTCTAGGCTCAGTAAGGACTACAAGTTTCCGAGGAGGCCGAAAGATGGCTGCCCTGGAGAGGTAGAATATTTTTGGCCGCGCCATCAAGTTTATCAGCAGATAAAGAATCTGCCTGTAAAAGATGCAAAGACAGGAAATATTATTCATACCTACTTCCTTTGCCCATTTACAGTTACCAGCGGCGAACTTCACCGGGGTATGACGCCGTTGCACGCGTACCCAGGGGAAGAGGGGCGTGCTGCTGAGATCGCCGAGGGAAGAGAGCCTCCTCAAAGCTGGCAACGGAAAACAATTCTGAAAGATGGTGATAGCCAAGCGTGGCTTGCCTACCAGATGCTTCAGGAAACGACGAGAGTTCCGCCGATGACGCGGAACTATCTAGTGCCGAACTGGGCTCGTTTCTTCAGGATCAAAACAGATAGGTCGGTATCAAAGCGGACAGCCACAGTGGCTGACCGCTTGAATTGGGCCCAGTTGAGGACGACATCCCACAGAGCTGGCAGAGCTCACTGCGTCGAATTATCGTCGCCTTTCTTCGTGGCAAAAGAGAAGCTTGCGGAAGTCTCAGACTCATCCGCCGGGTGGTCAAAACAGTCACATGGTACGTCAGTGACTACCCTTCATGCTATTTTGGAGGGCCATCAATTGCTTCCATCAAATCCCAAAGACGGTGGAAGCGTGAAAACACATGTGGTTGGGGTGCATTCATTTCCGTGTATTGACAATCCCAACACTCACACCACGTACTCCATTGCGGAAGAGACCTTTGGAGATGGCATTTGGGTCACGGCTGAGATTGTCTACTATGCCAAGACGACAAAATCCATTAAAGGATCACCGATCCAGTACGTGAGTAATCCAGAGACTGATGTTTATACGAGTTGAGACTCTATCATCGGACCGCAGCAGCACTGTGTGTTCCTGATGCGTGGACACATTTGCTGCGTATTGCCAGAGATAACCATTGGAACCTGGAAGTGGACTTTGAGTTCGAAAGGTATCGAGATCAAGATCGGACTGAAGCCACGGACAAAGTCTGGGATGCTCACAAGGCCTGGGTCCCAGGCTTGACTTCTATCGAATGGCAAAAGGGAGAGAGCCCCTATTTGAGGGGCCAAGGCGAAACAGACGAAGACAAATGCGATGATATCTGGCCTTGGCTCCAAGAAACAGGAGTCAGACTGACCAAGATCCACGCAACGCATAGGGGCGAGGCCTCGGAAAGATCAGTTCAGTTGGTTGAGCAGAATAGACAGGAGAAGGGGGGGGCAGCTGAAGGGGGCGAGAAGGAGCCGGCGGCTAAGCCGCCCGGCATTCCGTTCTCAATTGATAAAAAGGATTTTCCTGACTTAGGAAAGGCATCTGCGAAGCCAGAGAGGACCTACAAAGCGCCGCCCCCTGGGGCTGCCAGTCGGCCCCCTGTTCCTAGGCCTCCTCCTCCTGGTGGACCGAAAGAAATTCCCGCCAAGAAGGCCCCGCCGGCGATTCATACTCCAATGAACCCTCCGGACCATCGGCCGAATATTACTAGGCAGGAACATGCTCCACCTGCGAAAGTGATTTATCCCAAGAAGGCCCCTCCACCGAGGCTCGATCCCAGGTCGGAGGACTTAGGTCAACCGCCAGCGAAAACGCCTCGATTTGATGGAGGCCCCGTTGCGCCTATGACTGCCCGGCCACCGGCTAAGTCGAGTGGCGCAGACGCAGTTGCCAGCGGGCCTTGGAGGCCGAGCGTTCGTGACCCTCCGCCCGAATTGAACATATTCATCGGGGCCAATGTTTCTGGCTCCCCGCCTGTCGGTCAGAGCCTTCAGGGAAATGAGCTTCGCTCCAAACAGGCGCCCTCCAAACAGGCGCCCAGCTGCAAGTCAGCGCACTCCCCGCGTACCGAGGCGAAGGCTGCCATAGCTGAAACTGGCGCTCCTGGAAGAGATGGAAACGACGATCCATTGGATATACACGACGCAAACCCCGCGGCTCAGTCGGACGGGGATCATTCATCCCAGGATTCGCCTAGTTTGGAGGGAAACGATGACATTACTTCTATCTCACTGACACTAAAAGAGGTCTCGCGTATGCATTTTGAGCCCCCGAGAGCCAGATCGGCGTTGAGAAATGAAAAAGAATTATCTTACCGCTTGAGAGGGCTGCGATCGAGTGCACACGACGCCCCAGCCGAAACTCTTCCGATGAAAAGGTTCAGAGTTGCTGCTGCATCATCTATTAAGACAGCATAATGTGTTTATGAGATAAACATACAATACGATTTAGAGGAGCTGAACACATATTCCGCTGCATGGAATGCATTTGCTGATGTTATTGTCGAACAGATTGCGAAGTGGGACAATAATTTTGCGCGCGCTCCGGTGATAGCGGAGAGACCTCGGTGGTCAAGACGTAAAGAGGCAGGTGGTTCTGGGAGTACGATCAGAGTGCCTACTCCTCCTGCCCCTCCGCCCGGCTCAGCTGCGACGGAGAACCCTCCGACGCCTCCGCCCGGCTCAACCGGGGCGGAACAAGAGAGACGCCATGAGGCACAAGAAGAACTATCGAGTCCAATTGTAGCGCCGTCAGACGAAGGGACAACACATGTTCCCAAATACGCGGCTCAGCCGCCACCGGGGGCTTCAGGCCACCCGGAGGCCCCTGAGACGGACACGGGAACGGGGGACTTTTGTACAACGTCCCCATACGATAATGATCCCCAGTTTCTAGAGTCAATGGATGACGAGACTTTTCCGTTTGGACCGGCATCTGCGAATATGTTTCGGAGATCGAGTCTTCCACTTGCTCCAGATAAAAGACCGGGTCAGCCGATGTACAGGGACCCTACCGATGGGGATCGAGACGTCGCAGTGGGGCATGCCGCGGTATTTAAAGAAAAACGATTGTATGTGACAACAGAAGAACGCCAACAAATACTTCGGGTTACGCCTGGACCTCTAAAGCAGATGCTCCAGGACGCCCATCTTACGGGCCCCGTGCCACCACACATCGAAGCCATCCGCAGTCGAACAGGAATCACGCTTCGATATATGGCAGGGTTCGTGGAAGATCCAGTCTTTGCAATATTGGGAGGCCTCAAACAGGACGATGGGTCTTTCGCGCAAGCAAAGGATTACATTAGAGCCGAGTTTCATTCCGATGACGTTCCAGACGGGTTTACTCCTGGAGCCTATGCGTGCCTGCAGCCACTTGTAGTTGGAGAAGATGTTGATGAGAACCCGGCTGCCTTAGGCAATTCGGACACCTGGAGTGGCCTGAGCTACCGATCGGATGACCTGGCCAAAAGGATAGGCCAATGTGCTGTATACATCGCGAGGCATTGCTCCGACTATGCTAGATCGTCGGGGGGCTGGGTCTACTTTGGAGACCTGGCGCAGGGACTAAGAGATGATGGTTTTACTTTCCAATCGTACGCCTTGGCCGCACACAGCTTAGCTGCGTTGCCGTCAGGGACGGTCGAAGTTTTAGGAATCTTTCCCAAATGATAGTCCCAAGCTTGTTGGAACACAAATCAACGCCATGTGGGAGCAACATAAGAGGGGCTCATTGCAAGAGGAGAACGGAAGAGAGATGCCGATACCCATATTCTATAGGGCATGCCAGGGACATGCTACGCTCGCTGCTTCGATCGAAAGAATGTATGTCCCGTGCGACCCTGGCCAAGTCAGAAGTCACGGATCTCTTCTTCATATTACAGACATCAAGACATTCTTGGAATCTGCGAGTGGAAATGTTCGCTTCCCGACGAGCGACTCTGGGCTTTGTTATGCCGCAGATTACGAATTGTTGCGCTTGCTTCCGACACACAATAGCCCAAACTATGCCTAATCCCTTAGATTTTCTTCCGTGGCTAAGCCAACGGAGATATGGACAGCCGCTCATCCCAAGAACTCTAGTACCTATGAGCAACCCAGCTCAGGGAGGGGAGCCGCCATCGGTGGGTACCTGGCCAGCGGGCGACACACACCACCTATGGCCGCATCTCCCCAATCTCCATCACCATGAGCAATGGGATATTATTGTTGTTTTTTCCCGGCAGAGTGCTCACCCGCTTCTCGCACAGAGTTTGCCCAGATGGGACTTTGGTGTCCCAGGAAGTGCCGAAATTCACCGACATCGACAAAGCCGTCTCCCTTGTGAGACAGGCAGATCAGATGCGCGGGACGGTGCTCTTCGACCGCGAATTGTCTTCATACGAGGTCACCTTCGACAATGAGTCGGTTATTGCCTGGGTTCATACAGACGAGAGACTAATCATTGATAGGAACCACAGGCCAATATTGGAGACCGCGATCCAAGATCGAATTGTATCCATCCCGTGGGATGATGACGGGAGATTCCTTTGTTGCCGATACCACTGGGTGAGGACAGGTTTTGCCAATTGTCTTGTCTGTAATTGTCCAGTCTGATACAAATTCAGGGTCACACGCGATTACATGACCCAGACGTGGGAGCGCAAAATTATCCCGCAGTCCCTTGAGGCACACGGCATCTTCATAACAGTGGACCATGAAGAAACTCTATCATGGAATCGCCACGGATATATACAAGCGCGGATAAAGAGGCAAGGGGGAGCTTCTGCCAATGTTACGAAAAAACGTCAACAACAACAATCAGCAGGAGCGAGGGCTTCCGGGCAATTTGCTACAATGGCGGCCGCTGGCACGATATTTGGCAACAGCCAGCTTGGAAATTTTCCAGCTTGGATCCCAGCACGCGCCGAGGCTCAGCCTCCGGCGCGACATGCTCCTTTCTCGCAATGTTTGAAGCCTTTGGTCAAGAGATTTATATCGCGGCTTGAACATTCGGCCAAAAACGTAAGAAGGCAAACCCCGCCAATTAATACCTGGTGGCCGAGATTGCGGGGAACTACGTTTGACCAATACGCCCGCCCGAGATCCTGCCCAGCCTTGCAGGCATTTCACTGGCCTGATGAAGAGGATGACTTAGTCACTCCTCGAATCGGCTGGGAAAGATGGTTCGACAACATGTCTAGAGCCAGCATCTTCGTTCCGACACTTGCTACAGTAGATGACGCGGTAGAGTTTGGCAGATCTTGGTTCGGCGTATTGACTGAGGAGAATGGAACCAACGCCGACAACGCCAACCCTCCTGCGAGGTTACCAGTCGCTTGGGAGAACAATTTTAGGGCGAGGCCGACTCGCAGTTCTCAGTCTGTTTCAAGACGGACTAGCATGTGTCGGGACCATCGTCTCATTATCCCCGTATTGCGACATGCCACCGGCGCAGCCGCGATGGCACGCGAACTGTCACAAATTGATCTGGATCTCAAAGCGAGCAGCGGGCCTAAGGCCGCGTTGATAACTGACGGATTTTTCACTCTTGACCATTCTGAGGGACACGTATACTCTCACCATGATGACCCTTTGATCAAAATAACATTGTTCGGGAGAGAAGTTCGAGAAATTGCTGCCCCTTACATGATAGAACACACGGGATTAAATCCTACTAACCCCGGCAGGGTCACCCTGACCGGAACGGCAGAATACGTGATCCCGGAGATTATCCAGACCATAGTAGATGACAATTGGTTAGTACCAGTACAACAAATGCAGCTGGGCCTTCGGCCCATAAGGATTTTCGCAATTGTTCGTGAGATAATCAGCTATTTCATATCGGAAGATCACTTTATTGGTTACCCGGGGCGAATCATTCGTCCCGAAATGGTGAGCACGGATGAAATTGATTCAAAGAAACGGACCGACGAATCTGCCTTGGACTGCCGCGTTCGTGCGGCTGTTAAAACGGACGATATCATAGAAAGGTGGGCCCACAAGATGGGCAGGAGAGTACAGAACGACGTCCGTTGCCACGGTGCTCTAATACAGGACGCCATTTCTTGGCTACAGGATAAGTACCCTGACCCTGGTGCCGAACCCCAGGACAAAGAAGATGGACCTTTCCGCACTGCATGCAGAATATATGGTGCCGCTGCAGCAGCTGCTGCTGCCAGAAGTATAATACAATTTATGAACGGTCGTAGGAATAACGATCCTGAACACGACGGCGAAGCCGAAATCGCGGGGCCACGTGCGCCAGCTGGACCGAAGGCCAGACCTTCATCGCGCCCGCCGCCTCTTCGACCTGGCATCTCAGACGCTCAGGTATCCGAAGAAGCTACTGGATCCCCCCGTTCAGTCGCCAGCTCAGCCGTGACGACCAGGGAAACAGACCCACAACATCCCAACATGGGGGATCGGTCGGAATCACAACGCGCGCGCGATGCTGCCATGGATGCTGCCGCTGGCGCTGACATGGATGCTGCTGCCGGCGCTGCCATGGGCGCTGCCGCGGGTGCAGCCGCGGATGCTGCCAGCAGCGATGCAGGCAACAGCTATGAGTGCGACCCTTCCAGGTCCTACCCGCGCTACGTGAACGGAACCCTCGTCGGGTACTACATCCACCGGAACAGGGTCACGTGGCTTACCAACGCTGAATGGTACACTCTGAATTACTGGCACCAGCTATCAAAATGGGAGCACGACTTCCGCTTCCCGCCGAGAGGGGCGGCACCGATGAGCGACACTGAAAGAGAAAGAGGGCGGTCTCGCACGCCTCGTGGCGTAGACGTACAGACGGGAGGATCGGCGCCGTCAAATCCGCCGCCTCCGGCGCGCCCAGACGAGAGAACGAGCACAATCCGTGGAAGGACCTGAACTGAGTTTCGCCCGCGTGACTCAGTCGCGGCAATGCATGCAAAACAATGTACCCACACGCGGAACGCGTGTTGGGCGCGGACACCTCTACTGGTCGGCTAAGCCGGTCCAGCGGAGAAAATTTATTTATCACAATGGTGGGAAGCGTCGAGCCTCTTCGGCCCTTGGCCCCCTGGCAGCCACCTTTGAGCTGTAAAAGCTTTTTCGGGTTGGCTCCGGTGGTTGTGCAAATGTACAGGCCGGGGGTGCTGTGGCTGGATGGGCTCTACGCGGCCCGCCGCGGGGGGATAAATATGCTCCTCTCCGCCTCATAATCGATTAAGACATAACTAAGTTTGCATGCATTGCATTGTCCGCTGGAACTGACAGCTGCGTTCCGCAGCTGTATGACTGCTCGAGCAAGCCAACCTTGGCTTGCAGGAGAGAAAAGGAGTGCGCTGGGGCGCGCGGGCGGCTCGTCGTCGTCCGTCCCTGGCCGACCTCCTCCCTTCACATTCCTGATAGAGTAGTCTTGCTTAGCGGGTACTTGTCTTATCAATGCTTCATCCCGCCCCCCTCTCTCCCTGAGCAGAGTGAACATGAGCTCTTCATTCCTTTGTCATCTTACCCCGATTCTCAGAGGAAAGACTTTCCAAGCATATGCATCGGCCGGCTCTGCCATCAAACGTTCACCGCTGTAGAATGAGTAGCACGAAAGTGGCGACAGTTGCGTAGATCGCAGCCCCCACGGCACCGCGAGATCCCGAGGTGGTCCGCGTGGGACGCGCTTCCGCTGGGCCTCCCAGGAGCCCGCGAAAGTGGCGACAGTTGCGCAGATCGCAGCCCCCAGGGCACCGCGAGGTCCCGAGGTGATCCGCCTGCACCTCCGCTGGCCCTCCCAGGAGCCCACGAACATGGCGACAGTTGCGCAGGTCGCAGCACCCAGGGCACCGCGAGGTCCCGAGGTGACCCGCGTGGGACGCACCTCCGTTGGGCCTCCCAGGAGCCCACGAAAGTGGCGACAGTTGCTGCGCAGGTCGCACCCCCGTGGGCACAGCGAGGTCCCGAGGTGATCCGCGTGGGACGCACCTCCGCTGGGCCTCCCAGGAGCCGACGAAAGTGGCGACAGTTGCGCAGATCGCAGCCTCCAGGGCACCGCGAGGTCCCGAGGTGATCCGCGTGGGACGCACCTCATCTGGGCCTCCCAGGAGCCGACGAAAGTGGCGACAGCTGCGCAGGTCGCAGCACCCAGGGCACCGCGAGGTCCCGAGGTGATCCGCGTGGGACGTACCTCCGTTGGGCCTCCCAGGGGCGGCATTTGCGCAGATCGCAAGCCCCCCAGGGGCGGCGGAGTCCCGAGGTGATCCGCGTGGGACGCACCTCCGCTGTGCCTCCCAGGAACCCACGAACGTGGCGACATTTGCGCAGATCGTTGCCCCCAGGGCACCGCGAGGTCCCGAGGTGATCCGCGTGGGACGTGGCTCCGCTGGGCCTCCCAGGAGCCCACGAACGCGGCGACAGTTGCACAGAGCGCAGCCCCCAGGGCACCGCGATGTCCCGAGGTGGTCCGCGTGGGACGCACCTCCGCTGGGCCCCCCAGGAACCAACGAAAGCGGCGACGGATGCACAGATCGCAAGCCCCCCAGGGGGCGGCGAGGTACCCAGGTGGTCCGCGTGGGACGTGCCTCCGCTGGGCCTCCCAGGAGCCCACGAAAGTGGCGACGGTTGCGCAGATTGCAAGCCCCCCAGGGGGCGGCGAGGTCCCGAGGTGGTCCGCGTGGGACGCGCCTCGGCTGGGCCTCCCAGGAGCCCACGAAAGTGGCGGCAGTTGCGCAGATCGCAAGCCCCCCAGGGGCGGCGAGGTCCCGAGGTGGTCCGCGTGGACGTGCCTCGGCTGGGCCTCCCAGGAGCCCACGAATGTGGCGACAGTTGCGCAGATCGCAAGCCCCCCCAGGGGGCGGTGAGGTCCCGAGGTGGTCCGCGTGGACGTACCTACGCTGGGGCTCCCAGGAGCCCACGAAAGTGGCGACAATTGCGCAGATCGCAAGCCCCCCAGGGGGCGGCGAGGTCCCGAGGTGGTCCGCGTGGGACGTGCCTCGGCTGGGCATCCCAGGAGCCCGCGAAAGTGGCGACAGTTGCGGAGATCGCAAGCCCTCCAGGGGGCGGCGAGGTCCCGAGGAGGTCCGCGTGGGACGTGCCTCGGCTGGGCCTCCCAGGAGCCCGCGAAAGTGGCGACATTTGCGCAGATCGCAAGCCCCCCAGGGGACGGCGAGGTCCCGAGGTGGTCTGCGTGGGACGTGCCTCCGCTGGGCCCCCCAGGAGCCCACGGAAGTGGCGACAGTTGCGCAGGTCGCAAGCCCCCCAGGGGGCGGCGAGGTCCCGAGGTGGTCCGCGTGGGACGCGCTTCCGCTGGGCCTCCCAGGAGCCCACGAAAGTGGCGACAATTGCGCAGATCGCTGCCCCCTGGGCACCGCGAGGTCCCGAGGTGGTCTGCGTGGGACGTACCTCCGCTGGGCGTCCCAGGAGCCCACGAACATGGCGACGGTTGCGCAGATCGCAAGCCCCCCAGGGGGCGGCGAGGTCCCGAGGTGGTCCGCGCGGGACGTGCATCCGCTTGGCCTCCCAGGAGCTTACGAAAGTGGCGACAATTGCGCAGATCGCAAGCCCCCCAGGGGGCGGCGAGGTCCCGAGGTGGTCCGCGTGGGACGTGCCTCGGCTGAGCCTCCCAGGAGCCCACGAAAGTGGCGACAGTTGCGCAGATCGCAAGCCCCCAAGGGGGCGGCGAGGTCCCGAGGTGGTCTGCGTGGGACGTACCTCCGCTGGGCCTCCCAGGAGCCCACGAAAGTGGCGACAAATGCACAGATCGCAAGCCCCCCAGGGGGCGGCGAGGTCCCGAGGTGGTCCGCGTGGGACGTGCCTCGGCTGGGCCTCCCAGGAGCCCACGAAAGTGGCGACAGTTTCGCAGATCGCAAGCCCCCCAGGGGGCGGCGAGGTCCCGAGGTGGTCCGCGTGGGACGTGCCTCGGCTGGGCCTCCCAGGAGCCCACGAACATGGCGACGGCTGCTCAGATCGCAGGCGGCGAGGTCCCGAGGTGGTCCGCGTAGGACGTGCCTCCGCTGGGGCCCCCAGGAGCCCACGAAAGTGGCGACAGTTGCGCAGATCGCAAGCCCCCCAGGGGGCGGCGAGGTCCCGAGGTGGTCCGCGTGGGACGTACCTCCGCTGGGGCTCCCAGGAGCCCACGAAAGTGGCGACAGTCGCGCAGATCGCAAGCCCTCCAGGGGGCGGCGAGGTCCCGGGGTGGTCCGCGTGGGACGTTCTTCCGCTGGGCCTCCCAGGAGCCCACGAAAGTGGCGACAGTTGCGCAGATCGCAAGCCGGCGGCGAGGCCCCCGCAGGGGAGCCCACGGCGACAGCAGATCCCGAGGTGGTCAGCGTGGGACGTGCCTCTGCTGGACTCCCAGGAACCCACGAAAGTGGCCAGATCGCAAGCCCCCCAGGGGGCGGCGAGGTCCCGACGTGGTCCGCGTGGAACGTACCTCCGCTGGGGCTCCCAGGAGCCCACGAAAGTGGCGACAGTTGCGCAGATCGCAAGCCCCCCAGGGGGCGGCGAGGTCCCGAGGTGGTCCGCGTGGGACGTGCCTCCGCTGGGCCTCCCAGGAGCCCACGAAAGTGGCGACAGTTGCGCAGATCGCAAGCCCACCAGGGGGCGGCGAGGTCCCGAGGTGGTCCGCGTGGGACGTACCTCCGCTGGGCCTCCCAGGAGCCCAAGAAAGTGGGGACAGTTGCGCAGATCGCAAGAACCCCAGGGGGCGGCGAGATCCCGAGGTGGTCCGCGTGGGACGTGCCTCGGCTGGGCCCCCCAGGAGCCCACGAAAGTGGCGACACTTGCGCAGATCGCAGCCCGACGGCACGAGAGAAGAGGAGAGGGGAACACAGCAAACAGGAGAGGAGGAGTGGAGGAGAGGGGAGGAGAAGACGGAGGCCGGGGCGACCACACTGCTCTATTCAAAACGAGTATTCAACCATAGGAGGGTTGGCAAGAATCAATGGACGCCCTGGGGTCTCAGGGTTCGGTTTCTTGTGGAAGGTTTCTTGTGGTCGAGCTCCTGATGGAAACCACCTCCGCCCAGAGGGCAAACGTGATTCGAATGGTTAGGGTAGAGTGCGAACCCGATGCGAACCATGTGTTGAAAGCTCTCCATCTTATCCCCGGTGAGACAGACCTCATTATCCAAAGCGTTGTCTGTAGGATAGATACGCGATTATACGATCTTGCTGCCACCGCGTTGATCTATTGGGTCTTCTCTTTCCCCCATCGATCTCTCTGCCCCCTTATCCCGCTCTTCTCTCCTCCCCTGCCTTCCCCATTTCCCCTCTTTCCCTTTCCATTCATCCTGTTCCACGCCTCCCTCCCCCCGCTCCTTGTTGTCCCCTCCTTCCTTCGCCGCTTCCGTCCCCCTTCCCTCCCAGCCGAACTCCTGACTGCAGTTGGGCTGGTCGTGGCCGATGTCAACCACCCTCAACACGCCGATGAGCCATTGCCCTTCGTTTTCGTCGGAGGCACAGCGGGGGGGATGCAGGAGAGGCTGCAGGGACGGCTGTCGGCAGCGGCTTGCTCTCGCGGATTCTTCGGATGAGTAGGCGATCGTAACATGAGGGGGGGCAAATCGCCTTGTGGAAGTGGAGGATCGATATGCTTGGGGACGTTTTTTTTGAGTACGGAGGCCTCCACGGACCTAGGGGGGCCGCGTGTCGCAATAGGGGCCGCTGAGCTGTTCCATTTTTCGGGTGCGACGCAAGGGCGCGCAGTTAACCACGCTGGTGCAGCACGAAGCGCTACGTTAGGTCACATTAATCATGGACCTGGCGGCAGTCAAATGGAATCCGGTCTGTCTCAGAAGTTATATTGTTGACGTTTCGCGTATCTCCACCCGCTAACATCAGTCCTCTGGGCCTGGGAGGCTGCTCCATATGCAAGTTGCACAGGGAACTTGCTGGTACAGATGAGGGATTTGGCTGCCCACACTATGGCAGTCGTGCAGTATATCGGAGGCGGAATCGCCATGTCCAACCGTCGCCTTGACGAGGACCTTCCCGCTTCCCCAGCCCCCGGCACCGTGCTCATCCCTCCCTCCATGTGCGATGACAGGTTCCGCAAGAAGCAACAAGATGCCAGCTACAACTGCGACGAGTGCACCAACGCGGGGATCCAAGGCACAGCCGGCACCTGGGAAGACGACGACACGAGAGATTTGCTGGCACAGAACCGCGCCCAGGCCTACACGCAGGGACTGAATTGCAGGTGGCTTTGCGAACTGTGTTGGGTCAAGTCCCTGGAAAAGAAAGGAGTCGAGGTTCCCCTCCCCATCCACATGGACGGCGGCACTAAGAAGTCCCTGCTGCAGCGCCTGCAGGAGCACAAGCGCAGACTGGAAGAGGCACGCTTTCGCAAGAAAGCTCGGACCCTCCCCCCCTTGGCCAGGCTACCAGTCGGGTACGGGCGACCGAACATCGCGCCAACCCCTTTCATCCTGAAGGACCTCGTCATGTGCACACCTCCTGCATTCCAGCCACAAAAAGGCGGCACCACCCTCCCAGCTCACAGGCTGTCTGACGGCAGGTTTGGGTCAGATTCGCACCGCACGAGCTTGTTCACAGCAGTGTGCGACGCATGCCCCCCCGGGGCTCCTCGGCTTGTCTGGGAAACCGGCCGCCCCGCTCTTGGATGTTTCACGTGGCGCCCCGAGCCAGGGGCACCGTGCAACGAGCAGACAGGCCTGCCCCCGTGGGACACGATGCCCACCCTCTGGACCAGGCAGCAGTGGAACGCGGGATGGGCCTGCAGAAGGTGCCTCATCCACATATGGAATGTGGCGCCAGGCATCCCCGACCACATCCTCGACCACCACTCGTCCGAGGTGTACCCCACTGCTCCCACCAAGCGGAAGACTACAGCGGAGGTGCCAGAAGACAGCTACGACATGTGCGCACACTTCTCCCCAGCAGGAATCTGTGCGTCGGTGAATGACGCATTCTCACGACCCACGCCCCGCGAGGATGGCGCGTCACCACATGACATGGAGATCAGCAACTCTGACGGCCAACCGGGAGCAGACGGCAGGGCCTCCAGCAGCAGCAGCTCGTCATTTCCCAAAGTGCCTCCACCCGTGTGCCCCTTCTTACCCACGCTCTCCACCCATCGTCTCGCCGGGGTGGAGTCTGATGGCCCGGTCCACGCCCTGGTCAAGTACATCATAGAGTGGAACCACGCGGTCTATATCCGATGGGCCACCTACGCACAGCAACGCGGCGAGAATATCAAAGGCGACATAACCGACGAGGCGGGATGGCCGACTGAGCGGTTGCCCCCCTTCCTGCTCGCGGTGTACGGAGAGGCAATCCCAGAGAACGGACACCCCCCGCGCGCCCCATGGGACGGACAGCGCGCCGCAGCAGCCAGAGTGGTCTCACACCTGGCGGGCAAGAACCAGAAGTACAAAGAATAGTGGGATCGCTACGCAGACAACCTCACCGACCAGAAGGGGCAGTGCCCCTTCCGACAGCCGTTTCACATCCTCATGGTCTTCCTGACAAGGTTGGAAGGCTCCGCGCTGGCCAGGGGCACCATCAACCACCTTGCCGCCCTGCCCTTGGAGACGGCAGCTAGCAGCTCAGGCGGGGGTGAGTCACCAGCAGCCAGCTGGCTCAACAGGACCACCAGCAGCAAGGAATCCCCCGCGGCGGAACGCCGAGTGGAGGCCCAAGGAGCACCCCCGACCCGCACCGTCGCGCCACCCCCACAGCCTGCTGAGGCTAACGGGACTCCTGCACCCCAGGCAGAGGGACAAACCCCACCGGGACATTGCAAAGGCGAAGGCGACGTGGAAGGGGTTGATTGGGGAGAAGAGGGGGGCAGAAAATCCGAGTCAGACGTCCACGCGCGCTCGGGCCCGCGCGACATCTCCGTGGACTCCAGCTCGCAAGTCAGCCCCGCCCACCCCGACGACGACCTAAGTGACACAGCTCCCCCTGAGGATTGCAAAGTGATCCATGACCCCCTCCAGCTCTGGGAAACACCTCCCGACAGGACCGACTCAGAAGTCTGGTCCCCATATGTGCAGGCCGCCTCCAGGGAAGCAGTCAGAGATAGGAACGCCCCAGGCGACCTTCGTAGCAGGGATGAGCGGATCCGGAGCCTGAACGACGCCCGGGACAACAGGTCTCTGAGATATGCGGATGGCGAAGGTAGCCAGCGACCACCTGCGATAGATGAAATCAGGGTCAGGGAACGCTCGGCCACCCCACCCCCATGCGACGTCTCTCGGCTACCGCGCGCCACCCGGGCCTCCTGGCACGACGCGCGGAGAGCGCAGCCACCCGCCGAACACCCTGGCGATCCCATGGGAGGCATCCCCATGTATATGTGTCCGGTTTACCAAGCGGACGTCTCAAGGGACGAGCCGGCACCAGACAAGATCTCACGTCTGCAGAAGACGTTGGGAGGTGCGTTCAACGGAGTTCGGGCGCCTGGGTCAAGAGGGCAGCCTCGAGGCAAGGGTGCCACTGTACCAAGCTTGATCCCAAGCTAAACTCCGTACAGCAGCGCAGCGATTTCCTCCAGGCATGGAGCAAAGCGGAATTCGATGCCTATAAGATGGGAAGAGAGTTCAAGCTCCGCGTCGACTGGTCGAGCGTCAAGGATCGACACCGCAGGCTCCTGCAACGCGACGCCAGACCGCACGCCTCTCGCGGGGTCGACAGCAGTGATCGCCCACCCCCTGGAACCACAGCGGGCAAGGGGGCGGCGCGTACGGCCCCGCCAGATCAGTGGACCGGTGCATCTAGCTCAGCCCCGCCGTGGCTCGGATGGCAGTCATGGGACACGCGGGGGCGCCAAGGTGCGCAATGGACCGAGACAGACTGGAAGGCGAAGGGCAAGCGCTATTCTCCCAGAGGAGATCACCCGCACGCGGACAAGCGTCCACGAGGTTGGGACTCCTGATCCAGATGACGGGGGCGCAACCAGGGACCCGTGCGAGACTGGCCCATCCCCCCCGGCTAGCGAAGGAGCACCCACCGCCGTGGTTGGCACCCTCTACTCAGGATTGCCCACAACCTAGGCACTGAGCAGCTCCCAGAGGGCCCCAACCGCGACGACGCCTCCCTCGAAGGCAGTCAGCGAACCGGTGATCGCCACGGCCCACCACCTATCGCGCTGCCTGTTACGTGCAGCACACTCCACCTCTTTCCCCACCGTGGCCCCTCTCCGGCATTCGCCGCCCCCCCCCCCCCCAGACAGTTTCATTTGCAGCGCCCGGCCTTGGCCGCAATGCCCTGTGCTACCTCCGATGGGGCGGAGGGGCGCCAATCCTTTCGCTGCGCAGATAGACAGCCCGCGCTGGACTCGTGGACCTTGCAGCGCCCGGCCTTGGCCGCAATGCCCTGTGCTACCTCCGCGGGGGCGGAGGGGCGCCAATGCCCTTGCGCTGCACACATGGACAGCCCACGCTGGATTCGTGGACCTTGCCAGGCCTTTCCTTCCCTGCGGCCGACTGCCGCGCGGGACCTCGGCCACTGCCTCCCTCGGTGGAGGCCACTGCCAGCGCGGGCTCTGGGGCCGTCTGCGCCATCTCCCCAGGACGGCCCCCTTTGGACGGCAGTGACTGGTGGCTGAAATAACCCACCTCCTGCGCCCCACCTCTTTCACAGCACAGTGGACGGCGGCGGTTGGTGAACGACATTACCCGCCGCACCGCCCTCGCTCAGCCCCGCCCCCCCGTGGTCATGAAGTTCTGTGCATGGATGCCCTGTGTATCGTTATCTGTGTTCAGCGGCTTTTGGCTGCGCCCCCTCCTCTCTTCTTCTCATTCGCAACGTCTCTGCGGCTTTTGGCTGCGCCCCCCCCCCGATGACAGCCTGGATTGCATCGGGCGCAGAAGAACGCTCGCCCTGAGACCTGCCCAGGGAGCATCGGCCCCTCGTCGCCGACCCAGCAATGGTTCTACAGAGGACGCCTTGGCACGTCAGCGCGCAGCCAGCGATCGGCGCAGCCCAGCAGCTCGGCAGCTGCCAGCCACCTGCATGCCCTGGCGTCGGAGGCTTCCGGCTTCTACATGGGCAGCGTGGCAGGAGTTGAGTGGAGGCGGCTGTCCTCCATACACAGGGTGACTGGCTTCGTCGAGCGGCCCCGCATCGAGTGGTTCAGTCTCCGCGTCCAGCGGCTTTGGCGGCGCCCCCTCCTCCTCCCCCTCCTCCCATTCCTTCATTCGCAACGTCTCTGCGGTTTTCGGCTGCGCCCCCCCCCCCCCGATCAACTGCGAAGATTGCATCGGGCGCAGAAGAGCGCCCGCCCTGTGACCTGCCCAGGGAGCATCGGTCCTTCGTCGCCGACCCAGCCATGGCGCTACTACAAGGACGCCTTGGCACGTCAGCACGCCGCCAGCGAACGGTACAGCCCAGCAGCTCGGCAGCTGCCAGCCACCGGCATGCCCTGGCGTCGGAGGCATCCGGCTTCTGCATGGGCAGCGTGGAGGTGGTAAGTGAGTGTAGCTGTCCTCCATACACATGTTGATTGGCTTCGTCAAGTGAGCGGCCCCGCATCTAGTGGTTCAGCCTTCCGCGGTCCAAGTTCGTCTTGCTCTTCTCGGCGCAGCCACGGCCCCCGCCCTCGCCTGGGCATTGCATCGTTGCACCCCCGAACTGCGTAAGTCGGATACAATGTAAGTGGACTAGCTACCTGCTGGTGGTTGCCGGCCTCGTGCACGCGCGCCAGTGGTCTTCACAGCACAGTGAACGGCAGTGGTTGGCGACCGACATTTACCCCCGCCCAGCCCCGCCCTCCCGTGGTCAAGAAGTTATGTGCATGGACGCCCTGGGTGTCTTTATCTGTGTCCAGCGGCTTTTGGCTGCGCCCCCTCCTTCTCTTCCTCTCATCCACAACGTCTCTGCGGCTTTTGGCTGCGCCCCCCCCATCAGCAGCGTAGATTGCATCGGCCGCAGAAGAGCGTCCGCCCTGAGACCTGCCCAGGGAGCATCGGTCTCTCGTCGCCGACCCAGCCGTGGTTCTACTACGAGGACGCCTTGGCAAGTCAGCACGCCGCCAGCGAACGGTACGGCCCAGCAGCTCGGCAGCTGCCAGCCACCGGCATGCCCTGGCGTCGGACGCATCCGGCCTTTGGGCAGCGTGGCAGGTGTTGAGTGGGTGTGGCTGTCCACCATGCACATGGTGATTGGCTTCGTCGAATGATCGGCCCCGCATCGAGTGGTTCAGCCTTCCGCGGTCCAAGTTCATTTTGCTCTTCTCGGCGCAGCCACAGCCCCAGCCCTGGCCAGGGCATTGCATCGTTGCGCCCCTGGACCGCGTGAGCCGGATACGATGTAAGTGCACTGGCTACCAGCTGGTGGTTGCCAGCCTCGTGCGCGCGCACCAGTGGTCTCTTATTGGATGGTGCCCCGCCACCCCTCATTGAGCCCGGTGCTCATCGGCTTTTGGCTGCGCCCCCCTCCTGCCTGAGTTTCGCCTTGGTTCGTCGCTGACCCGGTCATGGTTCTACCACAAGGACGTCTTGGCCCGCCGTCAGCACGCCGCCTACGAGCGGCACGGCTCAGCAGCTCGGTAGCCGCCAGTCATCGGTTCGCCACCGGCGTCGGTGTATTCGGTCTCCGCGCGGGCAGCGTGGCAGGTGTGGGTTGGGGGCGGCTGTCAGCCATACATTCGGTGACACCCGGTGTTTGGCTTCGTCAAGTGAGTGGCCCTGCTTTGAATGGTTCAGCCTTCTGCAGTTCGTGGTCGTTCTCCTTGCAGAGCAGCCCCTGTTACCAGCCCCCGTCAGTACATTGCATCGTTTTGCCCCCGAACTGCGTCAGTCGGATTCGATGTGCACGCGCTGGCTACCGGCTGGAGGTAGCTCAGCCTCGTGAACGCACACCAGTGGTCTTCCTTTTACTGGATGGCGCTCCGACGCGGATCAGCTACACCTCAGCTTCAGTGAGCCTTGATGAGTCAAACCTCTTTCGCCGCACCATCGTTTACTCGCGGTGCTGCAGTGAGCCTGAGTTAGTCGCTCGCTTTCGCTCTCTCTCCCCCCCCCCTCTTCTGTGGTCTAGGACGGCCTGTCCCTGTGTGCACGCGCGTGGGCTTCGCTTGGTCATTGGCCATTCGGATCCTCGTTCTGCCTGCGGCTTTTCAGTGCCCCGCCGTCCGTGTTGGCCTCGCTTCCGAACGTGGTTCGGCTGGGGCTTGGCGCCGCAAGGGCGACTTCCCCCCCCCCGTTCCGCTGCTGGTCGCCGCGCCTTTGCTTCCCCGCCTGCCGGGATGTCTGGGCCGGTCACCTGCCGACGCTGTCTGCGTCTCAATGAGGGGCATTTTGCCCCTGGCATGTGCATGCGCCACTGCGGCCAATTTACATCGCACCGCGCCCTGGACGTTGTGCCCGCTCCTTGTCCTTCGCCTTGGAGCCGCGAACCAAAAAAGTATCTCCACCCGCGTTCGCTCTCGCCTCTTGCTCGCCTTTCTTGCTCTCCTCGTGTGTCCCTCTTTTTCGTTCGGCTTCTTGCTCCCCTCGTGTGTTATTGTCCGCCGCTTCCGCTGCCTCGTTTTCGCCACCGTTGTGGCTCCCTTTTTCCGCGTGCTACCTGCGCTTGGTCTGCGCTCTCACGACTTCTAAGACGGCGCGGAGCTGTCTGCGTCGCTCGCGATCACAAAAATATCTCCACCCGCCCACCCAGAAACGATCGCCAGACGGCTCCCCTTCCTCTTTCCTGTCAGCTGGCGTTGTGCTGAGACAGTGCTTTTAGGTCGCCGCTTCGGCCAGGGCGGTTCATGTGGCTTCCCCCCATGCGCCTGGGGCTTGGGCTCGCGACTGCCCGTTGCGGTCGACAAATTTGATAAAGCATTGCGTTAAACAGGACAGAACGATCGTCTGACGATTTGCTCCGATCAGAGAAGGCTAGGAGCATGCAGTGGAACAGCCGCCCGGAAGGTCCGGTGGAAGACCGAACCCATCCAGCATTGATGCCCATGCGCGTTGCCATGATCAAGGGAGTCTCTGCGCACGCATTGGAACAGCCGCGTTGGAAGCGTGGCGGGGGCGTAGCAAGGACCATAAACATGTTCAGAATGAAACCGTTAACAAATGCATGCCGCGGCGCCTAAGTCGGGCTGCGTTGGCGTTTGCCCCTGTTACCCTTGCTTCCTCGGGGGTGCCTCAGACCAATATGCAGCGTGGCGGGGGCGCAGACAAGGCTGACACGCGCAAGCCGTAAGAGATTTGTTTTGCGAACCACGTAGGGATACAGTCGAGATTCTCTAGCGCAGGACAATGTCCACGTGTCGATATGGCCCACCATGCGCAGGGACGCACAATATCCCGAATGTTTTGTGCACGGTACGAGGTGCGATATCGACCTTTTCATCCGATGTGAGATTGTCTTGTCGACCAGAGCATAGCGGAAGAGAACCAGGCAAGGGCAGGGCCCTAATTGACGGTTGCCCATCTCCGCCATGGGACCCGCGCGCACTCGGGACCCCCCTAAATACCTAGAAATAGCCCTTTTCATAGATTTCGCGACGGAGTCGCCATGTACAACAGCGACCATGATGTGTTACTATCTCGCAGATTGAGAGGCATCACTTTTATTCTCAATTTGTGCTGGATAGTCAATCGTCGTCGGGATGCGAATGGTGGAAGCCAAAGAATGGCCGATGCGGCGACCACTGACGAGTTGGAGAAATCGGCATTCGAACCGACGCGTGGACGCAGGGGCTTAGGACGCAGAGCAATGACGACAGCTATAATTCTTGCTAACCGACGCGGCATTGACCCACGACCACGAGCTCAAGAGTTAGGATCACGGTCAGGGTACACCGCGACCCAGGAACCGCCACCACAAGAAGCATCAGGGTACTCCTCACAAGAAGATGTACCACGACCCCCTGGCGCGATGCCATCATGCGGCCATGCGGGCGCGCTGTCACCTCCCCCGACGACAGCGCGACCGCCAACACTGGCAACGCGGGCCAGACAGCCGCCACGACAAGCTTCGACCCGCAACATGACCCAGCACACTCGCAGCAACGACTGGGGCCACCCGCGTAACTCGAGGCCCCCCACCGCGCCCCGCGCCGCCGGGAGGCGAGAGCCGGTCGGGGAGCTGCGAGCGACGACGGCGCAGCCACCAGAGCAAAGGCGCAGCAGCGGGCGCCGCGAGCACGCCACCGAGCCGCGGCCCCGCCTGGTCAGTAGGGTCGCGGGAAGTATTGTCTGAAACAGTGGTGGCGGCAATGCCCCAAGCGATCGTTTTCTTATTCACTGTTTTGCCGATGGTCGCCCGCACTCGCAGATCATAGCTCTTTCTAGCGCCTGTTCAAGCAAGCGGGGTTTCCCCCCCACGGGGCGCACTGTTGCAAACAGTCGCGTGAAGCAGAGGTCCAGAGCCAGACCCCCCCCCTCCCCTCCTTTTCCGCCCAATCTCGAAACGACGAACAAGGAAATTCTGACCAGGATGAATTGGGGCGACTGTCGGACCTGCCCCACGCGGAACATCCTTGGGCAGCGGCTGCTAAGGCACAAACGGCCGCAGTACGACAACAAAGCGCCCTCCGAGCAGCCGACGACACAGCAGGCCGCTCAACCGATCCAGCAGCGCGCTCACACCAACAGGACCAGCAGCGGCAGCAAACACGATACCGAACGCGATGGGAGTGACGGCCGAGGTATCTGTAGCACGACAGCAGGTCATGCGCGATTAATGACGTCTCGCGTTTCCCCACCTGTCCGTAGCGCAGTCTGGCTCGAGCATTTTGGCTCAAGCCCTTTGGTTCAAGCCGTTCTGGGTCAAGCCGCGGGCCGACAGGAGGCCATTGCCCTTGCCATATATATATATATATATATATATATATATATATATATATATACATATACACATATACACATATATATATATATATATATATATATGTCTATATATACATGTATATATACTTACTGTTTTCGTTATTGCTTCCGTTTCCACGCCCACATGTTTGTGATGAGCGCGTGGCATTATGTCGAGGCCTGGTCAGAGTGGCAGCAACAACGAGGTTGGCACAGTCATGGTTGGCATAGGCAGCACGGCCTCCCAGATGACACTCAGAGAAGTTGGCACAGTCATGATTGGCATAGTCAGCAGGGCCGCGAAGGCGATGATGCCATCTCAGTCCAGGCAGCCCGCCGCGCGAGACAGCGCGCGGCCCGTCAGCGAGCAGGTCGCGCAGCTTCTCCGACGGGCCCGAGGGGCGCTGCTTCGGCGGCCCCGCTTGCAGCCGTCCCTGCCCCAGCTTGCGAGCCCGAGGTCGTCGCCTTTCTGTGCCAACTGGGGTTCTATGCGTCGAGCTTTGCCGAGCATGGTTCCGGGCGGATGGCTGAAATGTGGCCTATGAGCGTTCAACACATGCGCGATATCGGCTTGATACCTGGTCATTGCATGCGTCTGGCTTCAGCATTGGGCCAGCAGGTTGCAACTATTGCGCGGGGAATGCGCGTCGAAACTCTACTGCGCCCCGCTTCGCTCCACGTCCCGAGCTCTTCCTGGCCTCCAGCGCCGCTGGGCGGAGAGACGCGCTATCCGCTCGCTGGGCCTGGCGCGTCGCTGGGGCCGTCGAGACCTGGTTGGCCCGGCGCTGACCTCCCGTATCATGCGACGACCAGTCGCTTACCCGGAGATGATGCCCCCCCAGCCCCCCCCGTTTCTCAGAGTAAATTTGCAACGAGCAGTCGCCCACCTGGGGAAGACTCAAGCAGGACACTTGCGCCTACTTGGGGATGACTCACAGAGAACAGCGACGACGATCAGTCGCCCGCCTGGAAATGCCCCCCCCCCCCCCCCCCCCCCCCCCCCCCCCCCTTCCTCAGAGTAAATTTGCGACGGTCAGTCGCCTGCCTGGAAAAGATTCACGCGGGACACCTGCGACGATCGGTCGCCTGCCTGGTGGAGATTCGCAAAGGGCACTTGCGACGATCAGACGCCCACCTGGAAAGGGCCGCCCCCTGCGCAGGAGGCGGGGGGGGGGAGGGGCGGCGCGGCGCAGCCGTTGTCCTGGAGCGCGCAGGGCCCGTCAGCCGTCACCGGACACCCCAGCGCGTTCACGGCGGGCCCTCTCGCCGACGAAGCCGACGCTGCGACGCCGTCGATGGCGCCGACGCCGACGACGACGACGACGCCGACGACGCCGACGCCGACGCCGATGGCTTGGGGACAGAGCAGGCGGTGGAGCAGAGGCCAAGGGCGCTAGACGAGCAGGAGCAGGAGACCACCCACGCACGCACATCCTCGACTGACCCTCCATCCCCGCGCGGCCGGTGCCTCGACAGAGACCTGGAGGACGTGTTGGGCCCCTGTGGCAGAGCCCCCGCCACCCGCGCTGACGGACGCCGGCATCGACTCCGACGCCGACGCCGACGCCGCCGCCGACGACGACGACGACGCCGACGCCGATGCCGATGCCGACGACGCCGACTCCGTCGAAGACGCCGACGACGACGCCGTCGACCCGGGGACAGCGCAGGCGTTGAACAGAAGCCGGGGGCGCCAGACGAGCAGGAGCTGGCGACCGCCCGCCCGCGCACTTCCACTGACCCTTCAGCCCGCGGCAGCGACGCGCGGACGGACGCGCCCCACCCTGACGCCGCCCCCCCTTGAAACAGCGCGAGCCCCGGCGCCCGGGAGCGACGGCGCCGCGGCCAGCGCGCGACGCTGGCGCGTCTGCCTGGGAGCGGCTGGACACCGGGCCTGGCCCTGGGAACCGGCGATCCCCCAGCCCTTTCGCCGCCCGCGGGGCGGGGCCTGGCGCCCGGCAACGTCGACGGCCTGGCGGGGCCCGACAGGCGGCAGACGGCCGACGACGCCGACGCCGACGCCGACGGCCCAGGGACAGAGCAGGCGATGGAACAGAAGCCGGGGGCGCCAGACGAGCAGAGGCAGGCGACCACCCGCCGGCGCGCATCTTCGGCTGGCCCCCCGGCTCGCGGCAGCGACGCGCGGGCGGGCGCGCTCCGCCCTGGCGCCGCCCTCCCCCGCAACAGTGCGAGTCTCAGCGCCGAGGAGCGACGGCGCTGTGGCCAGCGCGCGCCGCTGGCGCGTCTGCCTGGAAGCGGCTGGGCACCGGGCCCGGCCCTTTCGCCCGCGGGGCGAAACCGACCTACGTCGGCGGCCTGGCGGGGCGGCAGGCGACGGACGACAGGCGGCGAGCACGGCAGCAGCAGAAGCGGCAGCATCAACGCTTGGAACCAGGTGAGCCGCCGCGCCAGACGGGGACGGGCGGCGCGCCGCCCGACGGCGGCTTGAAACCCCAGATCCCGACATGAGGAACAGCTTTACAAAGTCAGGATCGAAGGGGCGCAGCGGGGCGTTCACGGGGAGCCGCCGGGCAAAAATATCAAGCGACTCCAAGTCACCCTAGGAGCGATGTTCAGGCGCCAGGCACGCGTTCGTCCAATAGCACTTCTCACCCGGCTCCAGAGCAGTATTCGACCCGCTCCAGCACGACCGGCAAACGCGCGCCAGCTTCGCGGGCTCCTTCCGCCACCGCAAAGGGGGCGCGCTGTCCACGGGTTACGCGCTGCACCTCGGGGTCGACTGGGAACAGCTGCTCGAGCGGCACCTGCGGCGCGGCGATGGCGCGGGCAAGGAAGGCGACGCCCCGCCGCGGAGAAGCGCCCTCGGCCCAGGCTGGCGGCCGCGCTCGAGGACGGCCGCGACACCCGGGGGAGGGGCGTTCCTGGGCCTAGCATCACTTCCTGCCTCGTTTCCTGGGGTTCTCCTGTATCCGGTTTCACTGTCCATGCTTTTGTAGCGATCAGCTGCTCCTGGGGTTCGCAATCGCCTTCCATCCTGTCCGCCGTCTATTTGCAGCGATCAGCTGCCGCTCTTCATCGCCCCTTTTTCCGTCACCGTGCATTTGCAGCGATCAGCTGCTTCTGGGGCTCGCCGTCGCCCCCCGCCCTGTCCTCCGTGCATTTGCAGCGATCAGTTGCCGCTCCTCATCGCCCCTTCCCCCGTTGCTCCTGGCCTTGTTTCGCAGCTTGCAGCCGCCCCGCGGGCAGCCCAACGCGCGCTGCCCCCGGTCGCGTTGCAGCCCTTTGCCCGCGAGATGTTGCCCCTTCCCCTGCTCGCCATGCGCAGTCAGTCTGCCTGTGCTTGCCCTCGCCGAAGGGCCTCTGACCTGTCCGCTGGAGGGCGCGGGCCGGCTGCGGCCCGGCGTGTCCCGCTTCCTCCTCGCTCGCGGAATCCTCGGGGGAAGTCCCGGAGCGGCCGTGGCCCGTCCGTCTTCCGTTCCTTCCTTGCGGTGTTTGTCTCCTGCGCGCCAACGTTCATCTGCGCGTTCTACGCAGTGCCTGGAGGCTGTTTTCTTCCACGTTTGCGACTCTTCCGCCGTTTCTGTCCTCTTTGGTGCTTGCGCTCCTCCTGCTGCCCCGCTCGCTGTTCTACGTCGTGGAGCCCCACTGGGTCCTGTGTTTCGCGTTCGGCGAGGTACCTGGGGAATCGTTGGCCCGTTTCGCCCTTTTTCTTTCATGTCGCCGCCGTCATGGGCAACAGTGTTTTTTCCTTTGGTCGCAAGTGGGGTCGGTCTTCCACTGCATCTGTATCCAATTCGACACCTACATGGACGTGTTCCCGGTGCCGCTTCGCGATGCCGTCCGCGCAATTTTGGCTTCGCGGAGCTCCGTCCCGCTCTGCGCATGGCGTTGCTCACCTTTCTGTGCTCCCTTTAGATTGTGGCGCGGCCTGCCCTTGCTTGCGCGGCGTTCGATTCGCTTCGCGCGCCTGCGTACCAAAAAGTATCCCCACTTGCCCATCCAAAACCCGACCAAGAAATTGCATCAGCACGCAACGGACCCGAAAACGGACAGCCATTATTTTCGGAAAAAGGATGATATCTTCTGCAACTTTGGGGAGGGTGGCCCTCCTGATCCTCCTCCTTTTCCTCCCCCTCCCCCTCCTCCTCCTCCTCCTCCTCCTCCTCCTCCTCCTCCTCCTCCTCCTCCTCCTCCTCCTCCTCCTCCTCCTCCTCCTCCTTTTCCTTCTCTTCATCATCACCATCACCAGCCTTGTCCTCTTCCTCCTCCCCCTGGCCCTGGGGGAAGTTCACCTGGTCACCCTTTCCTTGGAGCCCCCGAGTGCCCGAAGGCACCGCGGCCTGAAGGGCGGAAACTTCGGACATCAGGGGGGCGTCGTTCCCAAGGCCCCGGGGGAAGGGACGAGGGACGTCGACTCGGCGGCGGCACCATCGAAATTTTTCGCCCCCCCCCCCCCCCACCCATGCCGCATGCCCCCCCCTTTCCGGGGCCCTGAAACTTCGGCCGTGCGGGACGGAGAGTTTCATCGTTTCGGCATGCGGAACCTCCGAAAGGGGGGTGGCAGAGGAAAAGGACGCAGGTGGGTGGACAGCGGTAAGGCCGAGTCGTTCGGCCGCTCGGTCGGCCAGGGGGATTTTAGGGGGATCTTGGAGCCTTCTTGCCATTTTGAAGGCCATAGAGCAGAAAATGAACCCGCGTCAACTACGGCCCCCAAAATGGTGCCCGGAAGCTCGTTTTTAGGGTTCCTCTTAGGGCGCTCTTGGAACCGTGCCCCTTTTTGGGCCCTCTTCGGGGGGGGCCCTCTTCGGAGCCCGTCGGGGCGAAAAGGCGAGGAGTCAAACAATCGTGAACAACATTTCGCCGGATTCCATACTGAAGTGGATGGGGACACATTTAGGGGTTCGGTCGGATTTGAGCTGTCTTGGAGGGTTCGGTGGGGTCTGGGCAAAAGGCCGCCCTTTCATGTCTGGTCTCGGGGGGGTCCAAAACTGCTCGTCTGGGAGGGTTGTGACCCCCTTTTATTATATATATATATATTATATATATATATAATATATATATATATATATATATATATGGATATATAGAGATGGGGTAGGGTTTTGAAAGATCTTGTTTTTTTGAGTTTTCTTCGGGAGGCTCGGAGGGCAGTCTAGAGCTGTGGACGGAGCGGGTCGGTGGGCCCGACCCCGTTCGAATCCCATGCGGGAAGCTGCATTGAACCATCCTGGGCCATTTTGTTGAGCGATCTGGGAGTCAATCTTGGGCTCGCTTGGGCCCTCTTGGAGCCATCTTGGGCTCTTGGACGCGCCCCCCCCCCTCCCCCTCTCCGCAGCCCGGCCAAGGGCTTGGCATCGCTCGGACGTGTGCATTTTTCCTTCGGCGAGGAGCATCCTTGATCATTTGGCGAAAAAACAACGCATGAAACCGAAAAAAACACAGGGAATGGACGCCCGAGCGATGGCCACGGGGAGGAGGAGGAGGGGGAATCCCCTCCCCGGAGGGGAAGAAGTGAGTTAACAGAACGAGTGATGGTGGGATTGCTCAGTTGTCAGTGCGGGCACCAGTGACATGCGCAACGCGTTGAATCTGATAATGAGGACCTCATGAAGGCCGCCAGTCCGCAAGGACGACAGAATGGTCCCCTCTGGCTGATGTGCATGAAAAGTGAATGTGTCGGACATGCGCTTCTTCTTTGCGCCATGAATAGTTGCGTTATACGATGGGCATGTGAAGATTACATCTGTGTGGGCTTGTGTGTAATGGTGCACCTGAGCAAAGCGACGACCGTCTTCAGAACGGTACGGAGGAGTGGAACAGTTCATGACAGCGACGAGTATCACGGCGGTGTTGGTGAGGCGGAGGGCGACGACGACGACTAGGTCACGGAGTTTGATGAGCCAGAGGAAAATTGAGGGGGGGGACCAGCGTGATGTGGGGAGGATAAGGATGAGTAGCTTTGGCTCCGGCTGCAGTGGCAGCCACATGGAGGCATAAGATAGAGGAGCCCGTGTCGGTCAGGTCATTGTCATCCATGCCTCCGAACGTTCACCATGTCTCTTAGTTCTGTTTGGCTTGGTCCCCCACTGTTCCTCAGGCCATGTTCCGTGTTTACTACGAGGGTTTCCTCGCTTGGGACTTGCGCGTCACTTCGGAAGCGCTGCCACCTGACATGGTCACCCCGCCGTCTGCACAAGTGTGGGTGAGGGCAGAGTGGAAGAAGGAGGAGGAGGTCTAAGAAATTCTAGACGTTTCGCGTATCCCCACCAGCCTTCCGTAGCCGTTTAGCTCAAGCCGTCTGCGGGCAACCCCCGCTCTCGAGGGGGCGCCCGACGCACCGCCTGGGCCGCCGCGGCCCCCCCGTGCCCGCCCGTGCCAGGCCGCATGCGATAGCGGGTTGCTGCCAGGCCCCGGCCGAGCGCCATGGAGGATTCTGATCGCGATGCCGATCGGGTGGATGAACGACAAGGCGGAAGTACAGGCTTGGTGCAGGACCCGGGGGGCCACGCACTGGCCGCAGCCAACTCCCCTTTTGGATAACACCCCTTCTCAGATCCCCCCTGGACAGCCCTCGCCCCTAGGATTTGGGGGATATCCGACCGACCTCAGAACGATCGATCTCACGTCGGGTCCCCCGATCGATCCCGCAGACCTTGGTGAAAGGAGGAATGATAATTCGGCCTTCTGCCGAGGAGAGGACGGGTCCCGCAGGACAAGCCTGACTTACTCAAGAGAAGAAGCGGCCGTTAGCCGCATCCCTGGTAACCCTGGCAGCCCTGGTACGCAAGACATCGCCGCCCCCCGTCTCCTCACCTTCGACTTCATCCCCCCCCTTACGTTCCAATCGCAGGGTCCTCCAGCGGCCCTCTCTCCCGAGGGGAACGCGTGGGCGGCGCCGACGCCACTGGCGCCGACATGTCGGGGGGCCTTCGCCCCAATCCCGACCTCAGAGCCCAGGGCCACGGTGGCGCCCCACTTGGGCTCCGCCCAACTCCCCCCGGAAGGGGGGCCCTGCGGCGCCCCTCCAGCTGGCGCAGGCGCGGCCGTTCTCAGCGGCAGCAGGCCCCTTCAGAATTGCGCCCTCTTCTCCCCCTCGGGTGAGCGAGGCGCTCTTCACCCTCGACGTCCGAGCCCCGATGCCTCAGCGGGCGCCCCTGGCGGCCAGCAGACCCTGCAAAGAGAACAGGGCCCGTTAGGCCAGAAGGGAACGGAGCGGCGGTCTCACCGGGCGGCGCGTCAGCTTCCTGTGGCGACAGGACCCCTCAGGCATGTATTCTCTTCTCTCCCACAGGCGACCGAGGCATCCTTGCATCCCCGCGCCCGAGCCCCGACGCCCTCGCGGGCACCCCTGGCGGCCAGCAGATCTCTCAAAGCGAGGCAGGGCCCGTCAGGCCAGAAGGGAACGCAGCGGCTGCGTCATCGGACGCAGAAGGAGAAGCAGCGCCCGTTAGGCCAGAGGGGAACGGGGCGACGGTCGCAGCTGCCGATATGGCAGCCCTCTTGGGATACCCCCCCCAGAGTTGCGCCCCTCCCCCACCCCCGCCCGCGCGCGCACACACGCGCGCACACGCACGCACACACGCACACACAGACACACACACACACACACACACACACACACGCACGCACGCACGCACGCACGCACGCACGCACGCACGCACGCACGCACGCACGCACGCACGCACACACACACACACACACACACACACACACACACACACACACACACACACACACACACACACACACACACACACACACACACGCATGGGCGAACCAAGCACCCTTGCTCCCCCGCGCCCGAGCCACGACGCTCTCGCGGGCACCCCTGGCGGCCAGCAGACCCATCGAAGAGAAGCGGTGCCCGCGAGGCCAGAAGGAAGCGCAGCGGTTGCGCCATCGGAGTCTCAAGGAGAAGCAGGGCCTGTTAGGCCAGAAGGGAACGGGGCGACGGTCGCAGCTGTCGATATGGCAGCCCTCTTGGGATACATCCCCCTCAGAGTTGCGCCCCCCCCCCCCCCCCCCCCCCGCGCAGGCGAACGAGGCGCCCTCGATTCCCCGCGCTCGAGCCACGACGCCCTCGCGGGCACCCCTGGCGGCCAGCAGATTTATCAAGGAGAAGTAGGGCCCGTTGGGCCAGAAGGGAGCGCAGCGGTTGTGTCATCGGAGTCGCAAGGAGAAGCAGGGCCCGCTCGGCCAGGAGGGAACGGGGTTTCGGTCACATCGGTCCTACAAGGAGATACAGGGCTCGTCAGGCCCTCAGAGAGCGGCGCACAGCATCGCTCCGCAGCAGCGACCCGCGATCTCCCCGGGGGGGGGCCGCTGCGGGAAGGCGCGCGCCCCCCCGTCAGAGCCTGCGCGGCCATCAGAAGCCCGCGCCCTGGACTGGACAGCGGCGCGCTGGAAGGGCAGCCATCCCCTATGGAGATGGAGGACTCGCCCCCAGCTTCCCCCGACGTGGTCGTCGCTAACAGCCGCGACCCCGCAGGGCCAAACCTCGGCCACGCCGGCCCAGCGGAGCCCCCGGGGCAGGTGTCCCCCCCCCGATGAACGCGGAAGGCCCCCCCCCCGGGCTACCGCGACGCGTCCGCGATCAGCTGCAGAGACCCTGGCGGGCCAACTCCTGGCGACGCCGACCCAACAGGGACGCCTGGGCAGCCAGCGCAGCCAGCCCACGAGGGCCCCGCGCGGCGGGGGCCGCCCCCGGAGCAGCAGGTCTCGCACAGAGCAGCCCCACTACGGGGGACCCCGGAAAAACGCCTCGAAGCAGCCATCCGAGGGCCCTCTGCAGGGCGCCAGCGAGGGCCGCGGCCGAAGTCGCCGCCGCGGCCAGCCGCGGCCGCCCCGCCTCGACTGCTGCCGCGGGCGCGCGAGCTGCGACGCTGACGCCCGCAGCCGCCGCTGCGGCCGGCGCGGCGGCAGCCGCCGCTGACGCCGCGGCGGGCCAGACCGCCGCGCTCGCTTGGATTCGCCAGCAACCAGAGACCCCAATCGCTGCATTATCAGGGCAGGCGGGCTGCCCGCGCAGGGCAGGAACACATGCCCCCGCCGATCAGGGCCAGCCGCCCGCGATCCCAGGGCAGCGCGCTGTCGCCTCCCCGACCGCCTCCCCCCATTCCCCTCCCACTACCCCCCCGCCTCCTGGTCTCCCCGCCCCTTCCCCCGTCTCCTCGGGCCCACGAGGGGGCACGACCCCCCGGCTTGCCCCTAGCCCCCCGACTGGCCCCCCGCAGACTACCAGTCCGACGCCAGGAGTGGAGGCGGCCCTTCAGACCTCGAACCTGGCGGCGCCGGATATGACGCCCGAAGAATACAAGACTGCACCGACGCCCGCGCACGGTGGATGGACGCCGCGGGGCGCGCCAACGCCGGCTGGCGACAAAGCCGCGAGAGCGACGGCCCGGCCAGCGGCCCACGGGCAGCGGACTACAGATGCGCAGGCAGAGGAGGCACCATGGGAGCCCTCCCATGGATAGGGAGCTCCACCGAAGGCCCCAGTGGCTCCCCACCACCGATTTCGGCACACCCCTCACACGTTTCGTGGCCCCATAGGGAGCTCCACCGAAGGCCCCAGTGGCAGGGTTCGCATGCCTCCCCACCACCCATCTCGGCACACCCCTCACACGCTTCGTGGCCCCATAGGGAGCTCCACCGAAGGCCCCAGTGGCTGCGTTCGCATGCCTCCCCACCACCCATTTCGGCACACCCTTCACACGCTTCGTGGCCCCATAGGGAGCTCCACCGAAGGCCCCAGTGGCGCGGTGCCTGTGAGAAGAGGGGCCTAATTTGCGTGCCCCCTCCTTCGTCTCATATCCGCGCAGTGCTCGCAGCTGCATATGGTTGGGTCTTTCGCCAGGCTAATGTACTGTTCTGTCTGCCTCTCACTTCTATTGCATTCAAAATTTTGCACCTCGCATTTTTTTGTTTTGAAAAGTGGACCTCGCAGGTTAAGCAATTTATGTCATTGAAAAACTTGCGCCTCGCTTTTTGTTGCAACATTGGGTGTGCAAATGTTAGTTTTTGCAGACGTATTTCCTCACATTGGTTTGCTCGCAATTGGGGCGCATATTTAGCATGTCCAAACAAAAAAAAGAGCTCGCACCTGTTCTTTTTTCTCCAAATTGACTTTTATTTTTTTGATGTGGTTTCTTCTTTTGCTTGTCCTTTTTTCCCAAACATTGGGCTTCTGCTTTTTTGTTTCCCAACCATCTTGCGGCGTTGGGTCCTCGTTTTGGGAGACGGCGCCCCGCGCCCCCCCCCCCCCCCCCTTCCCCCTTCGCATCATCATCATCATCATCATCATCGCCGCCACCGATTTCGGCACACCCCTCACACGCTTCGCGGCTTCGTGGCCCCATAGGGAGCTCCGCCGAAGGCCCCCGCGGCAGGGTCAGCATGCCTCCCCACCACCCATTTCGGCACACCCCTCACACGCTTCGTGGCCCCATAGGGAGCTCCACCGAAGGCCCCAGTGGCTGCGTTCGCATGCCTCCCCACCATCCATTTCGGCACACCCCTGACACGTTTCGCGGCCCCATTGGGAGCTCCACCGAAGGCCCCAGTGGCAGGGCCGGCGTGCCTCCCCACCACCTATTTCGGCAAACCCCTCACGCGCTTCGTGGCCCCATAGGGAGCTCCGCCGAAGGCCCCAGCGGCAGGGTCCGCATGCCTCCCCACCACCCATTTCGGCACACCCCTCACACGTTTCGTGGCCCCATAGGGAGCTCCACCGAAGGCCCCAGTGGCAGGCGTTCGCATGCCTCCCCACCACCCATTTCGGCACACCCCTCACACGTTTCGTGGCCCCATAGGGAGCTCCACCGAAGGCCCCAGTGGCTGCGTTCGCATGCCTCCACCACCCATTTCGGCACACCCCTCACACGCTTCGTGGCCCCATAGGGAGCTCCACCGAAGGCCCCAGTGGCAGGGTCCGCATGCCTCCCCACCACCCATTTCGGCACACCCCTCACACGCTTCGTGGCCCCATAAGGAGCTCCACCGAAGGCCCCAGTGGCTGCGTTCGCATGCCTCCCCACCATCCATTTCGGCACACCCCTCGCACGCTTCGTGGCCCCATAGGGAGCGCCACCGAAGGCTCCAGTGGCAGGGTTCGCATGCCTCCCCACCATTTATTTCAGCACACCCTTCACACGTTCGTGGCCCCATAGGGAGCTCCACCGAAAGCCCCAGTGGCAGGGTCCGCATGCCTCCCCACCACCCATTTCGGCACACCCCTCACACGCTTCGTGGCCCCATAGGGAGCTCCACCGAAGGCCCCAGTGGCTTGGTTCGCACGCCTCCCCAACCCCCATTTCGGCACATCCCTCGCACGTTTCGTGTCCCCATGGGGATTTCCATCGAGGGCCCCAGTGACTGGGTTCGCATGCGCCCCCACGCCCATTTCGGCACACCCCTCACACGCTTCGTGGCCCCATAGGGAGCTCCACCGAAGGCCCCAGTGGCTGCGTTCGCATGCCGCCCCCACACAAATTTCGGCACACCCTCACACGCTTCGTGGCCCCACAGGGAGCTCCACCGAAGGCCCCAGTGGCTGCGTTCGCATGCCGCCCCCGCACCAACTTCGGTGCACCCCTCGCACGTTTCGTGGCCCCATAAGGAGCTCCACCGAAGGCCCCAGTGGCTGCGTTCGCGCGCCGCCCTCGCACCCATTTCGGCACACCCCTCAAACGGTTCGTGGCCCCGTAGGGAGATCCACCGAAGACGGTACTCACACCAGCATTACTCACAACTGCACATGGCCGGGTCCTTCGCCAGGCTTTTTTTTTTTCGAAAAGTGGGCCTCGCATTCTTTTTATTTAGAACGATGTGCCTGCCTTTTTTAAAAGATTGGAGCAGGAACAGATCGACGAGGAGGAGGCGGAGGCAGAAGGAGGATGATAAGGGGAGGCAGGAGGAAGAGGAGCAGGAGGAGGAGAAGCAGCGCCAGCACCAGCAGCAGCAGGACCAGCACCCGCAGCAGAAGCAGCAGCCGCAGCAGCAGCAGGGCAGAGAGGATCAGACTGCGGCAGTTCTCGGCTTAAGGCAACCACCCGCGCGCATGGGCCAGACGCTTCCTTCTTCTGGAGGCGACAACCGAAACAAATAAAGTCAGGCGCTGCCTCTGGCGCGCCCGCTGCCTCTGGCGCATTGCTGACTTCGTTGCCGATGGGGATGGTTTGCCGGACCTGCAAGCAACGTTCCCGCGATGACGATCAGCTCGTCGCCGCCCACGTTGGGCGCGTTTGCCTCCTCGACATTGTTGACAATGTTTGGGTTCAGCTTGTCGATGCTCTCCAGGGTCTCGAAGGCGGTGTGGCCCCGCTTCCTGCTGGCCACTTGGGGCGCGGCGCCCATGTTTGAGCGGGGCTCGGTCTGCTGCGCCTTCGGGCTGTCGAGCAGAGCATCTAGCAGTTCCTCCTCCACAGGCGTAGAGCAATCTCTGAGCTCCATCTGCGCGAGGCCGTGCCCCCAGAAAGAAGGCCCCCAATAGGGGTCGACGAGGGCGTCGACGGCTGTGTCGCGCAGGGCAGAAACCTCCACGACAATGCACTGGGCCCCAGCATGTGCAGGACCACGTTCGAGGCCTGCCTCGGACGCCGCACTGTCTGGCTGCGGAAGCCCAGGGGGGGGGGGGGGGGCGAGGCCGCGCCGATGGTGTTCTCTGCAGTGCGGCGCACAACTCCAAGCCAGATCGCTGCGGGCCGCGGAGCGCCGGGGCCGAGATCGCCGCGCCATCGACGCCGAAATGTACGAGGCGGTCACCTTGCAGGCGGCGCGCCCCCAGTCGCACATCGGCTTGCGGCGCGGAAGCTGGCGGAAGGCTAGCGGTCACCTGGAGCCAATATGTTGCTTGAGCCAGGAGGAGGAGGAGGAGGAGGGGGGGGAGGAGGAGGAGGAGGAGGAGGGGGATGACGAAGAGAAATATGAAAAAAGGAGGAGGAGGAGAAAAAGGAGGAGGAGAACAAGGATGATGATGATGATGATGATGATGACGATGACGATGACGACGAGGAGGAGGAGGAGGCGGAGGCGGAGGAGGAGGAGGCGGAGGGGGCGGAGGCGGAGGGGAGGCGGAGGAGGAGGAGGAGGAGGAGGAGGACGGGGGGGGGGAGGCGGAGGCGGAGGCGGAGGCGGAGGAAGGCGGAGGAGGAGGAGGAGGAGGACGACGACGATTCGAGCTTTCCACGTGTCGCCGGGGTCTGCAGGCCTCCGTTGCGCAGAACGAGCCTGCCGCCCTCGCGCCCGGCCTTCCCTGGAGGGGAACTGGGGGGGCTGCGCGCAAGGGGTAGCCCTTCGCCGGAGTCCCAGACAGGAGCGCATCGTAACAAATCTCTGGGCCATCCTAGATGGGGTCGGAGCAGATGGGGTCGGGGGATCGCGCCGCATCGCCGATGCATCGCTGATGCATCGCCGATGCGGCTCGATGTGAAGCCCGAGTTTCTCCGCGTCGACGTGGCCGATGCATCGTCGTCCACGTCGACGATGCATCGCTGGTGCATCGCCGATTTATCGCCGAGATGCATCGCCGCTACATTGCCGCTGCATCGCCAATGTGTCGGCGACGCATCGCCGCTGCGTCGCCAATGCGTCGACTACTCGGTCCTGGCGAACGCGGCGCGCGGAGAGAAGGATGACCTCTTCGAGTGGCTCACCGATCTCGTCCGCGGGATCCAGGTAGAGGAGCAGCTGACCACTGTCAAGTCGACGATCTGGAGGGCAACTGTCCCACAGGGATCGTTCGTGTACATCCCTATGGGGCCATGTGTGCTGGAGCGCAGCGTCGGCGACAACCTCGTCGCGGGCCTCGGGGCCAGCGTCGTGACTGTCGACGCGGAGGTGCTTGACAGCTTCAAGGAGATGACGCAGGCTCACGGTAACCCTGGGGCCCCGCTGACGAAGTTCCTCGACGGGGCGGCGAAGGTCATCGCGGCGGCGATCGACGAGTCGAAGAAAGCTGTCGGCGGCAAGGGCGCAGAGCAGAAGAAGCAGTAGGCGGCCTGAGGAAGAGGGATCGTCGATGCTCGACGCCAGGGGCGCTGGGGCCAGTGGCACAGCGAACAGTTTGAACATTGGGGCTGTATTTCTTGACCTGTGTTTGCACAGGCGCTGCCGTGGAAAAATGGAGAAAGAATGGTGGAAGCACGTATGGTTGGAAAATAGCGTGGAACAAGCATGGTGGAACTTTACAGCCTCTGCCCCATATCCGCCCGCCCCCCCCCCCCCCAATAGCTTCCCACCCTTCGTGCCCTGCCCCGCGTGAAAAAATTCGCCAGTGTGGTGCAAAACTCAGGCTCTTTCATACATGCTGATTTCTACACGGTGAACTCTTCCACGCGCGGCCGTGTCTGCGCAGCCCAGGACTCCTCCGCGTCCATCGCCGCCGCCGCAGTCGGGGAACAGCGGTTTCGGCTACTACCCCTCGCCGAGGACCGCGTCGGACAGGTTGCGCGCAGGCCCAGGGCTGGAGCTGCCCCGGAGACGCCGCCGCCCGCCGCCGTGCATGCAGGACCCTAGCAACATTGAACGAGACCATAGGAAAACGAGATAGGACCCTAGCAAAACTAAACGAGACCCTGGGAAAAACTAAACAGGACCCAGCCAAAACTAAACGAGACCATAGGAAAGCTAAACAGGACCCTGCCAAAACTAAACAAGACCCTAGGAAAAATGAACAGGACCCTAGGACAATTTCACGAGACCATAGGAAAACTAAACAGGACCCTACCAAAACTAAACGAGCCCCTAGGAAGACTAAACAGGACCCTACCAAAACTAAACGAGACCACAGGAAAACTAAACAGGACCTTGCCAAAACTAAACGAGACCTTAGGAATACTAAACATGACCCTACCAAAACTAACCGAGACCATAGGAAAACTAAACAGGACCACGCCGAAACGGAACGAGACCCCAGGAAAACTAAACAGGACGCTGCCAAAACTAAACGAGACCATAGGAAAACTAACCAGGACCTTACCACAACTAAACGAGACCCTAGGAAAACTAAACAGGCCCCAGCAACATTAAATTAGACTTAGGAAAACTAAACAGGACTTTTGCAAAAACTAAACGAAACCTTAGGACAACTAAACATGACCCTACCAAAACTAACCGAGACCATAGGACAACTAAACATGACCTTACCAAAACTAACCGAGACCATAGGACAATTGAACAGGACCTTAGCAAAACTAAACGAGACCCAAGGACAACTAAACAGGACCCTGCCAAAACTAAACGAGACCCTAGGAAAATTGAACAGGACCCTAGCAAAACTAAACAAGACCGTAGGGAAACTAAACAGGACCTTACCACAACTAAACGAGACCCTAGGAAAACTAAACAGGCCCCTAGCAAAATTTCGCGAGACCCTAGGACAACTAAACAGGACCCTAGCACAACTAAACGAGACCCTAGGACATTTAAACAGGACCCCGCCAAACAATAAACGAGGCTCTCGGGAAACTAAACAGGACCCTGCCAAAACTAAACGAGACCTAGGGACAATTAAACATGACCTCAGGAAAACTAAACGAGACCCTAGGAAAACTAAACATGACCCGACCACAACAAAATGAGACCATGGGAAAACGAAACAAGACCTAGCCAAAACTAAACGAGACCCTAGGAAAGCTAAACAGGACCCTGCCAAAACTAAACAAGACCCTAGGAAAAATGAACAAGACCCTAGGACAATTTCACGAGACTCGAGGCAAACTAAACAAGACCCTAGCACAATTAAACGAGACCATAGGAAAACTAAACAGGACCCTACCAAAACTAAACGAGACCCTAGGACAGCTAAACATGACCCTGCCAAAACTAAACGAGACCTCAGGAAAACTAAACAGGGCCCTAGCAAAATTAAGCGGGACCAGAGGAAAACTAAACAGGACCCTACCAATACTAAACAAGACCCTAGGAAAACTAAACATGACCCTGCCAAAGCTAAACGAGACCCTAGGAAAACTAAACATGACCCTGCCAAAACTAACCGAGACCACAGGACAACTAAACAGGACCCCCCCCAAAAAAAAAAAAAAAAAAACTAACCAAGACCCCATGAAACCTAAACTTGCCCTCAGCAAAACTAAACGAGACCATAGGAAAAGGACGCAGTGCCCTACCAAAACTAAACGAGACCCTAGGAACACCCAACAAGACCCTACCAAATCTAAACGAGACCCTAGGAAAGCTAAACAGGACCCTACCAAAAGCAAACGGTACCCTAGGTCAACTAAACGAGACCCTAGGAAAACTAAACGAGACCATAGGACAATTAAGCAGGACCCGAGCAAAACTAAACGAGACTTTAGCAAACAAATAAAAATAATGTATATATATGTATATAAATAATTATATATATATATATATATATATATATATATATATATATATATATATATATATACACACATATATATATATATATATATATATATAAAAAAAAAAAAAAAAAAAAAAAAAAAAAAAAAAAAAAAAAAAAAAAAAAAAAAAAAAAAAAAAAAAAAAAAAAAAAAAAAAACGAATCCGGACCCCACCAAAACTAAACAAGCCCCTAGGAAAACTATACAGGACCTTGCCAAAAGTAAACGAGACCCTAGGGAAACTCAACAGGACCCCACCAAAACTAAACGAGACCCCAGGAAAACTAAACAGGACCCCACCAAAACTAGCCGAGACCATAGGAAAACTCAACCGGTCCCTAGCAATATTCCACGAGACCTTAGCAAAACTAAACGAGACCCTGGGAAGAGTAAACAGGACCCTAGCAAAACGAAGCGCGACCCTACGTTAACTAAACAGCACCCTGCCAACGCTAAACGAGACCCTAGGACAATTAAACATGATCCTAGCAAAACTAAACGAGACCCTAGGACAACGAAACATGACCATACCAAAACTAAACGAGACCCTAGGAAAACTAGACATGACCTTACCAAAACTAAGCGAGACCCTAGGACAACTAAACAGGACCCTGCCAAAGCTAAACGATACCTTAGGAAGACTAAACAGGACCCCAGCACAACCAAGCGGGACCATAGGAAAACTAAAAAGGACCGTAGCAAAAGTGAACGAGACCCTAGGACAATTAAACAGGACCTTAGCAAAACTACACGAGACCATAGGAAAACTAAACAGGACCTTACCAAAACTAAACGAGACCCTAGGAAAACTAAACATGACCCTTGCACAACTAAGTGAGACCTTAGGAAAACTAAACAGGACCCGAGCAAAACTCAACGAGACCATAGGAAAACGAAACAGGACCCTACCAAAGCTAAATGAGACCCTAGGAACACTAAACAGGAATTTGCCACAACTAAACGAGACCCTAGGGCAATCCAACAGGACCCTAGCAAAACTAAACGAGACCCTAGGACAACAGAACAAGACCTTAGCAAAACTAAACGAGACCCTAGGACAATTAACCAGGACCCTAGCAAAACTAAACCAGACCATAGGAAACTAAACAAGACCCTACCAAATCTCAACGAGACCATAGGACAACTAAACAGGACCTTACCAAAAGCAAACGTGACCCTAGGACAACTAAACGAGACTCCAAGAAACTAAACGAGACCATAGGACAACTAAACAGGACCCGAGCAAAACTAAACGAGACCTTAGGGAAAAAAAAAAAAAAAAAAAAAAAAAAAAAAAAAAAAAAAAAAAAAAAAAAAAAAAAAAAAAAAAAAAAAAAAAAAACTAATCAGGACCCCACCACAACTAAACAAGACCCTAGGCAAACTAAACAGGACCTTGCCAAAACTAAACGAGACGCTAGGAAAACTAAACAGGACCCTAGGACAACTAAACGATATCATTGGAAAACTAAACACGACCCCACCACAACTAAACGAAGCCGTAGGAAGATTAAACAGGACCCTAGCAGAACTAAACGAGACCCGAGGAAAACTAAACAGGACCCTACCAAAACTAACCGAGACCATAGGAAAACTCAACAGGACCCTAACAACACTAAACGAGGCCCTAGGAGAATTAAACAGGACCCTACCAAAATTTAACGAGACCCTAGGACAACTAAACAAGACCCTAGCAAAACGAAACAAGACCCTAGGACAATTACACATGACCCTACCAAAATTCAAGGAGACCCTAGGAAAACTAAATAAACATGGCCCTAGCAAAACTAAACGAGACCCCAGGAAAACTAAACAGGACCCTAGCAAAACTAAACGAGACCCTAGGACAACTAAACAGGACACCGCCAAAACAATAAACGAGACCCTCGGAACACTAAACAGGACCCTGCCAACATTAAACAAGACCATAGGACAACTAAGCATGACCTTGGGAAAACTAAACGAGACCTTAGGAAAGCTAACCAGGACCCTACCAAAACTAAACGAGACCCTAGGACAAGCAAGCACGGCCCTACCAAAACTAAACGAGACCCCCGGAAAATTAAACAGGGCTTTGCCAAAAACTAAAGGAGATCCTAGGACAACCTAGCACAACTAAACGGGGCCCTAGGAAATTTCGACAGGGCCCTACCAAAACTAAACGAGACCTTAGGACAACTGAACAGGACCCTACCAAAATTAAACGAGATTTTAGGAACACTAAACAGGACCCTTCCAAAACTAAGCGAGACCCTAGGACAACTAAACATGACCTTCGCAAAATTAAACGAGACCCTAGGAGAATTGAACAGGACCCTAGCAAAACTAAACGAGACCCTAGGAAATTTAAACAGGACCTTAGCAAAACTAAACGAGACCCTAGGAAAACGAACCAGGACCCTAGCAAAACTAAACGAGACCCTAGGAAAACCAAACATGACCTTAGAAAAACTAAACGATACTCTAGGAAAACTGAACAGGACCCCACCAAAACTAAACGAGCCCTTAAGGAAATTAAACAGGACCCTAGCAAAACTAAACGAGACCCTAGGACATTTAGACAGGACCCCGCCAAAAAATAAACGAAACCCCAGGACAACTAAACAGGAGCCCACCAAAACTAAACGAGACCCTCGGAAAACTAAACAGGACCTCGGGACAATTAAACGAGACCTCAGGACAATTAAACAGGATCTTACCAAAACTAAACGAGACCCCAGGAAAACTAAACAGTCCCTAGCAAAACTAAATGAGACCCTCGGAAAACTAAACGAGACCATGGGACAATTGAGCAAGACCCTATGCCAAAAAAAAAAAAAATAATGAAAACTAAACCAAACCCCAGGACAACTAAGCAATACCCTCGGGAAACTAGACAACACCCGAGGAAAAATATACAAGATCTTGGGACAACTTTACAAGACCATAGGAAAACTAAACAAGACCACCGGAAAACTAAACAAGACCTTGGGGAAACTAAGCAAGGCCCTAGGAAAACTAGACAAGACCATAGGACAACTAAACAAGACCTTCGGACAACTAGACAAGACCCCAATTAAAGAAGACCCTAGGACAACTGAACAGGACCTTAGAAAAAATTAAACAAGACCTTAGGAAACTAAACAAGACCTTCGGACAACTATACAAGATCCTTGGAAAAGTAAATAAGACCCTCGGAAAACTAAACAATTCCTTAGCAAAACTAGACAAGGCCTTAGGACAACTAACCAGGACCCGACCAAAAGTAACCGAGACCATATGACAACTCAACAGGACCTTAACAACACTAAACGAGACCCTAGGAAAATTAAACAGGACCCCACAAAAACTAAACGAGACCCTAGGAAAACTAAACATGACCCTAGCAAAACTAAACGAGACCCTAGGACAATGAAACAGGACAGCTAGACACGTCCTAGGAAAAGCAGGCAAGACCATAGGAAAATTAGACAAGACCCTAGGAGAACTGGACAAGACATTGTTCGCGCTCCCCGTGGCTGAGTATCGGAACGCCGTGGATTGCGCGACGATGGCGATGATCGACGTCGCGCGGCCTCTGTGGCCGGGCGCTTTCGACCAAGAAATCGCCGAGCTTGCCCAGCAGGAGTTGCAGAACAGCGCGCCTGGGTTCGTCGGGCACGCGTGCCTCACCGAGACCAGCCAGGGCGCGGGTGCCAAGTGCCGCGCTTTCGTGGCCGCCTGCGCGGGCGGGCCGACCCCCGCCGACCCCGATCTGGATGCAAATCTCGGCTTGTTGGGGGCGTCCGAGCTCGGGGACGAACAAAAGGAAGAGCTCGCCAAACTCCAGGGGCAGCTCAAGCAGCTTCGCAGGACAACTGTGAAGTTCTTCAGTTTGCCATCCGTCGGCGCCGCCTCCGGCGCGGAGTGCGCAGTGGCGCAGCTGCAGTGCGCGCGGGGCGCGCTCAGCCTCGGGCACCGCTTCGCGAGGAAGAAGACCGACGTTCGCGCGCTCATCCTCTCAGCGGAGCTCTTCCCGCCCAACATCGCCAAGCAAGGCGTCGAGGCGAGGCTGAGCGAGCAGGTGGCGTGCGACGAGGCGAAGTTCAAGCGAGTCGTCGAGTTCTTCGCGCAGAAGAGGCAGAAGGATGATATCCCCATCCCCCTCGACGGCAGGAGCCGCGCGAACCGCCGGGTCATTGAGTCCTTCGAGAAGAAGTTCGAGTCAGGAG
>CAUYUJ010020936.1:2257-37257 GCA_963575745.1 Prorocentrum cordatum | reverse complement strand
ACGAATATCGGCGCCCGCGGCGGGCTGGTGCAGAGCGTCGCAGCCTGCCGACGACTCCCGCCACCTCCCTACTTCTTATGCGCAGTTGCGGGGTGCTATGCACTTCCCTGAAATCCGACGCAGCGAAAGAAATGCAACATCGTGAAAATCCAGCCCTGGAGCCCCTTTTTTCTGCGCCACGTTTAGCGCCGGGTCGATCTGTGAGGGTCCCAGGATCCGAAGCAAGGCGAAAACTCAGGAGGGAAAGAAACACACAGACACAAGTAATCGTCGACTCCTAGAAAAATATGGGAAACTATGGGAAGTGGGGGGAAGACAGAAACCCCGAAAATATGAAGAAACAAAAATGGGGGATCTTTTTATTTGTGTATATTTATTTGTGTGTTCCAGGGCCCCTTCAGAATCGCCAGGATCTCAGGGCTCCCCGCTGCCCGACCTTCTTTCCAGGGTGGGGATCTGTGCCGTCTCCGTCGGGGTCCGTGGCGCACCTTCCCACCGTGGAGAGGAGGCAGGCTGGTGGCGCCTTCAGGAGCCCTGGCCCGCTGGGGCGTTGGGACGGGTGACGATGCAACGATGCTGAGAGGAGGAGGAGGAGGAGGAGGAGGAGGAGGAGGAGGAGGAGGAGGAGGAGGAGGAGGAGGAGGAGGAGAGGAGGAGGAGGAGGAGGAGGAGGAGGAGGAGGAGGAGGAGGAGGAGGAGGAGGAGGAGGAGGAGGAGGAGGAGGAGGAGGAGGAGGAGGAGGAGGAGGAGGAGGAGGGAGGAGGAGGAGGAGGAGGAGGAGGAGGTGGAGGACGAGGAGGAGGTGGAGGAGGAGGAGGAGGAAGATGAGTGGAGCACTCCTCCGATTGGATTGGATTCAGAAGCGCGAGCGCCTCGTAAGTTACAACGGTTTGTGGCCTCGGGTGCGCGAGCACGACGTAATTTACGCGGGATGTTGGCGTCGGAAGGCGAAAGCTTTGTGATTTCAAGTGGATTGTGTGATCGTGGAGGCGAACGCGTGCTGTTGTATCGAGAGATTGGGGCCTCGGGGGCGCGAGTTCTTCGAAAAGTACAAGTGATTGTGGCCTCGGCACCGCGAGCGCAATGTAAGATGTTCGGGATTGCGGTGTCGGGGGCGCGAAGTTACAGTATTCTTTATGTGTCCCAGGGCACTCCCCATACAGTTTGAGGGCGCGATTCCAACAAGGTGACGAGGTTGTTCTAGCCAGGGGTCTTCGCGCGTTCGTCCACCATCTCCAACATTGGAACCAGAAGCCAGAAAGTATAACATCTGACACATCTGACATCGTCTCGTTGGAATCGTTGCAGGTTGACACAACACCTCCGCCGCGCAGCTTGTCTGTCGGTCTTCGGGTGGACATGGGCCCGAGCAGTAATGACTAACAGGGATGCGGGGTGGAAGCTCCATCAAAATTACAACAAGCTGGCACACATGTAACCAACAAGTGGGATGCCCTTTGGAAGTGTAAGATCACGCGGGTGTGAACCAGGCGGGATTGTTATCCCATCGCAGGTCTTCTACTTCACCGTCCGCGATTCTGACAACGCGGGCTACGAGGACGCTTCTGGGGAGGGCCGTTAGTTGGCACGCACCCGCTGGGTGCGTTACAGTGCGGTCCTCGTGTATTCATGCTCGTGTAGGTTCATGCAGACCGGCCACAACTGGGGGAGCTTTGGTCCTTACCCCCCTGGGGGACCCATCGATTTTGACACCCCTCTCGAGGGATCGTCGATGCGATGGGTTCCCCCAGGGGGGTAAGGACCACAGCTCCCCCAGTTATGGCTGGTCGGCCATGGGGGGAGCAGGAGGACCAGGATCAGGAGGGGGAGAAACACAGACACAATTAATCGTCGATCCCTAGGAAAATATATGAAAATATGGGAAGTGGGGGGAAGACAAAAACCCCGAAAATATGTGAAAATATGGTGAATATTTTTATTTGTGTGTATTTATTTGTGTGTGTTGCGGGCCCCTTCACAGGAGGCAGTAGGATAGGGGTCTCAGGGGGAGAACAAGAGGGAGTGGGCCAGGCGGAAGTGCCTGACCTCTCTCCTCGTACCTCACCTCCCCATGCCTCCATCCTCCCCCTCCTCCTCGACCATCCTCCTCCCCAGTCGTGCATATGAGTCCATCTAGCACAGAAGCACTTTTGGCACACGCTGGCGACACAATACGCCCAACCGTGATAAGTCGCAGTATTCAGACAATTATGCGAGAGACATGCCGCCACAGTCATTTTTTCTGATGCCGCCAGCAGACTTTCCAGCACGCGTGCGAAACAGGTTCTCGCAAGCATCACCAATCGATAATGGGAATGAGAGCGGGTCCAACTCTGATATGCATCCTCCAGAAGGCCCACCAGCCTGCGTGTTCCCAGCGTCATGCCCCAGGCCAGAGAATGTTATGCACGCCTCAGCGACGCTAGGCGGCATCGGCACGGCAGCAAAACCATACGGACTCCAGATGCACTCAAACAGGGCCAGTATTCTGAGGAATTTGACGCCGCGCGCGGGGAGGGCGAGCCCACGCATTGTGCATACCGAGGACGCCAACGTCAAACTCGCAACGCAGGACGGAAGTATCGAACACTTCGGCCACGCGATCAGCCTCCACAGGCCGATGGACGCGGAAGTCCATCCCGCACAAGAACCGCACGGGCGATGTTTACACCGGATAGGCAGGAGTTGGCCAACAGACGCTACCCGCAGTCTTACCGATTCTGGCGTTCAACTGAAAGTTCACCGCAGCAGCGCTCGATGGCGCAAAGACGTGGACAGTCGCAAAACTCCAATGCAATCAAAAGCGAGAGCAACGACGCATGATTACCCTAGGTGTCCAGACGACGCACCATCCACCAATAATTCCCCCGCAACAGCCAAGACACGACGGCAGCCCACAGCGTGATCAACGAAGCGCAAAGCACGGTTCACGTTTTAGCAGCGCTAGCGTCGATGTAGACAGCAATCAGTTACAGCACAGCACATTTGCAACACCAGATTGGCACAGCCAGGATAGCAACGACAACGACACGTGGATGCCAAGTATGGGAGGTCGAATACATGAACGACGCGGAACGCAGAGCAACACACGAAGCAGTACCACCTCGACAGATGGTTGGTGATGCAGATACGCTTGTCACGGCACATAGCTTCGAAGGCCGATAGTCATCACAGAGCCATGCCCATTTGGAGGGCAGTGGCAGCCCAGCGGCAACCCGCGATTGGAAGACTTGCGACAGCACGGAGGCCAACATAAATGTTGGACGTTATTCTCGTCAATCTCGTGTGCTAGAGACCTCCAGACGTACGCCCGACATTTGTAACCTTCTGCGAAAAGTGACGACGTCGGCCCCGGAGCGAGACTACATCACACCATCAATCACACGAGAATATTGAACAGCGCAGCAGGCAAACGGCAGACACAATGCACGCCGCCATCACCAGCCGTGGGCGAGCACCCGTGTCACCAACTCATCGGCTCCAATTTTTAGGGCCAAACATGTCAGAGTGAGGGGGCCGAACGGTCATGCATTGCCCCTGGGTGCGTGGCTGAATAAGGAATTCGTGGCGAGAATTCTGCTTGTTGCGTTGTTGTTGTCGTCGTCGTCGTTGTTGTTGTTGTTTTTGTTTGTTGTCGTCGTCCCACCCGCGACCCACCCGCGACCCACCCCACGACCCACCCCACGACCCACCCCGCGACCCACCCCGCGACCCACCCCGCGACCCACCCCGCGACCCACACGCGACCCAACCCGCGACCCACCCGAGACCCAACCCGCGACGCACCTGCGACCAACCCGCGACCCACCAGCGACCCACCCCGCGACCCACCCGCGACCCACCCCGAGACCCACCCGCGACCCACCCGCGACCCACCTTCAAGGGAGGAAAAGCCACCCGGACCCGACATTTAGCTTTTACTAAAACGGCTTTGGGCATTGACTAAACAATTTTGCCCTGTTCGATTCATCCCTTGTGTGCGTTTACTAAACGGCTTCGCTTGCGGGGCTGATTATTATGGGATGGTTTTTCTGCCCTCTGCACCCGCGACCCACCCGCGACCCACCCGCGACCCGCCCGCGACCCACCCGCGACCCACCCCGGACCCACCCCGCGACCCACCCGCGACCCACCCGCGACCTACCCACATTGGTATAGCTAAAAAAATCGGCGCCTGCGGCGGGCTCGTTGTATAATTTGTGAAAACTTTGGCGCCTGTGGCGGGCTTCTCCAGAGTCTCGCAAACTGCCGACGTCCCCACCGCCCCCTCACTCTTATCCGCATCTGCGGGGTGCTGCGTATATCTTCCTTCTGTTCTCCCACTGCCATATAGGTGTTTGTTTAGGAGGTCTCGCGTGACACAGAAGCAGGCATAATTCCGAGGTCGCGGACACACCCACTCGGTCTTAGTTCGGCCTTGGCGTTTGTCCGCAGAGGTGGCGTTCTCATGAGGAGTGTTCCCCTCCGCCCTCTCATCATGGCTCATTCCTCCGCCCGTTCCTGCTCCGCATCCTCTCCCTGCCTCTCCGCCGTCTTTTCCTTTCTCCTCCATCTCGCTCTGCCTGTTTCCAAGTTCTTCACCCTCCCCCATCCCTCCCCCTGCCAGACGCCCGTCCACCAGACGCTCACGCACCCCTCCCCGCTTCATCGGGTACGCATCCGCTCTGCCGCGGGTCCGGCAGCGGGCTCGTTGGAAGCAGGTGTCGAAGACAACCCCACTGGCTCCAGTAGCGGCGAGGGCCCAGGGATCTGTTTGAAACCGCCCCCCGTTCCGTTCCCCTCCCGCACCCCTCTGCTTGGCATCGCTCGGACGTGTGCAGTTTTCCTTCGGCGAGGACCATCGAGGAACATCCTTGATCATCTGGCGAAAAAGCCACGCACGAAACCGAAAAAAAGCACAGGGAATGGACGTCCGAGCGATGGCCAGAATGATGTGTTCCTGGGCGTGTTTGGTCCTTTCAGGATGGTGTTCCCGCTGCAGCGCTGGCCTCATTCCAGGATTCGCGCGGTGCTCCCGTCGTTTAGAGTGGAGTTCTCGCCCCAGCGTGGGCCACGTGTCCAGCTCCATGGTGTCGGCAGCTGGAATCCCACCGAGTTGCATGCTTGTCACGAGTCGAGCAGGGGCCGTGGCCGAATCAGCTCAGCAAAGACGAGCAAGCTCTTCGCGGCCAGCAGCTGAAATCCTCTTGACCACTACGTGGTATAGCCTATTCCTTTTCCTCCTTTCTCCTCCTCCGCCGTCCCCTCCGTAGCCATTTTGGCTCAAGCCAGTTTGGCTCAAGCCGTCGTGGCTCAAGCGATCGCAATGCCTCGCCTCGTGGACCCGTCGTCTCGTCGTCGGAGCGCTGCGGGATGCCGAGGCCTAGAGGGGCTGCCTCGGCCTACGGCGTGACACCCTCGTGGAAGCCGCCGTCCGCGCCGCGGTTCTCGCGCGCGCGCTCCACGGCACACGGTTGCCGCCGTCGTCCGTTTTGTTATCTCCACCGCCTTCTTCGCGGGCGCGGAGGAGGCGGTGCCCAGGCAGAAGGGGGGATGCCGTGCCTGTTGGTGGAGTTCCTGGAGTTTTTGCTGCTGCTACGCCCGCTGCTTCGGCGGCAAAGGTTGGGCGGCGGCGACGCCGCCGCCAGCGCCTTGCGGCGCGGCGGCGTGACGCTGCGGAGGCGCCTCCCGCTGTGGCGGATGTTGGCGCTGGGGCTGCTGCTGGCGAGCCGCCCACGGGCCTTGCGCTCGCGTGCGCGGCCACGGCTGCGGAGCTGAGGGACCTCGACCTCGAGGACGGCAGCTGGGCGGACGGGCTGCAGCGCGACGTGGTGGCGGCGCGTCCGCCGACAGAGCCGGTGGCTGGCGCTGCTGGTGGTGCCGAGGCGTCCGCGTTTGCTCCCTCGCCTTCCTCTGCGCCGGGGGTCCTCGTCGAGTCAGACTTGGTGGACGCGGAGCGGCGGCGTGCCCTGATGCAGCGGGCGACGTCCGTCGCCCACGGGGTCGGGTGACCGTCGTCACGGTGCTCGTCGAGCTCGCGGTCGGGGGGTCCAGGTCTGGTCAGGTCCAGGCTTGGCCACCCGTGGTCGGGGGGTCCTGGGTTGGTCAGCCTTCCGCGTGGCGGTGAAGCGGACCCAGGCCCACCGCTTGCACTGTGCCCCCTGCCTCTAAGTGGTCGAATATGCGGCGGTTTTGGAGTTGAGACCCACTCCTCTTCCTCATTTTCACGGCCTTGCTCATCCGCCTCTTCGTCCAATGCACACAGGTTCCTTTTCTGATTGCGCATCATACGATTGGGTCAGTTTGTGGACCAAGGTCCGCCAGGACACGCATCGGCGGATACAGTAGAATCCGGCACAATGGGAAAGGACGGGAGGGAGTGATACGCAAAGTCTTTCCCCCCTGAAATCCCCCCCCTTCCCGTTCTTGGCACCGGTGCCCGTTCGGAAACGATCGCCCACCCCTTTCGGCGAGTTGAGTTGCTTGTTGGCATTAGGGCCTCTTCGCCTCAGGCGAGAGAGAGAGAGAGACAGCAAAACACACATTCTATATGTTTCTAACGACGATACGCATAACAATACGATTATAAATTCTAATAATAATAATAATAGTGATGAACAAAGGTAACAATAATAAATGATGCGGATAGTGATAAGCCGATTACGCATATGGGTGATAAAACAATAAGAAGAAGACGTAGTACTAATAGTAATCTTCTTAGTAACAGTGGTTCACCTTATTTGTTACTACATAGTAACAGTTACAGTAATAATAAACATGATGCTAGAAGCCACCTCTCCCCTTTCGTTCTGGGAAAAGGAAGAGGGAGAAAGAGAGAGAGAGAGCTATATATATATATATAAATACAGAAAATTATCCCAGTGCGACCCTACCTAGGAGTTGGAACCCCTAGGAAAGCAGCATTAGTCGTAGCAGTAACGCTAAGCTAAAGCTAAGCTAAAGCTAAGCTAAAGCTGAACCACAGCTAAGCTAAAGCTAAAGCTAAGCTAAAACTAAGCTAAAGCTAAGCTAAAACTAAGCTAAAGCTAAGCTAAAGCTGAGCAACAGCTAAGCTAAAGCTAAGCTACAGCTAAGCTAAAGCTAAGCTAAAACTAAGCTAACACTAAGCTAAAGCTAAGCTATAGCTAAGCTGCAGCTAAGCTCAAGCTAAGCTCAAGCTAAGCTAAAGCTAAGCTAAAGCTAAGCTAACGTAAGCTAAAGGCTAAGCTAAAAGCTAAGCGAAAAGCTAAGCGAAACGCTAAACTACAGCTAAGCTAAAGCTAAGCTAAAGCTAAAGCTAAAGCTAAAGCTCCCAGGGGACTGGGGGGAACCGCTCCCAGGGGACCGGGGGAACCGCCCGGGGCGATTTACACTGCCCGGCCCCTTTAAGCTAAGAGAGTAAGAACCCTTCTAGGCAGAGCCTAGGTAGGGAACAAAAAATCACGCTTCCGTTCCGTTTATCATTATCTCATGTTTGTCTTTGTTGATTATTTTCTTCCTCCTCCCTCCTCCGCCTCCTCCTCCTCCTCCCCTTTCTCCTCCCCCTTCAGTGGCGACGGCACATAGACGCGCCAGAATGTGGAAATGCCTTCACGCAAACCCAACCAAATACTCCAAAGCGCTGGTGAGGTAAAATGGGGGGAACACCCCAGCAACAACAATATGAAGTGAAGCTGCGAAGGAGGACGAGGAGGGGATGACCCCGCTGTTGAGCGGTTGGTGCTCATAGGGGTTGGAGAAGCTCGGGAACAACATTGCCAAAAGTGTTAGCGGCAGGAATTGTGTGAACATTTTCAACACACAAGAACCAAGCTCCCAAACCCAAGTATGTCAAGGATACTGCTACCCAGATGTGTTCCGCCCCACAGCAGAGTCCTCGCCCTCTCCTCGTCCTCCTCCACATTCTCCCTGGGCTCAGTGTATTAAAGTTGTTATGCTGACGGTCGAAGAAGGGGGGGGGAGAGAGAGAGAGAGAGAGAGAGAGAGGGACGGAGAACCGACAAACTATACATATATATAGAGAGAGAGAGAGAGAGAGAGAGAGACAGGGAGCAACAAAAAAAGAGAGGCCGACTCGCCTCTTCCGTTCGTCCTCCCATCCATCTCTTCGTTGTACGTTTCTTTTGTTCCTGTTCCTCATCCCCGTTAGGTGGCGACGGGTGGGGCCTAGCGCATATGAGTGCCAGAAGTGATGGTGTGAGACAGCGCTGGTGGGAGAAAACTGTGGAAGGCTCTCACAAAAAAATGATAAAATCAGAGAGAGAGAGAGAGAGAACCAAGAAAAACAGTCAGTGGCATTGTGAAGGGGAATGGGGGAGAGGACACCGTGTAGTTGACAAATCCGTGTGTGTGTGTCATGTGTTGTTGCATGGTGCTGCAGCGTATTGATAATGATACTGGATTTGAATATACGCGGCGATACTCAAATAGTTGGAACGTGTACACATACACAAACCGCTCAAGCATCTGTGAGATCAGGCGAGGACCGAAAAGACAGGTGCGGGTGGAATATGTGGTGTTGTGTACCTTGTGAACGGAAAATGTCCAATCGTGGTTTCGTCTTGATTGTCGTCGTAATTTCGTTGTGGTTCCGTTGCGGTTCCGTTTTGGCGTTTTTGTGTTATTTTGGCAGTCCGTGGTGTTTCTTTCTTGGTTCTTCTCTTGGTTCCCCTCCTGGGTCCCCTCCTGGTTCCCCTCTTGGGTCCCTCCCTGGGCCCCTGCTGGGTCCCCTCCTGGGTCTTTGTGTTGGGTCCTTCCTTGGGCCCTTTCTCTGGGCATCCCTCAGGATACCCCTGCTAGGTCCCCTCCTTGTTTTTCCTTGCTTGGCTCGGCCTCCTGGCTTCCATTGTTGTGTCCCCTCCTGGGTCCCCTCTTGGGTCCCTGGGTCCTCTCCTGGGTCCCCTTCTGGATCCCTTCCTGGGTCCCCTGCTGGGTCCTCTGCTGGGTCCCCTCATGGGTTCCCTGGTAGGTCCCTCCCTGCTGGGTCCCCTCCTGGGCCCTTGCTGGGTCACCCTGCTGTGTCCCCTTCGTGGGCCTATTGTTTCGCAGAGCGCGAGGACAGAGAGAGAGAGAGGAACAACAAAAAATAAAAACAAAATGCAAGCCAATGTTTGTTTGGTTTGGTCTCTTGCTTTCGTCTTGGGGGTGTGTCCGCCGCCCTCTGGGCTCAGGATGTCCGGGCGCGAGCTGTTCTCTGCGAGCAAATGCGGGCGTTCGTTTTGTAAACACGTCGCAGGGAGCAACGGCGACAAGCGCGACCAGGCCCAAGCCAAATATTGATGTGGTTTGACCGTCGTGTTTCTTAGGGCGGCCCCGGCCCTGGCCGCAACCGGGGCGAGCGAAAAACAAGGCGTGCACCCTTCGGGGTAGCAGAAGTGTGGGAAGGTCCTCAAAAAAGGCTGGCGGCAGACACGCTGGGAACGCCATCGGAACAACATCAAACCAACTAATCAATAACCAGACGATAATGCCACACATGCGGGTTCCTTCCCACAGCGGGGGTCTTCCCCCTCCTCGTCCTCATCCGCAGCTTCCTTGGGACATTTGTTGTTCTATTGGGCTTGTGCGTTGTTTGGTTATTCAGAGGGTGTCCCCAGAGTGTCTCCCATTGCGATTGGGATTATCTCATGCTCTTCGACCCATCCCGCCACCATGCCTGAGTTGTGGGTCATCTCGGGCCTCTTTGGCCGTTTTCGGGCGCTCGGAGGGGACTCCCGGCTTAAAGCGTCTGAAGCTCGCAAAGTCGAGAGCTAAAATACAGTAAACGCCCAAAGGACAGTCAATAATGGTGGCCGCTTTGGGCCCTCTTGGGAAGGCTCGTGGGGCTCTCGTGGGGCGTTTGGAAGGCTTCGTGGGCCATCTTGGAGCCACCTTGAGCGCGATCGTGCATCGATTCGGGGCACCCTTGGACCGTCTGGGCGGCATCTTGGGTCTCTCTCTCTTTCTCTCTCTCTCTCTCTCTCTCTCTCTCTCTTTTTTCTCTCTCTCTCTCTCTCTCTCTTTTTTTCTCTCTCTCTCTCTCTCTCTCTCTCTCTCTCTCTCTTTCTCTGTATATATATATATGTATATATGTGTATATATATATATATGTATACATGTATATACACACATATATACAGATATCTATATAATTCATTATCTCTCTCTTTCTCTCTCTCTCTCTCTCTCTCTTTCTTTCTATCAGAGAGCGTGATCCACGGCCGCTTTACTATGGAAATTCCCCCCCCTCTTCCTCCGGAACCCGACGGTCCCCCCCCTCCGAAACCCCCCCGCCTTGCTGGACCCCCCCCTTTTCCCCTGGCACCCCCCCCCCTCCGGAAAACCGAGGGGGGTCGCGGTTCGAACCCTTCCCCACCCCCATCCCTTCCAGAAAACCGAGGGGGGTCATTGCCGGCTCGAACACCTTTTTTTCCAGAAAACCGAGACGGGGGTCACTGCCGGTTCCAACCCCCCCCCCCATTCACCGCTGGCAAACGATTCCTGGGTCCCCAGCACCGTCAGCACCGTCCGCACCACATCCCCCATCGCTGTCCCCAGCACCACTGTCCTCACCACCACTGTCCCCAATGTTCCCACCAACGTCCCCCCACTATCCCCACCAGTGCCCCCCTACTGTCGCATTGTCCCCACTGTCCACACCACTGTTCCCACCGCGATCCCACTCTCCCCAATTTCCCCACGGTCCCAACCACTGTCCCACTGTCCCCAGTGTACCACTGTCCCACTGTCCCTGCCGCTGTCCCACTGAGCTGCCCCACTGTTCCCACCACTGTCCCCGCTGTCCCCACCACTGTCCCCACTGCACCTTTGTCCCGTTGTCCCACCACCGTCCTCGCCACCGTCCTTCACCACTGTCCCCCCTTCGCCGCCGGCAAACGATTCCCGCTCCTCGGGAAAGTTGGGCAATGGTAAGGATATTGGGACAGTGGTGTGGTGGGAACGGTGGTCGCCCGCGGGTTTCATAAATTTCCCGAGCAGTGCTTGCACGCAGGGGTTCTGGAGGCCATTTCTTTATTGCTTGGGGCATGACGGGCGTCATGGCCCCCACTCCCCCCCCCCATGACGTAACGCTCCCCCCCCCAGTGCGCTCCGGGCACTGCCGCCGTGCGCATTTGGATCCGCGTAGGTGTCCGCGTAGGAATCCGCCTAAGTGTCTGGTCCGCAGGCGTCGTCGTCGTCGTCGTCGTGCGTCGTCGTCGCTCGTGGTTCGTCGCTCGTCGCTCATCGTCGTCGTGCGCGCGGACGCGGCTGGAGCATATTTTTGTTCAGTCCGGGCCGATGACGGCAATCATCTCGGGGGGGGAGGGAGGGGGTCGATGACGTCACGTTTCGCGCCGGCGGCTTTTGGGAATGGTTAAGAATGACGGAAGACGGGTAGTACGAACATGTAGGTGGCGATATGCACCACAACGCTTGTGTACATCACAGTGCCCGCGTGCACCACAGCGCCTGTGTACACCACGCCGCCGATGTACACCACAGCAGCCGCGTGCAACACAGTGTCAGTTTGTGCCACCGCGCCTACGGGCACAGCAGCTCCCGTGTACACCACAGCGCCTCCGTACACCACATCAGCCGTGCGCAACACAGCACCAGTGTACACCACAATGCCTGCGTGCATTGCAGTGCCTGTGTGCGCCACGGCGCCTGCGTGCACCACATCAACCGTGTGCAACACAGCACCATTGTTGTGTATAGAATTTCAGAAGGAGTCATTGTGACAAAATGGAGCGCGTGTGGATTCCAGAGAAAACAATTGAAAACAAATCCTCATGGACAAAGGAGCGCCGCTGGAATCCACGAGTTCCCCCGAGTCCGCCCGCATCACCCTAACTCCCATTTGCGTCCAGGGGGCTCCAGCTAAATTGGCCATCCGAGAACCAAGTGGACCGATTAAATCGACCATTCTGCGGTGCACGCTGAGAAGCGCACGCGCGTTGCAACGCCAAGCCGCACGACAGGGGGTAAGAAGGAGGAGAAGGAGGAGGAGGAGGAGGAGGAGGAGGAGGAGGTGGAGGAGGAGGAGGAGGGAGGAGGGAAAAACGTCGCATTCGATTATCAGAACTTTCCTGGCGTGGCCTCTAGTTGTTCGCATCAGATCCTGAAGTACATGCTCCTTCTACCTGTCCTATGCACGCAGGCACTGTGGTGTACACCAGCGTTGCGTTGCACGCGGATGCTGTGGTGTAGACGCGCGCTGTGGCGTGCACGGGCGCTGCGGTGCACGCAAGCACTGTGGTGTACACTGGCGTTGTGTTGCACATGGCTGCTGCGGTGTATGTACACCGGCGCTGTAGTGCTCCCAAGTATTGTGGTATACGCGGGCGGTGCGTTGCACACGGTTGTTGCGGTGTACGCAGGCGCTGTGGTGCACGCGCGCGGTGTGGTGCACGCGAGCGTGTTGGAACACACAGGCGCAATGGGCAGATCGCCACTTACATGCTGCTCGCGTCGTCGTCGTCGCTCGTCGCTCGTTGCTCGTCGCGTCGTGCGCGCGGGCGCGGTTGTGGTGCCGGAAACACACGGCGGGGGGGGGGGGCGTCACGTCATACCCCCCCCACCCTCCCCCCCTCGTCCCATGACGCCCGTCATCGCCGAACATAAAGAAACGCCTTCCTGGACACCTTGTGCATTGCACCACTTAGAGTGCGCAGCGTTAGTTGCGCGATGTAGACCATATATTTGACCGCGCGGGTTGCGCCGCGTGCGCTGCGCCGTAGAGATATACACCAAGAAGATTTATCCGCATAGCTTGTCCCGCGGAGTATGCGCGATCACGCTTTTAGGAGTCTGAGACAGCTACCGTTCCACGTGCAACGTAAGCAACGGGAAGACGATATCCGATATCTGTTCGTGTAGACGGTTGTACAAGCGCATGCTTGCTCGCGCGCGCACAGTCTGTTGGTTTGTAACAGCGCGTTGGAGGGCTGGGCTGCTTTCTAAGGGCATTCGCCATTGCGTTTGCCATTGCAGGCGGTCGGAGTGCCGGGAGACGGGGCTTGTCTCTTCCACGCTTCGATCGAGACTCCCAGGAGCGGCGGCGAGGAGGCCGGCATGACAGCTCAGGGTTTGCGGGCTGAAGGACTGCCCTGCGCTCGGCGGAAGCGGCCCCCTGCCTTTGGTTTCCCCACCACCAACTTGAACGGGCGCCCAGGGGGCGGGGTTCGACGCTCGCCGCCCCCTCGCGGCCCTTGCGCATGTAAGACGTCGCCCCCAGCCATGAACTGGATCGCGAGCCCCCCCAGTACGTTCGAGAACGCGCTCAACAGAGCTCAGTTCCCCGACCTGAGCGCTTACATCACGCACATGAGGAGGGGGGATTCCTGGGCGGACCACCTGGTGGCGACTGCGCGCGCCGCGGTCTCGACGAGGCTCGTCGTCGCCGATTCAGCGCCCGCCGGCCAGCAGCCGACCGTCTGTAGCAGACGCGCAGCGGCCAGGGCAAGGCCCCCCCGCCCAGGCGCACCTCTGCGCCCACCATGCGCAGAGGTGCCGCTCGACCCTGGTGGGCCGAAAGCGCAGCCTACTCGCCTGCCCGGGCGGCGAAGGGAAGCTGCGGCGGCGCGCCGACGCGCGCGGAACATCTGCGATTGGACGCAGCAACAGTAGTCAGGGTCGAGACCACCGTCCAGCCGGGCCCCGTCGGCGGGCTCAGGAGGCGCATGCGACGTCGAGGCGTTGGCCCAGCCGCGGCGCGCGACTGGGCCGCGCGCGGCCGAAGGCCCCCCGACGGTCGAGGCGCCAGCCGCGGCCGGGGGGCCCGCGGGCACGACGATGGTGCCAGCGCCACCCGGGCCTGCGCCCCCTGGGGGAGAGCATCGGGCCCCCCGCACTCCCGAACCCCGTGGCGCCCACGTCGGGCCCACAACCCCGACGGACGCGGCCCGCGGAGGCGCGAGGGGTGGATCGCTCGCGCTCGAGGGGGCGGGGGGCGGCCGAGGACCGCATCGCACGCCGCGGGTAGCTGCAAAAACCGCTCCTCCTGAAGGTCTGCCCCATCGGGGGCGCAGGCGCTGACCAGACCCCGCCGAGCCACTGGTTCATTCTAATGGGGGAATGCGCGGGACTCGACGTCCGTGGGAGCGGCGGAGATGCGAGGGGGGTGCAGGCCCAGGCGCCTTCTAGCGAGGTAACGCGGCATCCACCCCCATTCGACAATATGGTCACTACCCGATCGACTGGCTGAACAGGCTTCTCTACGAGGCCCCCCAGGGGGCCCGCGAGGTGGGGTCGCGGCGCGCCGCGTACCTCAGGACACATTGCTGATGTTGCGCGAGGAGCAATGGGACGGCGCGGAGGTGGAGAGCACGAGCGGGTGGAGGCGAGGATACCTCACCAGCTCGGAGCGGCGTCGGATGCAGCAGGCCCCGCGCCGCGCCCTGGGGCGGCATCGCCGAGGCGGGGCGCTCGCACCGCGGCGGGAACCCAGCGCGGATGGGGCCCCCCGCCCGGCCCCATTGCCTGCGGCAGCGCAGGACCAGGCGACGATTGAGGACGACGTTCCCCTCGATCCTGCGGAGGCCTTCCTTGGTTCGGCACGCGGTCAGAACCGGACAGGGCGCGGCGGCGGGCCAGTGCGCCCCGCGAGGATCAGCAGCCCCAAAGTGGGGCACACTTGCGATTGGTGGCTCCAGAGGATATTCTCTCTTCCAGACACTGAATGCACGGGTCGGGCGGCGGCCCGCTGCTCGGGTGAATTATTCGCGGAGGGCCAGGTTGCAGCCTTTCTCAATAGGGCGAAGTTTGCGAGCCGCATGGCCGAGATTGGCCCGGGGGACCTGATTGCGGCAGGAGGCGCCCGTGAGAGGATTTGTTCTGAGCGCAGCGCCCCAGAGCGCACTGGACATCTTGGCCGAACAAGCGCAAACATTCATGATACAGGCAATCAAATAATCCATTCCAACGTACATGAGCGGCATCAGGTGCTGGTGGCATATTGCGACGCTGCCTATTCGGCCCCACTCCCCCGCCTCGGAAGAAGCAGCGTTGGGCATCGCAAGCGCGTTTGCTCGTTGTCACACATTCAGCGCATACCCGAAACATCTCAGGCGGGTGCACCGTTTTCCTCGCATGCCAAATGGCTGGGGCACCAGCGCGCTGCAGTAGTTCCCGCGCGGGGTCCGGAAGGCTGCCCCGGCCCCCAGGCCGCGCTCGGCCGCGCGGGCGCCCTGCGCGAGGATTCGATATCGAGCGAGCCGCGCTGATCGCCGTGAGTCGCCCGCTCTTGATGCGGGGCGGGCGCCGTCAGAGGCCATCCCTCTCCAGATCCACGGTGGGCACTCTGCGGCCTCCTGCGCTGCGGGGAAATCGGCGCTTGCGACGAGCGCTAACACCCTCGTGCGCCCACCGCGCTCCGTCGGACGCGCTGCCGCGCTTCTTCGGAGCGCTTGCTGTGCGCCTACCACTGGATGAAGAAGGCGCTGACTGCGGCTGCAACGGAAAGGCGAAATTCGATGTTCACCCAGACCCGAGGTCAGTTCGTGAATGACCCCCGAAGGCACGCCACTGCAGCGGGCGGCCCTGACGGCGGCTCATTGGGCACCCATTGCCTTCGGAAGGGGGATGGCAAGAGATATTCTGGACGCCGGGGAAAGTTCGCCCATGCCCCCCCAGGCGGGAGACTGGCGGAGCGCAGTTTTCGCGCGATACTCGCGCACGAGCCAGTTAGAAGAGGCAGCGATTTCGCGCTTGGTGATTGATCACTCCGAATCGGAGAGGAGGCAGGAGCAAATATGCCTCATGCCATCCCTCTTCTCTGTCGCTGTCCTCCGCCATCGCCATGCCATATCGTAGGAATTTGGGCTTCTGGGTTGGGCCGTTGGCACTTCAGCTTTCTTCTGATTGAGGAATGCGGAGAGATCGCGAAGGAGTATGTCCCAGCCATACAATCTTGATTGGCGTGGGGGGAAAAGCGCGGGGCGAGTCTCTCCAGGTGCACTTGCCCGTCGCGTTGTTGATGTTGCGTGAGTCTCATCCAGGTACAAATGCACTTAGCGTTATTGATGTTGCGTGTTTGTTTGTGCGCATTTGCCCTCCACCCCCCCCCAGAACACCGCCGAGGGAACAGGTGGTGCGTCGCGTGAGGGCATCGGCCAACCGTGGCTATCTGGGTTGGCTTGCGCCCATTCGTTTCCGCCTCACGCGTTGGGCCGCTGGCACTTCAGCTCTTCTCCGATAGAGGAATGTGGAGAGATCGTGAAGGACATTTGCACCAGAAAGTGGCGGTGGGTCAGGCTCTCTCTCTCTCTCTCTATCTCTCTCTCTCTCTCTCTCTCTCTCTCTCTCTCTCTTTCTCTCTCTCATACATATATATACATATATATATATATACACATGTGTACGCATGTACGTGTATGTGTGTGTACGTGTGTATGCGTATGTGTGTATGTGGATGTATGTAGGCGTGTATGTATGTACGTACGTAACTACGTACGTATGTATGTGTGTTTTTGTGTGTCTGCATGCATGTATGTATGTATGTTGTATGTTTATTGTCAATGATGAGCGTTTGTATGTATGCAAATGTATATGTATGTATGTGTGTATGTGTGCATGTTCATGTGTAGGTAAAAATGTAAGTGTATGTATGTGTACGTACGCCTGTCCGCGAATATGTACGATTGTGTGCGTGTTATGTGCGTATGTATGTATATCTTTATATATGTGTATGTATTCATGTGTGTAGGTGTCTGTGTGTGTGCTCACGGTTAGTGCGTGTGTGTACATCCGTAGTGATCGACTGGCCGTCGGTCCATCCCGCCACCGTGCTTGGGTTGTACGTCAGAGGCCTCCGGCATGCGTGTGGGGAGTTCCTGGGAGGCCTTTTTTCCGGAAGGTTTTTGGATCTGGTTTTGAAGCGTCTTGGGGGCCTCGCGGGGGTCTCTCGGGGTCCTCTTGGGGCATGATTTGGACTTCCTGAGGCTTGCGGGGGCCTCTTGGGGTTTGCTGGCGGTCTTGGGGGCCATTTTGGGGCGAAGGGCTCGAATATGTAGATTCCTCTTGCCCCTCTGGGACCTCTCTTCGGCCCCTCATGGGGCCGTTTTGGCGCCATGTTGGGCCGTCTGGGGGCGTTCTTGCGAGCCTCTTGGGCCGTTTTGGGGCGATCTTGGGTGCCTCTTGGAGCGTCGACAGCGCGACAAGGCGAGAACATTGAAATCTCTGCAGCATCCCAAAGAAACATCAATGTTCTTGGCATCGCGGGGCTCTCTTGGAGGGCCTCCTGGAGCCCTCTATGAGCGCCTTGGGTGCTTATTGGGCCGTCAGTGGGCCATCTTGATTGCTTGAAGTGGTCTTGGGCAGCCTCGGAGGCCTCTGAGGCCCTCCTGGACGCTTCTTGGGGCCCCCGTTGGTCCTTCGCGGGGCCCTCTGGATTCTGGAAAAGTCACGCGGGGAACCCCAGGAGCGCGAAAGAGCGCCCAGAATATTTGGAATGTTGGGCCTTCGGCCACTTAGATAATCTTTACAATGCACCATAGAACTCGGCCCTGAGGACAGTCCAACCCGTGCCTCAGGGTATGGTGCATCTATTCGTATACATACACAGGCATACGCATGAACATAAGCATAAGCATAGCCATAGACGTAATCAGTTGTATAAATATACCTACATACCTACCTACCTACCTACCTACCTACCTACCTACCTACCTACCTACCTACCTACCTACCTACATGCCTACCTACCTACCTACCTACCTACCTACCTCCCTGCATGCATGCATGCATACATACATACATACATACATACATACATACACACATCTGTGCATACATACAAACAGACATACATACAAACATACATACATACATACTCCTGTATGCGTGGAGGCGGAGGCTTCCACGTGCACTGGGGAGGCGCCGCAGCATTTGGAGGAGGAATATCTTCATCTTCCCCTTGGCCCTCCACGCTCCCATGGCGGAGTTTGTTCGATTGGCCCAGGCGGCCCTTGGGCGTCTGTACCAATTTGCCTCCACCGATGGCGAGCCAGACAAGGACGACGATGGCGGCGACGAGCACGAGAACACATGCGAAGACGATGCTTGCCCTCTCTCTCTCTCTCTTTTCTTTTCTCCTGCCATTCCTTCCTCCTTGTGTGTATGCTCCTTTCTGTCCATGCCTCAGCTGCTTGCGACGCGGTCGCGAGGAGCATTTCGGCCTGATTGGCCGGTGTGCGGACAGCCGGTGCAAGATGGAAGCTAATGAGACCAAGCTCACCATGAAGTGAGAGGAATCACCGTGCTTGACCGGCGCGCTCGAAAAGCGCGCATCGGCCTTGCGGTGTCATCTTCGGCGAGGTCGTTGGCCCGTTTGAGGCTTGTCCCCGCTTCTGCTTGTTGCCAATGAGTTGCCGCGTGCTTGATTGATGTTAAGACCGTACGATGCTTCCAAAGCCTGATGGTGGAGGCAAGTTTCGGGATCGTTGAGCAGGCAACGTGAAGGGCATGGTAGAAGCTCGGCTGGCACGAAGAAGCATGATCGATCCAAAAATGGCACTCAGAACATGATGCCAACGCGTTGATCTGACCAGTGACTCTGCTCAGTATGCGTGATGCAGTCTATTGTTTCCAATATGGCGTGCAATGTACGCGGCGCAGTATATGGAGTGCAATCCTACGCTGTGCGAAATATGGTGTGCATCCTGTGGAGGGCAATCTATGCGGTGGGCTCTACGCAGTGCAATCTAAGCGTGCACGAATGTTGGCCATCAGTGGCCAGTGGGGGGGAAGCCATAGATCCACGGGAACACACAGAAATCGAAGGTGCCAGCATAAAGTGCGGTACACATCGCCGGCGAGCGGGAGCTACGGGACTTCACGGGAGCCGAAAGGAGTCCGATCGGCCACCCAAAGGTGCGGCACACAGGGCCAGCAGGGGGGATGCCGTGGGGATCACCAGGAACCCGCAGTAATCCAAGGGCCACTTGGTGGGAACCCTTCGTGGAATTCATATCGGAAGCCGGGCAAGGGCTGCTAATCCGTGGCTGCTAAAATCGACCTCCGGGAAGTTGTCTTCGTCCTTCCGGGAAGAAGCCCGTTGATTGTTTCGCGTGCCGCGCCTCATTCCGGGAAGTTGTTTTTTCCTTCCGGGAGGGCCGTTTTAGCAGCCACGGTTTTAGCAGCCCTCGCCCAGCTTCCGATCATAGGTACCGATGGGAGTCCAGGTGGCAGCGGGAAGTTCATCAGAGCACAAGCAGGAAGCTCTCGGTGCAAAGATCTCTCGCGAGTCATGGTTCGCCTGCCACGAAAACAAGAGCGAATTGCAGTCAGTAGCGAGCGGTAGGCAGAAGACAGTATGTCTCACAGCTAACGGAATGTATGACAAGGTCGTGTTTCGCTCAGTGCGGGCTTCGCGGGTGTGCCAGGTCTTTTTCGCTTAGCGCCGGTTTTGCCCCGGAGGTGTTTGCATTATGTCGTTTTCGTTTGGTCGGTTCGGTCCGGTCCGATTCGCTGGGTCCAGTCTGCCCGGTCTGTTTTGCTCAGGCGGTTTCGTCGGAGAGGTTGTGCAAACGCAGTTTCAGCCAAACGGTTTCGCCTTGTTGTTTTCGCCAGGTCGATCTCGTCAGGTCGTTTTTCGCCTGATCGTTTTCGCCTGGTCGTTCTCGCCTGGTTATTTTCTCCTGGTCGTTTTCATCCAGTCGTTTCCGCCCGGTCGTGTTCGCCCGGTCAGTCGTTTGCGCCCAGGCGTTTTTTCCAGTCGTTTCCGCCCAGTTGTTTTCGCCTGGCGCGTTTCGCCCAGCCTGGTCGTTTTCGCTTGGTCGTTTTTGTTTGGCCAGTTTCGCCTGGTCGGTTTCGTTCAATCGATTTCGCCTGGTCCGTTTTTTCCAGTAGTTTTCGCCCAGACGACTTCGTTGGTGGCCTGGTCAGTTTCGCCCGATCAATTTCGCCCCCACTGTTTCCCCCGAGCGGTTTCACCCAGGCTCTTTCGCCCAGACGTTTTCGTTCCAGCTGAACTCTTCTCGTCATTGCTGTCGGCGTTGTTTTCATTCCTGCCCTTCCCTCGTCAGCCTGTCCTCGTCGTCCTCCATTGCAGTCGGAAGCCCTTTTTCGGCCCACCTCCCTCCCATGGACCTCCCCAGGCCGAAGCAATAGCATTCGATTATAATCGTTGCACGGCAATGCCTGGGCGGAAGGTCCGCCAGGAAGCTTCGGAGTCCTTAGCAGTCTGTATCCAAGAAGTTACAAGAACCTTTGCGTAATCGTTAGGATAAGGTAGGCCTCCTGGGCTACTCTGCTTGTCAAGTGGCAGCGCATGGGGGTGCAAACCAATTCTACCCTGCTCTGCACGTCACATGGCAGAGCCTGGGGGGCGAAATCATAATATTATACTCTACTCGTTGCGTGGCAAAGCAAGGAGGCGGAGCAAGTAATTACAAATTTACTTTTTGTGAGGTGGCAATGCAGGTATGCGAAAGGCAACGCAGAAAGCGGAAACTGTTGGTACGTATCATGTTGTTGCACAGTGGGGACACTGCGCGACGACGATAATGGCGACGACGAGGACGATGACGACGACAGCGGCGACGACTGAGGCGACAGCGACGACGACGAGAAGCATGACGACGAGAACGGCAACGATTACGATGATGACCGCGACGACGACGACGACGACGACGAGACTTGGCGCAGATCCACTAAAAGGGGAGGACGGGGGGGAAGCCCCCTCCCCTTGCAAAGGCGAGCCCGGGCTTACATCGGCGGCGAGCGCAGGGGGAAGTGAGAAGGAGCAGGCCTTCTCAGAAGGCGGCTGGGCTTCTCGGAAGTCCTCGGGCCTTCTGAGAAGTTTTCGGTATCTCCGGCGAAGGCTCAGAACATTGTTCAGAAGATCTGGGGACTTCCGAGCCTTATGAGAAGGCCCGCCCCCTCTCACCCCCCCCCGGGTGCGCCGCCATTTACCCCCAGCCCCGAAAGGAGGGAAAGGGTTGTCAGCTTGACCAGCGACCCCCTGCGTCGTAAAGGGAGGGGGGTAGTAGCTTCTGAAGGCCCCCCCCTTGTACGCAAGGTCTGAGGAAAAAACAGAGCCGAATCCGAGACTGGAGAGGGCCCCCGACGGTAGGATAGATTAAGTTGAAGGCGAGCCAGGGAAAAACGGTGGTCGAGCAGGAAGATGCCGCGGCCGAGAGAAGTTTGATGGCTTCAGGACGAAAGAGTAAACATGAGCGGCGAGCCCGACCGTACGAAAGCTGACCGTCGGGTATGCCCAGTCAAGTTCGCCCGATCGTGTTCGCCCAGTCGCGTTCGCCTAGTCGTGTTCGCCCAGTCGCGATCGCCCAGTCGCGTTCGCCCGGTCGCGTTCACTGGGTCGGTTTCGCCCAGTCGGTTTCGCCCGGTCGGTTTCGCCAAGTCGGTTTCGCCCAGTCGGTTTCGCCCAGTCGCGTTCGCCCGGTCGTGTTCGCCCAGTCGCGTTCGTTAGGTCCGTCTCGCCAGGTCCGTTTCGCCCGGTCTCGTTCGCCCAGTCCAGATGGCCCAATCGTCATTGTATCGAAGACGCCTACGGCGAACCACCACCGCCCACTGCCTTTTTGGAAGCGCCTATGTGGCCGAACGTTGAGGCCAGACCTGCCAAGCCATCGGACCGCGTGTTCCCCGAATCGGGTTGGAAAGCCTTTGGGGAACACGTGGGCATCTTGAAGGTCATCTTGGCCGTCTTGGAGGCCTCTTGGGCGATCTTTCCGCGATCTTTGGGGGCTCTTGGGCCGTCTTTATAGAAGACCGCCTTCGCGGGGACACTGGGCCCCTCCAGGTACCAGAACTTGCGTTTCGGGGGGTGGTCCTTGCGCGTTTTGCCAACGTGGGATTCTTGCGCTAGAATCATGGCACATGCCCCGCAGAATGGCAATCCGATTTTGATGTTTTGGAAATCCAACGCGCACAGTTGCCCACTGAATCCGAGTGAGCCATCCGATATGGATCCAACGAAGAATCATTGAAAACGGTGCGCGGTGAACGCACCGAGCCAGTCGGCCGATATGCATCTTAAGCGTTTTAGTTTCTCCGTTCCGGCCAAACTTCTGGCGCCCGTTGGTTGAACTTTACCGTCGCCACTACCGGCTCTGGGTGGGGGGACCGCATTTTTTGTGTGTTTTGCTTTTTGTTTTGTATATATATGTATATATGTATATATATAGCCTGGATTTGTCAACGCACGGTTCCAACATTATCAGCGGGTTTTGTTGGAATCCTTTGAAACAGTTGCCCAGAGCCTCGGGGCCCCGATGGCAAGTCCCAGGCAAAACGCCCGCCCGCCGCCCGCCCGGCCCGCCCCAACGACGCACATGGTGGCGCGACAGTGATGACATATCCCAAATGCCAAGGGAGAGGGGGAGGAGGAGGAGGGGGAGGAGGAGGAGGAGGAGGAAGAGGAGGAGGAGGAGGAGGACGAAGTGGAAAGGAGGAGGAGGAGGTGGCCGTCGTCGTCCGTCGTCCGTCGTTTGTCGTCCGTCGTTGTCGTCGTCGTCGTCGTCGTTTAAGACACTATGGTGTTTTTGTTGTTTGCAGAGTATAGCAAAAACACTAATTTTTCATATCGGATTCTGGTTTTGTTTATTTTGAGTATTATTGTTGTTTTTGTTGTTGGAACCCGCCCAGAGCCTCGGAGGCTCTGGGCGGGTCGAGGCGTGGCGTTTCAGACAGTTTGTTGCTTTTGTTGTATGCAAAGTATAGCAAAAACAATCACATTTCATATCGGATTCTGTTGTTGTTCGTCTTGGGCATTCTTGGGATATTTCGGTAAATTCCTTTAAAGGGCCTCGTCGACGTCGTCGTCGTTGGTCGTCGCAGTTGTCGTTGTGCGTCGTCGTCGTCGTCCGTCGTCGTCGTCGTCGTCGTCGTTGTCGTCGTCGTCGTCGTCGTCGTCGTCGTCGTCCGTCGTCGTCATCCGTCGTCGTCCGTCGTCGTCGCCCGTCGTCCTTCGTCGTCGTCGTCGTCGTCGTTGTCGTCTCCGTCGTCGTCGTCGTCGTCGTCGTCGTCTTCCGTTCTCCGTCGTCCGTCGTTTCGTCGTCGTCGTCGTCGCACTCGTCGTTTGTCGTCGTCGTCGTCGACGTCGTCGTCGTCGTCGTTCGTCTTCGTTCGGCGTCGTCCCTCGTCGCACCCCCTTCACCGCCTGCTCTGGCTCCGTCGGGGCGCGCGGCGCGGGCCGCGGGCGCATTTTGCGACCGCCGCGCGCCGCCCGATGGACCTCGCGGCGCTCGGGCTGGACCCCGCGGCGCCGCCCCCGCCTCGGCCCTGCAGGGCGGGGAACGCCAAGCGGCGCGACAAGCGGGCGCTGCCGCAGCAGGTGGCGTGGCGTCCTGCAACATATCGACCCTCATCATCCTACTCCCTATTCCCCCTTCCGCCTCCTACCGTTACCTGTCTTCCCCATACCCATTCCCCTACTTTTCGTCCTCCTCTTCCGTATGATCGCTATTCCTCTTGCTCCTCTTCCTCCGCCCAGCCCCCATCCTACTACCCCCCTGTCCTCCTCTTCATTCCGTCTTCTCCCTCTTGCTGCCCTCCATGGCTCGCGTTTCTTTTCAGGCCACGAAAGTCCCCCTTGCCTTGCACCTCTTCCCCCCCCATCCCGCCTCGCCCAGGCGGTGCTGCGCAGCTGGCGCCCGAGGCGCGCGGTGGGGGCGTCGCGCAGCCCGGGATCGCCACCGCGCGGGCGGCGGTCGACACCCTCGAGGCGCTGTGAGGAAGGGGGAGGGGGAGGAGGAGGAGGAGGAGGAGGAGGAGCAGGAATAGGAGGAGGAGGAGGAGAAGGAGGAAAAGAGGCGAGGGAGGAGGAGGAGGATGGGGGGGGCAGGAGGAGGAGGAGGAGGAGGAGGAGGAGGAGGAGGAGGAATAGGAAGATGATCGCGCGAACGGGGGCGAGCAGGATCAGAGGGGGGGGGGCGAAGAGGAGGAGGAGGAGGAGGGGGAGGAGGAGGAGGAGGAGGAGATGCAGCGGCAGGAGAAGGAGGGCCAGCAGGAGGAGGAGGAGGTGGAGGAGGAACCACTTGCCAATCCCCGCTCTAGCCGTCGTCGTCGTCCGCCGTCGTCGTCGTCTGTCGTCGTGATCTGCCGTCGTCGTCGTCGTCGTCGTAGTTGTGGTCGACGTCGTCGTCGTTGGTCGTCGCAGTTGTCGCTGTGCGTCGTCGTCGTCGCCGGTCGTCGTCCGTCGTCATCCGTCGTCGTCGCCGTCGTCGCCGTCGTTATCGTCGTCATCGTCGTCGTCGTCGTCGACCGTCGCCCATCGCCCGTCGTCCGTCATCGGTCGGCGTCGTCGCACTCGTCGTTCGTCGTCGTCGTCGTCGTCGTCGAGGTCATCGTCGTCGTCGTCCGTCGTCGCCCCCCCTGAGCCCCGTCGGAGCCCCGCGCCCCAGGTGGCGCGCCTGGACGCAGCGTTCCCTGGCAACGAGGGCAGGCGGCAGAGGGGGCCCAAGGGCCTCGCCTGCAAGGGCGACTGCGTCAAGCGGGCGGCCCACCTCGCCCACAGCGCCCCCCCCCCCCCCCCCCCCCCCCCCCCCCCACCACCACCACCCACCCACGAGCTTCCCAGCGAGGCCAGCAAGCGGCGGGGCCGCATCGCCAACCTCGAGGTGGGCGGCCGCATTGCCCTCGGGGGCGCACGGCAGGTGACTCAAACCCAAAGGGGAAGAGGGATGGGGGGATAGTCTCAGGATGAGGAGGTGGAGGATGAGGAGGTGATTGCGGGGATGGGGATACGTGGAGGATGACGCGGTAGGGAGTAGAGGGTGGATGGGGGAAGAGGGCGGGGTGCGAGGAGGAGGAGGAGGAGGAGGGGGAGGAGGAGGAGGAGGGCGATGACAGCGGCGACGATGAGGAGGGGGAGGAGGAGGAGGAGGAGGAGAGGAGGAGGAGGGGGAGGAGGAATGGAGGAGGAGGAGGAGGAGGTGGTTGTCGTCGTCGTTGTCCGTCGTCTGTCGTCCGTCGCCCGTCCGTCCGTCCACCCGTTCCCCCGTCCGTCCGTCCGTCCGTCCATCCGTCGTCGTCGTCGTCGTTGTCGTCGTCGTCTGTCGTCGGTTCCGTCGTCGTCGGCGTCCGTCGTCGTCGTCCGTCGTCGTCTGTCATCCTCGTCGTCGTCCGTCGTCGTCCTCTGTCCGTCGTCGTCGTCCGTCGTCGTCCGTCGTCCTCGTCGTCGTCCTCTGTCCGTCGTCGTCGTCGTCGTCGCCCTCCCCCCGCTGCCCTCCCTAGCTCCGCCCGGCGCCGATCGGGCGACGCCGCCGACCAAGTGCTTTCGCATCCACGCGGACGTCGCCGAGAAGGTCGCCTCCTCTGTGCCCTCTCATTCTGCGACGGATACGGTGAGTGCGTGGGAGATGGGGGCGCCGCCGCCGACCCACCCCGAAACGATGCCTGACCCCGCCCAGCCTCTAGTGCCCATGGATATCGACTCCCAGGTGGCCAGCGCCCCATCAGCTCAGAACGCAGGTGTTTTGTTCGGGCCGCTCAGAGAGTTCAAACCGGAGATCTTACTGAAAAGCTGGAGGATGCATCAGCCCATTCGCACGACTACAGATTGCCCTTTGTCGAAACTAATTAAGCAAGCTCTCGAACTAGCTGCGCCGCCACAGCTGGCGAATGCCACGCGAGACAAGATCGACGCAGGCGACGCGACACTCCCCAGCCGCCAGAAACTTGGAAGAGCGACCCGCCGCGTGAACTTGATCGATCTGTTGCACCAGAGGCATTTGCACAAAACAGACACGCCCGCGCGCAGTTGGATGGCAGATGCGTCGCCGCAGGGGGGCTACAACTTTCACGTGGCTCTAGAGGCTCGGATCTCGGCGCCCGCGAATGCACCCACGCGCGAGCGAATTGACAGCATGCAGCATGCGTTCTTGCAGCGTCACTTGCCACTTGTCACACTGGGATGCGGCGCTGGGGATTTGATATATCAAGCTCTCGCGTCACAGCACGCGCTAGCATTAGAAACGGGAGCTTGGCCGTTATTTGACAAGACTCGAAAAGAGGTTCGCACGTGGACATCGGATCAAGGGACTGAGGCGGCAATCGTTGACGTTCCACTTCTATTGGAGGGCCGCTTGGGGGACATTGCGACAGCCATCGGCAAATTGCACGGCGGCGAACTGCAGGTGAGCTCAACGGAGAACGGCGCCTCGTTTTTTTACCCCTCGCCATCGGCATACCAGATGCACTGCGCATCATGTTCAACTCGCTCGAGCGCGCAGCGACGCCCCATCCCGCGCGGGCAACGACTGAAGAACATTACAGATCCTTGGCGAACGCATTGGGGGGCCGAGATCGGAGGGGGGGGCCCTTGAAATGCCGACGGCATTCTGCTTCGTCGGTTCTCTTCCCCCCCCACATCTCAGCCCTCCTTTCCGACTCCGACCTCCGACCCCTCCTCTCTCTACCGCCCCCCCTTTCGCCGCCCTCCAGCTGGCCGCGCGACGTGGGGGGTGGGGGGGGGGTCCGACTAAGGGCCTCGCGCGGAACGTTCGGTGCTCGCGCTGTTCGGGTCGCGTGAGGTTGTCGTCGTCGCCGTCGATTGGGGGGGTCGGGGGCGCGTGGCAGTGGGGCTCAAAATATATACACGGTTGAACTTGGGTCTTTGTTTTGCCGGTTGGTTTCGCAGGGCTTCTTTCAAGCGCCCATCCCCCGAGAGACTTTCGGGCCGCCCTGAAGGTTAAACTTTTGGATTCGGACGAGGGCAAGTTTTGCCCAGTGGGCCGCCCGCGGCCATTTCGATTGGAAGTGGGAGTATTTGGAGAAGTTCACGACCCAGTTGTGCTCGCCCCCCCCCCCCCCCCCCATCGCAGGTGGGACTTCGCCGCGGCAAGGGGGGCCTCGTCGAAGGAAAAATAGGCCATTTGGGCAAGCAAACTTGAGTGGCCCAACGAGCCCGCGTCCTCCTCCACCGACGGCGGCGGGCCACGTCGACGTCGACGTCGACGTCCACGACGACGGCGACGACGACGGCGACGACGACGGCGACGACGGCGACGGCGAGCAACGAGAGGAGACGGGCGGGAAGGCGGGAGGGGGATCACGGGAGGAGGTGGGCGGGAGGGTAGAGGTGGAGGAGTAGGGTGGATGCGGGGGGGGGGCGCCCGGCACCCCCCCAAAGGTGAAGTTGTTCGCCGCCTTCGACAGGGCCGTTCATGATCATGATCTGCTTCTCCGCGCCGAGATGGCGTCTGCGGCGTGCGAGGCGATGGGGCGGGGGGCCGGGTGGTTCGGGGGGTGCCGCTGTCACGAGAGCATCCTCAGAGACGCGAGCATCCCCGAGAGCAGGAGGCTCGCAGAATACAACAAGGCTTCGCAGGGGTGCGCCTGGAAGGGGCGGCGCCTCATGGAGATGTCGTTAGGCCACCTGGAGAATTTGAAGGCCAACTTCTCTGCTGCTTCCTCGAGCGCTCTCCGCCTGCACTTGTCGCGCGCGTCTGGCCCCGAGAGAGGTGCGATCCTTGAGATGGAAGGGGCGCTGAAGCGAGGGATCCCCCACGAGATCAATGAGAAGTTCTCCTGGGGCACGGAACTACCGCATGGTCTTGCAGCGGCCCTGGGGCACAAGTACGGGGATTACGCGGAGGAAGACTGGGGGCGGAAAGCGGGGGGCGGGGCCGCCCGGTGCGATTGGCGGCGACGACGGCGGCGACGGCGACGGCGACCCGCCAAGACGCCGCACCGCGTCACACCACAGCACACGCGCACACACGCATACACACCACCACCACAACATACGCACCCACGCACACACGCACGCACGCACGCGCACCACCACCCACTGCGCACACGCGCGCGGAGCCACGGGTCCGCTACGACACGCGTCCGCGGATAGAGAAAATCAGCGCCATGGTAAGGGATGGGAGGGAGAGGTAGGATGTCAGATGTTGACGCGAGCGCACCTAACCTGTCCTCCTCCCCCTCCTCCTCCTCGCCCCCCCCCTCCTGCTCCCCCCCCTCCTCCTCCTCCTCCTCCTCCTCCTCCTCCTCCTCCTCCTCCTCCTCCTCGCCCCCCCCTCCTCCTCCTCGTGCTCCACTGCCTCCTCGCCCCCCCCCATGCCCCCCAATTTCTTTTTTTCGCACCCCCCCTGCTGCGGCCGCCCCCGCCCCGCCACCCCAGGAGCGCAGGGCTCGGGCGCGCGCGCGCGCCTGGCCGATCGAGACGCGGCAGTCGCCGAGGGCCAGGGCCACAAGCTCCATCGCGCTGCGCATCACCTCGTCCTCGGCGATGGGGAATCAGGCGAGGGAAGAGATCGAAGCTTTCGCGGCAGGGGTTGAGCTGGGGGGCACTGCGCATTGGGAGCTCTTAACGCACGCCCTGGGGAGTTCGGTCTCTCGGCGGGTGGAAGGGGCCCACTCGGCGATAAAGGCCCGGCAAAGTGCGCAGAAAAAGGATGGATCCAGCGCTGCTCAATAGCATGGCGAAGAAGAAAGAGCTCCTCGCGCAACTTACTGACCCAGAGTTTTTCTGCTTTGCATGCACGAACTTGCAGAGGAAACGTCCGGCGCGGGATGCGTTGGCATACGCCGTGCAGCCGCACGAAAAGTGGAGGCTTAAATTATTCGGCAAGGAGTCTGACGCCGTTCAGGACATGTATCTCTATTCCCCAGAAGCGCTGCACCGCGACGTGTCGAAGCCCAAACAAACCTTCGCCCACTGGCCCCATGCCACTGCTTCGACCCTGTTGCCCATCACGGAGGCCGCGTCCACGGCCCCCGCGGTGAGCCTGGGCATGCTGAAGTCGCGGTTCCAGGCTCGCGGCAAGTTGTGGAGCTTGCCCGCTGGCGTGTTCCGCGCGTCCATCTATGGTGCCACAGACCCGCTGCCCGTGCTCGATGCCGTCCCAGACCCGCCGTTGCAGCTCGATATGTTGGTTGAGTCATTGAAAGAGCCGTTGGCGCCAATGCTGGATGTGGAGGGCCTGGTTTTCTTCAGGGTGCTCATCGCCAGGCCAGAGGACAGGAAGGTCGTGAAGGTGGCGCACAAGAGTGCCCACCGAAACCATATGGTTGTGGCCCGCATGAACGTCGTCAGCGCCTTTGATGGCGAGATCGAGGTAGCCTACAGCCCCGAAGAGCCACTCACTTTGGATGTGTACCACCTGTGCTCGTGCGATCGCGCGCGGAGCATTGTCTCGCGGCGCCAGCTCCCCGGGCCATCTGCCGCGGTGAAGGACGAGGCGTCGGGGGGTGCTAATGCTGGCATGTCTTCCTCCTCGTCCTCGTCCTCGCCGTCGTTGTCCACCTCCTCCCCCCCCTCCTCCGCGTCGTCGGCCTCCGCCTCCCTCCCGCCCCTTCCCCTCGCCAACTCCCGTTCCCCATGGCCCCCTCCTGGCGCGCCACTCGCCTCCTATCTTCTGACCCCTCTCCACCTGCGCCCCCATCTCCGCGCGCGATTCTCGAGCACTTCCATTCTATTTTCTTCTTCCCCCGACCGCCCCTCCCCCTTGCATCTTCCAACTCGCCTCACCCCCCACTTCCCCTCCCCCCCTCCCCCCCCTCCTGCGCCCTGCTCCAGATCCCCCACGACAGCCCCTCGATGTCCCCTGCCATCCCGCCGAGGGGCACGAGCAGACGTTCCTCGGCCAGCTGACGCTGCTGAACGGCGAGGCCCCCGAGCAAGCCAAGTGCAACGAGGCGCCCGGGCCTCGCCTCGCGCGGGCGGGGCCACGGCCCACCCTCTCTGCTGCCGCTGCTGTTCTGCTCCGTCCTCCTCTGCCGCTGCTACTGCTGTTGGTCCTCCTCCCTCCTCCCCCCCCCCCCACCCGCCTCCGCCCCACCCCTCCTCCTCCTCCTCCTCCTCCTCCTCCTTCCTCCTCCTCTTTCGCCTCCCTCCTCGCCCACCGTCCCTCGTCGCTCCTCTTTCCTCCTCCCCTCCTCCTCCTCCTCCTCCTCCTCCTCTCCCCCTCACTCCTTTTCCCCGCCCTACTCCCTCCTCCTCCTCCTCCTCCTCCTCCTCCTCCCCTCCCCCCCCTCATCCTCCTCTCCTCCTCCCCCTCCATCCTCCTCCTCTGCCCCTCCTCTTCCTCCTCCCCCCTCCCCTCTTCCTCCTCGTCACTCTTGCCTCAGCCTCACCGCCCCCGCCTCGTCCATCTCCTACCTCTTCTTTCTCTTCTCCTCCTCCCCCCCCCCCCCACCCTCCTGCGTGCCTCGCCCCTCTCCTCCCCCTCCTCCCCCCCCTCCTCCTCCTCGTCCCCCCCCTCCTCCCCCCCTTCGTTGCGAGGGGGAGTTTGGGGCGCGCTTCCATCCCCAGGCGATCGGATATTTGCTTGCGGCAAGGGGCCCTCGGCAGCGCTGGGGCAGCGCAGCTAGCTGACGCGTTGGCCAGCGCGCGCGCGGACTTGGCGATGCTAGAAACCATGATGGGGGGGGGCCTCGTTCACCGAGTGGTTGACGAGCTCTTGGAGCATCGCTTGCACGCGGACCCCGCGGCGCTGAAGTGGGGGGGCAGGTGCGTCGCGAATGGGAGGGGCACCTTCATCGCGGAGCGCTGTGAGACCTGGAGCGGCAGGGCGTCAAAGTATGACATGGCTGTGTCTGCGTGCGCCGACGGGTGGTCCGCGCAGCCTGCTGCGGTTGCGCCGCGCGCGCCCGGTGGGCCCAAGCAGTTGTCGCGGCCCACGGTGGCTCGCTCAGCAGATTACCACGTGGCCATGTCCATGGGCGCAGACATATTTCAGAAGGGCGGCGAGTTGATTCATCACAATATGGCGGCTGGGTATTATCAGTGTCTGGTGCACCTCGAGTCGTCGCGCGGCTTCCACGGCCGAGACGATTGCGCCGTGCTTAAGCATGCAGACTTCGCTGAGATATGCAGGCTCGGCGACCCCATGGCCATCCTGCCGCCGAAGCTCGTGGCAGCGCCCGCCCTGGCCGATCATGCGGAGGCGGCGGACTACGAGGTTGCCGACGCCGCCGCGCCCCCTCTGCTGGACCTCATGGACATGGAGCACCCAGCGGCCGCGCCCGGCGGCGACGACGGCGACGCCGTGGCGATCGAGATGCTCGGCGCTGCTGTCCCAGGCGCCGTCGTGGAGTTCAGGGCCAAGGCGGTCCGCGTCGGCGGCTACAAGATAAACGCGGACAATTTTACCCACCAGAGCGGTCGCCAGAGGGCGTGGATTACGTGCGCGGTCGAGGGCCACAGGCCTTGCTTCAAGTACTGCATGATCACCGACTTCCCCAGCTACGACGCGCGCTGCGCGTGGCTTCTCTGCTGGGCGGAGGCTGGCATTCACTACGAGTCCAGGCCAGAGCACTTGGCCCATGCGCCGTCTGCTGAGGACGTCGCGCGCGCCCTGGAGCGACTCCCTCCTTTTTCCGTAGCGTTGTTGTGCCGACAGGTGGCATGTTACGTTCAGGGGTGGACGCGCCCGCATGGGGTGAAATCGCATGGAGAGGCGGCGGCGACGACGGCGACTGCGACGGCGACGGCGACGGCGAGAGAACACCCAAGTTTAGCTACTCCTCGTCGTCGCCCTCCTGCTTCCTCCAGAGGCCTCCCAAACGGCGAGGTCAATGACGGCGGCGGCGACGGCGACGGCGGCGGCGGCGGCGGCGACGGCGACAGCGACGGCGATGCCGATTGCGACGGCGACGGCGACGGCGACGGCGACGACGACGACGACGACGACGGCGGCGATCTCGACGACCTCGGCGGCGCCGACGACGACGACGACCTCGGCGACGCCGACGACGACGACGACGACGACGGCGACTACCTCGACGACCTCGACGGCCTCGACGGCCTCGACGACCTCGACGACGCCGACGCCAACCTCGGCGGCGGCGACGGCGGCGGCGACAGCGAGGGCGGCGGCGGCGGCGATGGCGACGGCCACGGCCACGGCCACGGCCACGGCCACGGCCACGGCGACAGCGACGGCGGCGGCGGCGGCGAGGACGTCGACGACGACGCCGACGACGTCGACGGCGACGACGACGACGACGACGGCGGCGGCGACGGCGACGACGACGACGACGACGACGACGGCGACGACGACAACGTCGACGACGACGACGACGACGACGACGACGGCGGCGACGACGGCGACGACCTCTTGTCCTCCCCACTTCTGCCACCCCTTGCTCCTCGCCCTCTCATTTGCGGGGTCGACGCGTCGAGCGTAGCTGCGTGGCCCGAGAGTCTCACGATGACGCATGAAGAGCCCATCGATGCCTGGTCTCTTATGCGTGTTTCGGTTTCCCGCAACTAGGCCTGTGCTCGTGGGACTGGTGGGCATGGCTTGCCTCGCGCATCCCCCGCATCGCCCCGGTCGCCGCGCGCCCCGTCATCTGGGCCACCCGCGGGCGGGCGCCGGGGACACGCGCCCCGGGCGATGTGGGGGGCGCGCGAAGCCAGCCGCGCCCAAGGCTGGCATGTTAATTTTACGCCATCCATCGGCCCATCGAGGGCCCTGAGGACACTGACTGGGCAATGTCGGACGCCAGCGGCTCGTCGTCCGACCGGCGAGGATATCAGGGGGGAAAAGAGAGCTGAGGGCGGCGGAGAGGATGGAGAGGAGGGCTGAGGACGCGGGGGGGGGGGGCCCGGGGGGAGGGCGTCCGTTGCTCGGCCTTGGCCATGTCTTGGCCGTGCCTTGGCCAGGCCTTGGCCCGGCCTTGGCCGGGCATTGGCCGGGCCTTGGCCGGGGCTTGGCCAGGGCTTGGCCGGGGCTTGGCCGGGCCTTGGCCGGGGTTTGGCCGGGCCTTGGCCGGGCCTTGGCCGGATCTTGGCCGGGCCTTGGCCGGGGCTTGGCCGGGCCTTGGCCGGGCCTTGGCCGGGCCTTGGCCGGAGCCGGGGCTTGACCGCGCCCTGCTCCTCCTTCTCCCCCCCCTCTCCGTCCTGGTCCTCTTCCGTTTCCTCATCCTCCTCCGTTGCCTCCTCCTTCTCGTCCTTCTCCCCCCCCCCCCTCCCTGGCCCCTCCTCCTCACTCCCCCTCCTCCTTGCCATCCTCCTCCTCCTCCTCCTCCGCATCCTCCTCCTCCTCATCCTCCTCTTCTCTTTCTCCTCCTCATCCTCCTCCCCCTACTCTCTTGGTTGCGACCTTGATTATCCGATGTCGCGATAACTGTGCTCGAGGTCCATGGTTGCTGCTCAGGGCAGCCGCGGGCGGTCGCACAGTCGACATAATGCCCCCCTGCCTCGCGGGAGCATCGTGGATGGCCGCGAGGGGAAGGCTCCCTGGGTGCAGTACTTAGTCGAGCGCGACCGCTTGGCCACGCTCCGCCGCCCCCTCACGCGCTCGTTCCCCTGCGCGGGCATCGGCGGCCCCGAGAGGGCGATCCACGAGGCCAATTGGCCCATCGCGCCGAAGGACGCTCGTGGGGGCACGCGGCGCATACTCGCACTCCCCCCGCACGTTTGCTAAATGGCCTGGCGCTTGAGCGGGTGGCGCGCCACTCCTCGTCCTCCACCTCGCCTGCCCTGCCCCCCCCTCTCCCTCCTCCTCCTCCTCCTCCTCCCCCCCCTCCTCCTCCTACTCCTCCTACTCTTCCCCCCCCCTCCGCCCCCCCCCTTCCCCCTCCCCCTCTTCGCCCGCCCCTTTCGCTTCGTTCCCCTTTCCCATGCGTCTGCTGCGTCGCCCTGCACGCCCGCCTCCGCCCTAGTGGCCGCGCCCCCCAGCTTGCAAATGTTATTAGCGCCCCCCCCTCCACGTGCCGGTCGCGCCCCCCCCCCCCCCCCGCCCACCCCCCCCCCCCCCCCCACCACCCCCAACCCCCACCCAACCCCCTCTCTCCTCCCCTCATATCCCCCCTCCTCCTTCATCATCCAATCCTCCTCCTCCTCCCCCCCCCCCCTCCCCCCCTCATAGACTCATCACCTTTTTTCCCCCGAGGAGCATCCCCCTCCACGCTGCCCCGCCCCCCATCCAACTGGGCCGTTGATTTTTTGCACCCCGCCCCCGAGAAAAGGAACGTGATCGAGATCGACGAGAAGGTGGGCGGCATCTTGCGGGACCTTCACGAGATGCTCGGCCGCGACCCGTCGGCCGCCCGCGCGGGCAGCGACGTGGCCGCGCGCGAGATGACGGAGTGCGACGGGGTCATCAGCGGGCCCCCCTGCCCCCCACGGTCGGCGATGGGTCTTCGTGGGGGGGTTGACGACGAGACAGCTGCGACGCTCAAGAGGGTGGCCGAACACGTCGGCGACTGCGCGAACGGCAAGGGCCAGCTGCCTGGCGCAGGCAAGGGCCCCCTGGAGTTCGCGCCCCCGGAGAACGTCGAGGGTTGGATGCACCGCCCCGGAGGGGGTGCCCATGCGGATCCGTTCATTAACGAGTTGCTCCGCCGGCTGGAAGCCCAAGTCCCCGACTTCATGTCCAGGGCCCCCGCGGGTGGAAAAGGCATGGGGGGGGGGGGGGTGGGGGGCGGGGGGGGGGGGGAGGAGGAGAAGGAGGAGGAGGAGGGAGGAGGAGGAAGGAGGAGGAGGGGGGGAAAGGGAGGGGGGCAGAGGAGGAAAGGAGGAGGAGGAAAGAGGAGAGGAGGCTGCATGGAGGAGGAGGGGCGGGGGGAGGAGAAGGAGGAACGGGGGGGGGGGGCAGGAGGAGGGGGGGAGAGGAGAAAGAGGAGGAGGAGAGGAGGAGGAAAGAGGAGGAGGAGGGGGGAGGGGGGGGCCTTCGGGCCTTGAGCTGAAGGTTGAAGGAGGGCGGGGGGGGGGGGGCCCTCCCCTCGCCGCCCGCTCGCAAGTCCCCCCGGCCCCCCGATTTGTCGAGCTTGCGCGGGGCCCTCTCGGGATCTTCTTGGGCGCCGTTTTCGAGGCCACGGGGGAGAGCGCCTAGAGGAAGCCTTTCGCGGGCGCGCCGCCAGGACTCCGAGCCCCCTCTTTGGCTTCCGTGGAAGGGACCCGAATCGGCCGCAAACTTGGTTGATTGTAGACCCCCGCGGGGGCATGATGGGGCCCGCCCGTCGCCCTCTTGCGCCAGCAGGTCTGGCGGATCAGCGCTCGGGACTCCCACTTGGCCCGCGCCCGCCCCAGGGTGTACGTCGTCGGCGTCCGTCGCCAGATCCTGGACACCCTCAACACGCAGTTCCCCTCGCCGCCAGAGAAGCGCCCCCCCCCCCGCCGCTCG
>CAUYUJ010020935.1:25000-147607 GCA_963575745.1 Prorocentrum cordatum | reverse complement strand
ATGCTGCTCTCGCAATCCCCCTCCCCCAGGTGGATCAGGGCGATGTCGAAGGGCGCCTACGAACTGATGCCGAACTCTGCCAGCGGCACGAAGCGGGTTCGGAGGATGGGGGACGTGAGTTGGCTCTTGCGGGGGCCGAGAGACGAACCTGTGCACGTCCGCTGGCCCGCCTGGGCGAAAGGCCGCGTCGATTGCGATCCAGAGTTCGAGGATGCGTTCGACTTGTGGTGCCACTACATGGCCGCAGTGCTCCACGGTACTGGCGTGGGCAGCCCGGCGTCTCCAACCCATCGCGTCCTCGTCGTGCGGCACGAGGACCTCGTGTGCAGGCCCGAACTCGTGCTGAATGAGCTCGTCAGGGCTGGCCTGCAAACCAAGGGGTTGCCGTTTCATCCAGAGCGCAGGCTTCTGGGGGGCCACCGCACCGACAAGGGGCGGGCGGTGGAGGCGCTGAGGGAGGAGGTGCAAACGCCAGTGACCCTGGGCGATCAGATGGTCGATTGCATGGTGTCGAGGGCTCAACGGTACAAAGGCTTGTTTGCCACTTGCTGGTGCCCGCCCGCCGACGGCAAACTTCCAGTCGACCACGTGAGTGTCGAGGATGTTTATAAAGTTTGCGGAGCGGCGTGATTTATCTGTTTCCCGCGAGCTGTCCAACTAGCAGGCAGCCCCCGCCACCTGTTCATTCCTCTTCGCCTCCTCTGGTGCAGCATCAGCGCGCTTTTCCCTACTCCCTCTCCTGGTGACGGCCTGCAAAGCAGCCGCGCCCGAATTGCTGGCATTTGGAACGGCGCCAATTCGCTGCGGATTATTCCTTTGAGAGCTTCGTGCGCAACGTTCGCACATGAAACAAAGAAGATGTCGGGTGACAGAGCACCCCCAACGAGGTGGGGAACCCTGGGCTGACAGAGCCCCCCAACGCGGCCTGGGGAAGCTTGCAGAGGTTCCAAGAGGCACCAGTGGGCTCCAAGACGGCCCCGAGAGGACGCCGAGTAGGCTTCAAGAGGTTCCTCCCCCCAAATTACCCCAAGGGTATCTGTAGAGGGCTTCCCGAGGTCGTCGTCGTCGTCGTGGTCGTGGTCGTGGTCGTCGTCGTCGTCGTCGTCGTCGTCATCGTCCTCGTCCTCGTCGTGGTCGTCGTTGTCATCGTCGTCGTGGCCGTCGTCGTCGTGGTCGTCGTCGTCGTGGTCGTGGTCGTGTTCGTCGTCGTTGTCGTCGTCGTGGACGTCGTTGTCGTGGTCGTGGTCGTCGTCGTCGTCGTCGTCGTCGTGGAGCCCGTCGTGGTCGTCGTCGTCGTCGTCGTCGTCGTCGTCGTCGTCTTCGTCAGCGGACATCTTTCCTCCTTTGTGGTTGTGGCGCACCCCGCGGCTGCGGCGGATCATGATTGAAACGACTGTTGTGAATGCGTTTCCTGCCGCGCCGCGGCGACTAGGAGGAAGGGAGGGGGAAGGGAGAGGGAAGAGAGGAGGAGGGGATGAGGAAGGGAGGAGGAAGGGAAGAGGAAGAGAGGAGGACAGGAGGAGGAAGGGGGGCCAACGGGGGGAGGAAGGGAGGGGCAAGGGGGAAGGGAGGAGGATTGGATGAGGACGGGGGGAGGACGGGGGGAGAAAGGGAGGGGCAAGGGAGGAGGAAGCGAGGTGGAAGGGAGGGGGAAGAGACCAGGACGGGAGGAGGATGGGGAGAGAAAGGCGAAGGCTAAGGTACTCACTATGTGGTCATTCCGTGCGGCGAACGGATGCTGGGGGCACCCCCGCTTCAAAGGTGGTCGTTGCAAGACGTTGTAGCGCCAGGCCGCCTCGAGGAAGAGGGGGGGGGGGCGCGGGAGGAGGAATAAGTAACGAACGCGGAGGAGAGGAGGAGGAGGAGGAGGAGGAGGAGGAGGGGAGGCGCAGGAGAAAGCAGACTGCTGTGAGTGACAAGCCAGGGAGCACCCCTGCTCATTACCCGACGCTGCCTTCCGCATGGTGGCAAGCGTCATCGGTGGCGCCCGTGACCGCTCGAGAAGTGACGCGCGGGCCCGCGTCGAGCAAACCGGAGAAGGAGGAGGAGGAATAGGAGGAGGAGGAGGAGGAGGAAAAGGAAGAGGAGAAACCTAGCAGGAGGCTGGGGGCCTCTATCGTGTGTTGTGGCTCCAGCGCGCTGGTGGTCATATGCCCGAATGGATCTGTTCGCAGCTGCTCGGGACGCGTTGGGTCGCCTCGTGGGCGGCGATGGGCTCGGGGCTCGAGGTGCAGCAGAAGCGCGCCGCCCCGGGCCCCGCCCAGGCAGGCGCGGCCTGGTGCCTCTGGGCGCGGCTGCCGCTGCAGCTCGTCGGGCTAGGGGCGATGCGAGGCTCCAGCTGGACATGGAGCTGCAGGCGCAGATGGCCACGCACAATTTGGACAATGCCAAGCGACAGGTGGACGTGATGGGGGAGGGGCAGGAAGGCCCGCGCAAGAAGTCGCCAAGATTTCGCTGGGATCAGTGGCTTCCTCGGACAATGCTCCGCGCAGTGTTCAGCAAAGAGAATCTGCGGATGGCTGCTAGCAGCGTCGCCAAGGTTTTCAGAGGCACCGGAATCAAAGGCAGCCATCTTTTCGCTCGCCAATTGAGATCGGCTTTGGCGGAGCTTTATTGCGACAGCCAACGTGTTCAAATAGAGCGCCAAGTGCTCAGAGCGCCTGGCACAGAACACAATTGGTTGGTTATGCATCTGCAGTGGGACGAAACCAAGTTCACTGTGCAGCTGAACGACGGCAAGCCTCCTTGTGGGCAGCAAGTGATGACACAGCACGGCGTGTTGCATTGGGAAGACGAGGACCTCCGCGTCCACAGCCAAGAGCTTATCTTCCCACCGTCCGTGCTGGAATCTGCAACCGCCGACTGCATGCTCGGAGGCCTCGCGCGGGCGTTGCGCGTGGATATGGATGAGCTCTGGCCGTCGGCGCTGCTGGCGTGCTTGTACCCGAGCGTCGATTCTGTGGCCGCAAACGGGCTGGTGTGCAGATATTTGCTGCAGACGTTGCCCTGGTGGGTCCTCCTGTTGCCTTCTTTTTGTTTGCAGCATCAAACCGCAATATGTTTGCAGTCGGTCGGGGACATGACGGGGGTCGTCGGCGGCATGTTTTCCATTGTCAGACACTTCAAACAGGGGCCAACTTGCGGGCCCTCGAGACAGCTCTGCGGCAAATCCTGTCGGACGAGGAGGCTGGTCTGGAGGTGCGGCGGGGCGCGCCGAATCCAGCGGACAGGGGGAAGCTCGACGTGCTGCTCGGGTATTGCGACCGCCAGATGGATGAGGACGTGGAGGACGAGGAGGTGACAGCGGCGCGCGGCCAACGTAGAGGCCTCACCAAGCCAGAGGTCGACTTGATCAAGGAGATGTTCACCGGCGACGTGTCTCAAGAGAGGCCTGTGCACCATTGCAGGGGCCGCGACTGCTGCGCGAACAGGCAGGAGTCTGTCGACAGAGCGGTGGCGGCGGTGATGGTTCCTTTGCGCAGGCGTTTGGCAGTGCCCGCGTTGAACCGCTGGAACACTGTGCATCCCACCGCGTGCGTCTTGCTGCTGTTGATCTCCTTGCATGGATTGCTGCCGCGTGCGCTCGAGAAGACGCGCGGCGCTGCTGCGCGCGCCATGCGGCGGGAAGATGTCGGCCTCGAGAGCGGCAGCGGCGCAGCGGGCCTGGGGGATTTCAGGCGTGAACAGCATGTTCGCACCGTCAAGATGATGAGGTTTCTCTCCGATCTACTTGCGCGGCAACGGCTGGTCCTGTGGGTGGCCGTGGCCGCCGTGGGGATGCGATTCCATTACGCATGTTTCAAACGTGGGTCTTTGCATGGCTGGCTCGACCCCAAGGGGTCTGCGCTGTCGTCATTCTGCAAGAGCGTCGTCTTTGACACGCTCGCTCAGCTGAGCTCAGCCTTTGACCCCGCTGCAGCTGGACATTACGACTTGTGGAGATTGCCGCTTGCCCTGCACGGCCCCCTCGCGTCCTGGCCCGGCGAGGTCCTCCGCGAAGCAGACGCCATCGTCCACGTATTCACTGGGTCTTTTTATCGTCGCTTCGACATTCGTTTGAGCGGTTACCCATGGAGGCCCATGCGGCTCGTGGACGCCTCCCTGGACATGGGGGCCCGCCGCGCAGAAGGCGAAGAACTCTTTCGGGCAAACGAGTGTTGCCTGGACTCGGGGTTCTCCTTGAGGCTGAGGAAGATGTGCACCACGGGCGTTGACGACCTTTTCCTGCCAGAGGTGCAGCGCTTTCTCTCCGCGTGCTTTAGGTACGCGATGGCCTCGACGGTGCATTCCGAATTGTTGGCGTTGCGCAGATCCCCACCAGCCCATCCAGAAACGTCGCCCAGGCGAGTTGGCTTTTTCACGGCTGCGGTCTGCGACCCTAGGGGCCGTCTTGGGCCATTCTTGACGCTCTAACCTATTGCGGGCCCCCGCGCCCAGGTCCTGGGGAGGGGGCGCGGGAGAGGGGTAGACCCCTCCGCAAACGGGAAAGAATGGGGGTTGGAAGAGGAATCTCCCTAGACCACTTGCGCCCTGAAGGGCGCGTGGGATTGGCTTTTGCGCGGATGAGAGCCCACCTCCAGACGATGAACAACAGACCTCCGAACGCCGCGACGCTCTCCGCCAAGCACGCGATCTCCGAGGTTGTTCGCTGTCACGAAGAGGGGCGGAGAAGGCGCCGCGGGCGCGACTTGCGCACCAAGCGGGGCCGACTCCTGCAGAAGAGCGGCCACTCGAAACCGATCTGGGCCCAAGGCAAAGGAGGCAACCAGCGGCGCAAGAGGTTGGGCCATTATATGTTTTACCACCGTCGCGTGGCTGATCTGCGAGATTCGCAGCCGCGGGCGCCATGGGCAGACCCGAGAGAGTACGAGCGGCGTCTGTATCTACAGGCGGCCGCGGACTGGCGGGCTGCATCCGAGGCCGAGAGGCGAAGCTGGAGAGAGGCGGCTCGGCGCGCGAACAAGGCTGAGAGGATGAAGCCAGACCCGCTGCACGAGTACGTGCGCATCTGTCGCGACCACGTTGACCAGTCGGACGAAGCTGCTTGGCCTTGGGGTCTCGGCTCAGACGAGTTCCCCTTGTCCGAGGACCTTGTCTCCGCAGCCGTGCAAGCACATGTCGATGCGAAGCTGAAGAGGGGATCCTTCGTGGAAGCCACGGCCGTGTCGTTTGACGAAATGTACAATGCTGCTGTGGCGCCTCCAGGACTCATTCGCTGCGGCCTCCCAACTGAGCGGCCTTGCTGCACGCGCGCGGCAGAATGCCTTGGCGGCGTCGCCGACTTGCGGGGGGAGTACCAAGGCGTAGTGGAAGATTTGCGGTTGTTGGTGGCCCCTGCGAGGTGCAAGACTGTCGGGAAGATGATGGCCCTCCAGGTTTCAGGGCCTGGAGGCTGCGTGATGATTCGCAACTTCTCGCACTTGAAAAGTCCTATTTTCACGGGGGAGTTCTGCGAGTGCGACGTGGTGGGGCAGCCATGCGGGCTCGGCGCGGCGCCCCCCGAGGTGCCATTCTCTCTGCGCCGGTGTTGGGTGGAGAGGAAGGGCCGCAGAGTGTTGAAGATGATGACTGAGATCGACGTCGCCCTCCACATCTTACGCGTGTGCGGGCGCGACCGGGCTGAGCTGCGCTGGGTCGAACTTCTTGCGCGCCCGCGCATGGGTTGCTCAGAGCTGCAGTATTCGGTCGATTGGGCGGAGGAGCGGGACTTACACGAGGCACGCCTCCACGAGAAGGACGTTGACCTGGCGACGGGCTGGTTCCAGGCGTTCGCCGACTCCCGCCCTGGCGGGGCTTCCGCCGACGGGGGGGGCAGCGGCGCGCGTGGCGGGGATGAGGAGCCTGACTACGCGAAGGATTGGAAGGCCGCTTGGGAGGCCGCCGCCGCCTGGCGGCAGAGAGGTCGCGGGGCGCAGGGTGCAGCAGAAGGCGCGCCAGCGGAGGCGCCTCCCGCAGCAGCGCCGGACGCCGCTCTGGCGCACGGGCCGCTGGGCGGCCACGCTGCGGCGGCGGCGCCGCCGCCGCCCCCCGCGGGCGCGCCGAGGCGCCCGCGCGTCGCCCGATGCCCGCAGCTCCCACATCCCGCTGGGGCTGGCCGTCCTCACTACATTCGCCTTGTCGAGAACGAGGCCCTCGCCGTCTGCGACATGCGCGCCGTCTGTGGCCTCCATCCAGGCTGTTCATGGAACCAGCAATCGAGGGTCAGACCATTGGCCGCTTTGTGGTGGTGGTTGGGGGGGGCCCCTGGATGCGGGAGCAAGGCAGACCATAAACAAAAGGTGCCCACGCCAGCGCAGATCGCCGCTGCTCGCGCGGTCCTCGAGGGCATGCCCGAGAGCCAGCCTTGGAGGGACTCGGAGGAGAGGCGGGCCAGTGGCGGGTGATCTTCCCGCCAGGACAGATACGAAGCGTAGGCGTGTAAAAGTGCATTTCTCAGAGCCGTTGTCGCCGCCGCGGCCGCCCGCTGCAATCGCGCAGCTGTCGCCTGATCGTTGCTCCAATCGCTGTTTCGCCGCGTCTCTCGGCGCAGCATTGTTCCCGAGCTGCGGCTAAGCTGCCGTCCGCGCCAGCGCCTCGCTGCCCGCCGCCGCGCCCGCCCCCTCGCTCCCCGCGATGTCCCGCGCGGAGACGGTGAAGGCATCGCCTTCCGACACCGACGGGGAGACGGAGAAAGCGCCGTCCCTGGCCTCGGGGTTGCGGCGGGGCCGCATGCTGCACGGCCTCGAGGTCGAGGGGCCCCCGTCATTGTGCACTTCCTTATGTCCTTCCTTTCTTTCGCCTCGCCTCCTTTCCTCCCTCTTGGCTCCCGTTTCCTCTCAGGTCGCCCTCGTGGTGGTTGGCCAGTGGGCTGGCTATCTGGTGAAACCTTTCAACGAGAAGGATGGTTCCAGCTTCACGTGCGGTCTCTGCGCCCACGAGAGCACGGACCCGAGCCCGTATCCCCAGGCGAGTAACGAGGACGAGTTCGGCGGATACTGGCCGTGGAAGTACCGCGCCGACCATGGCAGCATGATCCGCCAGGCCACGGGCTATTTGTGCCTGGTTTGCAAGGCCCTGTTGCGCAAGAAGGCAGGCGGGCAAGGGGCATTTCGCTGAAATCGAGCCCGCCGCTTTCAATTTTTCTCTGCCCGCGCGGGCTGCAAATTTCTATTTCTGTTTTTTTTTCTATTTCCCATTGTTTTTTTTGAATTTCCGGCCGGTGAACATAAAACCGCCCTGGTGAACATAAAATCGCCCTGGTGAACATAAAAGTGGTTTTGGTGAACATAATTGTTTTTTGAATTTCCGGCCGGTGAACATAAAACCGCCCTGGTGAACATAAAATCGCCCTGGTGAACATAAAAGTGGTTTTGGTGAACATAACTTTTTTGGGGGGAAAATGATTTTTTTCAATAAATTCACAAAAAGATGCAATTTTAAATTCAGCGCATTGCAATTCCGCGCAAGAGAAAAAGGGCAACCGGCAGAGGAATGCATTTTTTCTGGTCGCGGCGAGGCGACTTCGAGCATTGCCGTTGGACATTCCACCTCCGCTCGATCCGCAGGGGTGCCCCGCCCGGCCTATCCTGCGCGGGGCCCGACGCGACTCGAGTCCCACGCGGCCCCGACCCATGTCCGACGCGATTCCGACTTGGTCCAGCCCCTTCTCTCTCTCTCTCTCTCTCTCTCTCTCTCTCTCTCTCTCTCTCTCTCTCTCTCTCTCTCTCTCTCTCTCTCTCTCTCTCTCTCTTTCTCTCTCTCGCAGGCGGTGCTCTTGGACCCCCACTTGCCTGGCGGCGAGAAGAAGCCGCTGAAGGAGTACATCAAGTGGGTGCGCCAGGATGCGGGCCGGGCGCAGACCGTGCGGCTCAAGGTGGATGCGTACGTCCAGAGCCAGGCGGGGAAGGACCCAGAGAAGCGCCGCCGCATGTCCAGGCAGGCCGCGGGAGACATCCAGCAGGCTCGCCAGGTATCTTCCGTCAAGGTCTCCGGGCGTCGCCTGTCTGCGAACTGGCATCAAGCCTGCCCCGTGAGCAAGTGGCACGAGGCTTTCCCTGAGACGCCGCTGCCCACGGACCCGAATTGTCGCGGCGAGGAGCTCATCGACGGCGCCTGGCAGGAGGCGCGCTGCCAAGTCGTCTTCCCGCTCGCTTCCTTCATCGTTGAAATGCCCTCCCTTTCTGCTCTCCTACTGGCAGGTTGTATATGTCATGAAGGACGGCGCGAAGAAGTTCTTGTACGACATCGCGGACTACGACGATCGCAAGGTGGAGGACAGGACGGTGCTGGCGACTGTGGCCGAGTCAGACGACGACGCGGACGCGGCTGAGGTTGCGGCTGCTGCCGAGGCCGCCGTGGCCCCAATTGCAGCCCTGCGGCGCGCCACGCAGTGCGCGGAGATCGGTGCAGCAGAGAGCGCGCCGTCGGAGGGGCACCAGTCCGACTCTCCCGCGAGCGACGAGGACGCCGAAGAGACGGATCTCGTGGCCGCGGCGCTGTCGGGCCTGTGGGGCACGGCCCGCGCCGCCAAGCCCGCGCCCAAGGCTGCGACCAAGCCGCAGGCCAGACCACCAGCCCAGACGACCGGGAGGGCTACGTCCGGGCGCCCCGCCCAGACAGCCGAGAGGCCTGCCGCCAAAGGGGCTGCCACGCCCGCAGCCGCTGCCCCTTCGAAGTGCGCCGCGCCCTCGGCGCAGGCGCCGCCGCAGAGGTCAGCCGCCCGCGCCCCTGCTCAGACGGCCGCGCCCTCGGCGCAGCCAGCCGACGGCAGCAGCGCCAGTCCGCCCTTGGCGACCCCGCAGCGCTCGGGCCGGAGCCAGCCAGGGAAGAAGCGTGGCAGCGGCGGTTCGTGGGCCGCGCCCCTGCTCGCCCAGCCGCCCGACGACTCCGACGAGGGCGGCGGGCAGCCGGACGAGCCAGCACCTCTCGAGGACGGCTCCGCGTCGAAGAAGAGGGGGCGGAAGGCCCTCGAATTCAGCCTCACAGCGGCCGGCAGGAAACTCAAGGGCGAGGCCGACACGCTCTTCAACACGTTCCGGGAGTGTTACAAATTGCTCGACTTCAGCGGAGATGTGGACCTGTCCACGAAGGAGGGGAGAGCCCACTTCAAGGCCACGGCTTTTGAGCAGGCGGCAGCCGCAGAGAGCGCCATCCACACGGCCAAGAAGGCAGCGGCCAAGATGGGGAAGATCCCGGATGACGGCGCGCAGGCGCTGCAGATCAACAAGGCGTGGCTGGCGCGCTCAGAGGAGGCGCTGGCCGCGGCAGTGCGGGTCGTCAAGGCGGAGTGGTCGCGGTCGTGGTCGCGTTCGTGGTCGTCGTCGTCGTCGTCGATGGAGGAAGGGAGGAGGAAAGGAGAAGGACGATAGGGGGAGAGGGAGGAAGGGGGGGGGAAGGCAGGAGGGGGGGTAGGAGGAAGGAAGGCGGAAGGCAGGAGAAAGGGAGGAGGAAGGGACGCGGAAGGGAGGAGGAAGGGAGGAGGAATGGGGGAGGAAGGGAGGAGGGGGCTACAGTACGCATTCAGTTGTTCATTCCTCTTTGTGAACGGGGGCTTGGAGGCCCCCGGCCCAGTTCAAAGGAGGCGGCGGAAGCGGAGGAGGAAGAAGATTGAGCGATGGGGGACCAGAGGAGGCGGAGGAGTCCGCAGGCTGCTGTGAGCGAGAAGCCAGGGAACACCGAGACTCTCCTGAAAGACACCGAGATCGCCGCGGCGGAGGACATCGCGTTCGGCGTGGCGTACCACATGCGGTTCAGGAGCTGGAAGGCAGACGAGGCCATCAAGCGCTGCGATTGGTTACAGCTGATGTCCCTGTTGGAAAGCGGTGCTGCAGATGGCGCGCCCTCGGCAGATCTCGCGACGACGACCCTCGAGCGAGTCGGCGCGGGCCTGATTTCGGCCGTCGCGAAGTCGGACGCCAAGAAGGGAGGCGGATCATTTGCTGCCGTGGTTGCCTTCGCTGGCGCCGCGCGGGATGCTCTCCAGCGGGCCCCCGCCGACCCTGCGCGGCCAGTGTGGGAGGAGGAGCTGAAGGGTCAAATCCAAGTTCTCTGGGCAGTGTCGCGCGCGAGCACTGCCCCGCTGACTGAGGTGGGGGAGGCGCTGGAGGCGCTCCCGCAGCTGGAGGGGGCCTTGGGCGTCGCTTTGAACACGAGCCCGGGCGGCAAAGTCCTCGTTGGTTGGGCGGAGTCGGCCGTGAAGAAGCGGTCCCACGAGGAGGCTGCTCTCCAGTGCGCCCAGGCAGCCTGGGAGCTCTTCGCGCAGGTGACGGGCCATGCCGCCGGGGAGCAGTGGCAGAATTGGACAGAGGAGGTGTCGCGCGCCTGCAAGAAGCAGAAGGAGGCCGCGTCCAAGGCGGGCGCGCTGCAGGAGGCCGACCGGCACCAACTCGCCAGGGAAGGCCGCGGGCGGGCCTCCGCAAGATCGCGAGTCCGTTCGATGAGGTTCGAGGGTTTCCCATCCGCCATTGGTTTTAGTTTGGCCGGTGCTGCTGCGGCGCGCCTTATTTTCTCCTACTTGAGCATGGGATGTTTGACCTCGCCGTTGCCTGTGTTTGCCTCCTGTCGAGGCGCGGCGTTCGAGGACGTGGTCCTCGGGTTGCTCTTGCGCTCGCCCCGCGAGGAGGTGGGGCGAGCCGCAGCAGGCCTGAGGAAAGATTCCTTGTCCGATAGCGAGAAACAGGACACAGACAGATGAACCACCCCCGGACCCCGGACCGCCAGAACGATCAGGAGGAAGTGGAGGCGGAGGAGGGAGGAGGATGATGAGGAGAACACCTTGTGCCAGAGGTGCTGCAGCAGCGCGCCTTCTCAATGTAGTTTGGGCGCCGAAACGCGTTCTCCAGAGGAGCTCCTGACTGCCGCGTGCGTCGAGCGGCTGGAGTTGGAGCACGGCTGGTCGACCGTCGAGGAGTGGGCGCCTGATGGCATCAAGGGCCCCCACGAGACCGCCTTCGGGGCATTGAAGAAGATCGCCGACATCGCCGCGTACAGCCGTCTCGACGTACCTGGGATGAAGCAGCCAGTGAAGACAGCCAATCGGTTGTGCGACCTCTTGAAGGAGAGCCCCGAGGCGTTGTTGAAGGTCTCTGGCGTGACAGTGTCTGCGGAAGACAACGTAGAGGGGCTGCAGTCGCTGTTCTCCCTCGCGCTGGGCACGGCGGCGCGTGTGCGCAGGGCCTTGGGCCACAGCGTTCTGGCCAGAGCCAAGGGTGCAGCAGAACAGTCTCTGAAGCGCGTGGACTCGGCGGCGTGGCAACGGAAGGAATTGCAGGCCTTCTTGAATATCTCCAAGCTGCTGAGCGCGGAGCCGCCCGAGGACACCTGGAAGGAAGCGGACATGTGGCTGTGCAGCGTCGCGGCCGTCGCCGACGCCAAGGAGCTTGCCGAGCAGGCCGGGGGCGAGCTGAACCTGGAGCTGTGGGAGAACGCGAGCGACGCCGTGCGCCAGCTCGGGGACATCGGGGACATGGTGCAGCCGGAGCGCGCCTTCCAGACGGTCATCGCGAAGACTTTCGACGCTTCTCTGGAAGATGTGGAGGCAGCAGTGGGGGCCAGCAAGGAGCTGCACGCGCAGGCCGTGCCATGGCTGGAGAAAGTCGCGCAGGAGCGGGCTGAACGCTCCGTCAAGCGGTTCGACGCCGAGCCAGCCGTGCGCGCCGCGAAGGAGCTTCTTGAGAGGAGCCCCATCCCCGAGACGCTGCAGGAAGCGGCCGAGTTCTTAAAGGTTGTCGGTGGCACCGTGGACATGCCGGAGACCTTCGGCGGCAAGGGTGGGAAGATGGTTGATGCTGTCAACAAGGTGCGCAGATCCTTGTTCGCCGTCTTCCCCAGCTCCTCGTGTTCCTTCACCAGTCCCCCGCTGTCTCATCCCACCGAGCTCCCCTCGTTCCCAGTGCATTCCGCCGCGGCTCCTCCTCGCCACCCCGCGTTCGCTCCAGGTGATCGGTGGCTTCTCTCTCATAAAGGAGGTGTACCGCGACCCCCATCTTGAGTCGCAGGTGGACTCCATGACGTCACAGTTGCGACAGCGGCTCTTCCTGGTCGCCTGGTGCGCGAACGTGACGTCGTCGATTTGGGAGGCGAAAGGCCAGTCGAGGATTCTGACCCAGCAGAAGCAGAAGGTCCGCGATGCCATGAAGAACCTCATCAGCGTCGCAGAGGAGCCTGACAAGACGAAGGAGGAGTTTCCCGCGCTCGAGGGCCGCCTGATCCCCGAGATCCTTCTGAACGCGGGGAAGGCGATCCTCGCCGGCCGCGCAGTGAGCGGGGAGAGCGAGGCGGAGGGCGCCAGCGGTGCAGCAGACAGCGCGCCTGGGAGCGGGGCCGGCGGCACTGACCAGAAAGGGTGCGCCCGGGCTGCGCCCGGGGCCGCCAAGAGGGCCAGGGTGGGCGACACGGCGTCGTTTCCAAAGGCGACGCCGCATTCCCCAGCGGTTCTGGCGGCGAAGAGAGCCAGCATTGGCGGCGCCCCTGTGTGCAAGTCCGCGCGCAAGGCCGCGTTGGTGCGCGCTGCAGGAGTCCGGGGGCACGGTGGTGTTTTTCTTTGCGGCGGGGGCGCCTGGCGCGCTCTCCAGTCGAGCGGCCGGCGCCCAGGGGCCGCCTCGCTGAGACGAGAGGGGCGCGGGAGGCAGGGGGGCGCAGGAGATAGAGCGAGGCGGCGGGGGGAGGTCCAGCGCGCGAGATATGCACTGCGATCTGCGGGCTGACGCTCGGTTTAGAGTTCAGGGGAATGGCGCAGTGACAGCCCGTGGCGGTCTCTCACGGGGGTTGTCCACAGGCCTTGCTTTTCCAGCTTCGGAAGTTTGCTGCGGACAATGCGAGCGATGTGCTTAGTCGAGGGGAGTCTGACACTCGCTTTGCAAAAAAATGAGGAAGGATGGGGGGGGGAAGCAAGGCGGAGGAGGAGCAGGAGACGCAGGAGGGTTTTGCCGTACTCTGCTGGGCGCGTCCACGAGGACGCAACAGACTTGAAACTTGCACCGATGCCGCCCCAGGCAGGCGAATCGGGATCCGTGGATGAGGAGGAGGAAAAGAGGGGAGAAGGGGAGGGGGAAGAGGAGGAGGAGGAGGAGGAGGGCCATCGCACACCTGCCAGGGGGTCGGCCGTAGGCAGATCAACTGCGGATGCTGCTCCTGCTGCTGCCAGTTGCCAGCATTTCAAGCCAGTCTTCGCGCGCCGAGGGCGCGCCCTGTTAGAGCAAGAGCGGTTCCTGTCCGCCGAAGGTTCTGGTTGTTGCTGCTGCTCTTGTTGCTGCTCTCCCTCCCCCCCCTCGCTCTGTAGGAGGAAGAGGATGGGTGGGTAGGAGGATGGAGGGGAAGGAGGAGGAGGAGGAGGAGGAGGAGGAGGAGGAGGAGGAGGAGGAGGACGACGACCATTTTACAGATGCCAGGGGTTCGGCCGTTGGCAGATCTACTGCTGATGCTGCTGCTGCTGCCACTTGCCTGCGTGGCGGGCCAGTTGCCGCCCCTTGACTCGGATTAGCTCGCTCGCCTGGCGCTCCTGGGCCCCTGGTGTGGCAGCAGCAACGGCAGCAGCAGCAGCAGCAAAGGCGCACGAGACCTAATGGAAGCAATAGGCACGCTCCTGCAACAGGTAAACAGAGCCTACAAAGGTAGATCATGTTCCCATCCACGGAACAGAAAAGTCGAATCCCCGATCGGCCCGAAGCACGGAAGGGGAGGAAGAGGGGAAGAGGGTGGAAGGAAGGGGGGAAGGGAGGAGGAATAGAGGAGTAAGGGGGGAGGTACAGAGGAGTAAGGAAGGAGGAAGGGAGGAGGAATAAAGGAGAAAGGGGGGAGGGAGGGGGGAAGAGGGGAGGAGGAAGAGAGGAGGGCGGGAGGAGGAGAGGGGATACTGGGAGGAGGAAGGGAGAAGGAAGGGAGGAGGAAGAGAGGGGGGCGGGGGGAGGAAGGGGTGAGAAAGACCAGGGCCATAATATTCATTATCTGGTTCACTCCTTGCGGAGGGCGGGCAGTGAGACAACCGGGCAGGCTTTTGTTTGGTCCGTGGACATGTGCCTTGGGAACCGCGGGGGGGCCTCGAGAGGGCCCCGATGGGGTCAGTAGGCTGCCCTCCAGAGTTTTCTGGCTCAAGGCGCGCGGCGCAGTGGGCCCGCGCGGCCAGGCCGCCTCGGCGCGCGGCCCGCTTCGGCGCGGCTGATGGCCCCGAAAAAACTGCCGAAGCTCCCGGATGGGAGCCGCTGGGGGCGCCTCGACCTCGACAACTTCGTGGCGCCTGCGGCGGCGCGGGCCAGCACTGTAGAAGGCTCGTCGCCGCTCCGAGCGCGCCTATCCAGGCAGGCGCCGTCGTCCATCGCCAGCGGGGCCGAGAAGAGGCCGGCCGAGGCGCCGGCCTCGAGTGCGGGTAAGAGGGCGGCCGCGGCCTCCGCTCTTCGGCGGCCGGCGGCCGCTTCGAGTGCCAGGGAAGCCGCGGAGGCGGCTGTGACAGCGGGCGAGGAGGAAGCTCGAGGGCCGCTGGAAGGTTTGCCAGAAGCTGGCGCTGCTGGGCGCGCCGAAGACGACGCCTCGGCAGACCCCGTGCGTCGCGAGGGCGCCGCTGGCGGCGGCGACCGAGAGGGTCGGGCAGCGAGCGAGGAGCGCGGCAAGGCGTCGTCGGAAGTAGAGGCCGACGCGGCGGCCGCGGACGTGGAGGCGGAGGCTGACGACCTGCGCCAGCTTGCCGAGGAGAGCGGCGGCGACGGCGGCGAGTTCGGAGAGGAGGAGCAGCCGCGCGAGGAAGACCCCGAGGTCATCGGAGATGACTGGTTGCCAGCTTGGCCAGCCCCGAAGGCGATCGATGCAGCCGCGGTTGCTAGTGGACATGCGCTGCGATTCTTCGGGGAGTGGGTGGGCGCCTATATGCCCCCCGTCCTCAAAGAGCACGCCGCGTACGTCACGGAATCGATGCCCCAGGCGCTCTCGGTGGCGGCGTTTGGCGACGGAATGCTCGTCGCGGCGCCCGTGCTCACGGAATTGCAGAGGGTGTTCCAGAAGCACGGTCTCTTGTCGGAGGGTTTTCGCATCGCTGTCCACTGCCGCACGGACGCGGCTAAGAGCACCATGGCGAATCAGCGCGCTGAAGTGTTCGCGAGGTGGTGCGCGCCGTCAGGCGGATCTGGGCGGAGCGTGGACGACGGAATCCGGGGCATCGGCTGCCTCCCCAGAGGTGCTGCTGCGCGCGCCAGGGGGGGCCCAGCCTTGCTCTTGGGGAGCTGTTCGTGGAGGCGCCCGGGGGCCAGCGGCGCCAGCGCGGCCAGCATTCTCCTGCAGTATGCGGCGCAGAACAGCGAGCTCGTTCTCGTGGAGAGCACGGACGGGCCGGGGGAGAGCATCCCGCACGACGAATTGCAGGAAACCGACGAGTGGCAGTGTCTGACCTTCGTCGTGGACTCGGCGGACTACGGCGCGCCTTTCAGCAAGTGCAGCAGGTGGCTGTTGGCGGCGCGCGGGGGCGCCCTGTTGAACATGGAGTCGGGGACTGAGTTCTTCCGCGTGTTCGCAGAGAGCGTCGAGGCACGGCAGATCCGCGGCCCTCCCTTCGAGGCTTTTGCGGAGGCTTCGGCGACGGTGTGGTCGGACTACATCGACGATTCCATTCTGCAGCGGGAGGCGGTTCAAACGCGCGCCCTGCCAGTGGGCTGGCAGAAGGGCATTCTCGAGTATTGCTTGCGGAACCAGGTGAAGATGCCGACCGTGGCCGCGGCCGACGCTCTTTTCGGCGAGAGCCGATGGTTCCGCGTCCTGGACGACAAGAAGAAGATCTTGCTCGCTCTTGCATCGGCGGAGTGCAGGGGCCACGGGTTCGTCGTGGACCTGTCCGCGGGCCTGGGCGCCAGGCAGCCGCTGCCGCCAGGGGCGCTGCTGGCGGGCCCATTGCGGGGCAATTCGGAATTCTGGTTCTCTGGTTCAGGCCGCCAGGGCAAACCGACCCTTCACGGCATTCTCTATCCTGGGCTCTCTCTCTCTCTCTCTCTCTCTCTCTCTCTCTCTCTCTCTCTCTCTCTCTCTCTCTTTCCCTCGCTTTCTCTCTCTCTTTCTCTCTTTCTCTCCTTTTTCCCCCCCCCCCCCCTCTCTCTCTATCTATTTCTCTCTCTCTATTTCTTCTTTATCTCTCTCTCTCTCTCTCTCTCTCTCTCTCTTCTCTTCTCTCTTCTCTCTCTCTCTCTCTCTCTCTCTCTCTCTCTCTCTCTCTCTCTCTCTCTCTCTCTCTCTCTCTCTCTCTCTCTCTCTCTCTCTCTCTCTCTCTCTCTCTCTCTCTCTCTCCTCTCTCTCTCTCTCTCTCTCTCTCTCTCTCTCCCTCTCTCTCTCTCTCTCTCTCTCTCTCTCTCTCTCTCTCTCTCTCTCTCTCTCTCTCTCTCTCTCTCTCTCTCTCTCTCTCTCTCTCTCTCTCTCCCTGTTCCCCTGTGCGCCCGTGCTCCTGTGCCCCTGTTGTTTGCCTTGGCCTCTTCCAGGCGGCCGAGCGGGCCGCGTGCTGATCGGCCACGAACTGGCTGCCGCCGCCGGGATTCCCGCAGACGGGGAAGGCAGCGTCGAGGTGTGGCGCTCGTTGGCAGGGTGCTGCACATGCGCGCCGATGCTGTTGGTTCTCTTGCAGACGCTGCTCCTTGCGGCGCCCTGGAGGGGAAACCTTGATCTAGGGCTGGACTTGGCCGCTTCGGCTTGGGCTTCTTGACGCACTGCAGAGGCTCCGAGGAAAAGCGCCATCGCCCTTCTCACCGTGCCCAGAGCGGCCCAAGAGAGACTCGCGACGGCCTCGCACGGCACTCCGATGAGTTGGCCCCGTGCGCCCCAAGAAATCTTTACGGCGGCCCGACGGGGCCCCCAGACTGCCCCCGAAACGCCTTGAAAGACTTCCCAAAACAGCACGGAAGGGCCAAGACTTCCAGAGAGCTCCAGAACGGCCCGGCGGCCCACGAGGCACTCAGAACGGTTCGAAGCCAGCGCCGAGAGCTCCCGAAGGGGGGCCCGCTCGCAACCTTGGATTAGCGTGGCGACTGTCAGAGAACAAATTGTTGACGTTTCGCGCATCGGCGCCAGCCCATCCAGAAACGACGCCCAGGCGAGTTGAGGTGTCTAGGGAAGTGCGGGAATAAAGAGGGCGACAGCTGAACCGAGCCAAGGAAGTACGATGAGGAGGAGGAGGAGGCTGGATTGATGGATGCGTGAGGGGGCGGGGAGAATGATGATGAGTAGGAGAAGGAGTAGGAGTAGGAGTAGGAGTAGGAGCAGGAGGAGGAGGAGGAGGAGGAGGAGGAGGAGGAGGAGGAGGGGGGGGAGAGGGAAAAAGGGAGAGCACGGAGGAGGAGGAGGAGGAGGAGGAAAGGAGGAGGAGGAGGAGGAGGAGGAATCGGAGGAAGAAGAGAAAGCAGGAGGAGGAGGAGCACGAGGAGAAGGAGGAGGACACGAAGGAGGAGGACGAGGAGGAGGAACAGGGCGAGCAGAATAGCCAGAGGCATCTTCAATGCCTATCGTAGTATCCTCGGATGTCTCTTAGACGCCTTTTGCATGCCTGTTGGGGCGTCTGTGGGGCCTCTTGGCAGGCCCAGTGGTGTTTTTGAGAGTCTTGGGTGCCGCGGGGATCCTCCTGATGCCTCTTGGGGTCTTGGGGGCCTCCTTGGGGGCCTCCTGGAAGCCTTTTGGAGACCTCACGGGAGCCGCCTGGGTCCTCTTGGGGGCCCCATGGGGGCCTGTCGGGGCCATCTTGGGGGCCATCTTGGGGGCCATGGAATTTGCACGTGCCGGTTATTTGTGCGTAAACAACCGTGATTTTTTGTCTGTAAATAATCATTCAAAATTCTGAATTAATCAATTAAAATGCAAAAATGCGAATTAATCGTTTATAAATTGAATTTCTGATCAAAACCATGAATTTCCACGCAGAAAACGAATTTCTAGTCAAAATGAAGTTCGGGAATAGCTACAGGTGCATTGAATCATGCTAAGCAGCCCGAGAAACCCGAGCCGGAGTGGCCCTTGGCCACCTGGGCCCATAGTTGCGAGCTATCATCCATCATTCCATATCCGCCCGGCGGATGCCGACACCGCGACGCCGCCGCGTCGCAGATCCATTGGCGTACCTCGCGGGCTATCTGTCGCTGCTGCGCTGGCGCGCTGGGCAGGCGCAGGCGCCGCGGGTTCCAGAGACAGCTGGGGTTCAGAGACGTTGGCATCGCAGCGGGCGCCTGCCTGCACCTCGGAGGAGACCCCGAGGCGACCGGCAGCTCCACGAGGCAGCCCCCCCGCAGACCGAAGTGGATCGCGAGCGCGATGCCGGCCCTGAAGGCAGAGCTGGTGGAGCTGCGCAGCACCTGGGAGCTCTGCCTGCCGGACATCCCGCCGAACATGAGGGCGATCGACCTGCAGGAGGCCCTGTGGACATGCAGTGCCAAGCTCGCCGAGAACAGCGTCAACCCGCAGGCGCTGAAAGAGACGGGGCTCTAAGAAGGTCTTGTTTGGCAGCGAGCACCGGGGGGGGGGCTTGCGAGGGGGTGTGCGCCAGCGATCCGAGCTACTGCACCTGGATCCAGACATCGGCGACCCACCTGAACGACGCGATGAAGCAGTTCATCCAGTACGTCGAGATCAAGAGCGACCTGGAGGCGAGGCGCTGCGAGGACCCAGGCAGGGGCCAATCGCGGCGACCAAGGACCAGGGCGAGGAGATCGGACGAGAGGCCGGAGCCCGAGGACGCGAGGATGGCGGATGCAGCGAGGAAGAGAGCACCATCGGAAGGGTCTTGTGAGGACGGGGCGGTCTGACGCAGCGAGTGAAGCACGATCGATTGGCGCGTGCCCAGACAGTGAGAGGCACTGGTGATGACCCGCCGTGGCGGAAGGTGAAGTAGCGCACTGCGCGGGGCCGGCGCGCCGGGGAGGTGATCGAGGACGCCCAGATACGACGCCGCGACAGCTCGAGCGACCTGGGCTGGATCTACGCGGCACGGGCATTATGGATATCGCATCGCGACGGAGTTCAAGTATGAACCGTCGGAGTCCATAACGACATGCAGTAAGAATTGCAAGTGGCAACGCATCATGAGGGATTTGGTGGGCCATGTGCCGGAACAGATCTTGTTCTTGAAGTGCGGCGACGTGGTCAGCAACTTCGAGAGATGCGCGCGCGCCGACGACCTCATTGAGATCTTCTCGCCACCGAGGGTCCTGGACAGCGAAAACCAGAAGACCATCTCCGGAGACCTGGCGCTCGACCTGAAGACTGGCTGGGGCTGCCGGCGGAAGGAGGGCCGCATGTGGGCGCTGTCGGAAATCAACGGACGGAGGCCGAAGGTAGTGGGGCTGACCACACCTTGCACGATGTTCTGCGCCTTCCAGAACCTGAGCGCCGACAAGAGGACCGACGAGTGGGAGAAGCGGTGCAAGGAGGCCCTGCTATTCCTGAGGTTTGCTCTTCGCGTCGCCAGGATGCAATTGGATGCTGGCCGGCACTCCTACTTGGAGCGCCCCTGGGTGGCCGCGTCTTGGGCTCCGGCAGAGATGCGCAGGATCATGGCGCATCCGAGGATCAGGGGGATTGCTGGGCCTGTGCGCCAACGGCCAGACGGACCCTAGCGGGCGAGGGCTGCTGAAGAAGCCGGCGGCGATATTCGCGACTCTAGACCGCGTGGAGGAGCTAGAGAAGCGATGCGCCGAGGACCACGAGCACGCGATGGTGTTCGGTAATCAGAGGAACGAGAGGCAAGCTGCACGAGATCTCACAGTGGTCACAAACGCACCCACCTCACTTGGTGAAGGCGATCCGTAATGTGATGATTAAGAAATTTGCGAAACCCGTTGAGGGATGCATGTGGTCATGGCTCTCTACGACGCTACCGCTTCAGGGCCTGGGCGAGAGACCTGGGTCATCAACGCGAGGAGAATCCACATTGACCTGGGCCATGCAGATCTGAGACGGACCACCTTCGTGCTGAGCATGGCCAAGGCGAAGCCGGAGCTACTGGGCGCCATGCAGAAGGTCATCGAGAAATGCGACGTCTGCGATGCCACGGGGCATCCGAAGTCAGCGCCACCAGCAAGGTTACCGACGCCTGAGAGCTTCGAGTTTAACGTGGTGATCGGCATGGACCTCCTCTTTGTGGACACCGCTTGGGGACAGCCAGAACTAGCCGACGAACGAAGCGACGCCATGTATCGACGCTGTCGACTGGGGGACGGGCAAGCAGGTGGTGGCGCGACTGTCAGACCAGGAGAGCCGCGCGATTCGAGACGCCTAATGCAAGTACTGGCTCCGAGCAGACGGCAGGCCCAAGCGGCTGATCAGCGACCAGGAGAAGGGGGTCATCCGCAGGATTTTTGCAGACCGAGCGAGCGCGAAGGCCACGGGGCTGGATCCAGTCGGAGCAGTGAGCGTGTGCCAGAGTTGGGAGACCGAGACCGCGGGGCAGTTGTGGAAGAGGACTTGCTGCCGCATCAGGCTCACCGAGGCGATCTTGAGCGCTGGGGGCCAGGAGGAGCTGTTTGGCGCGGTCAAGATTTACGAGTTTTCGGTAAGGGAGTTCAGTTGCCAGAGGGCTCCCAGGAGGACGACGGTAACGTCGGCCTCAACAATGTCCCGGCTGGCCGCCAGAGACGACGCCCTGGTGAGGGCCGTCGGACTTCGGCTCGCTGCCCGGGAAGCCTGCGCCAGAGAGGCAGTTATGGGCCGGTTGGACAGGGCGAAGAATTGACGGAGCACTCATTGCAGAGGGGGCGGGGCCTGGGGATAAGGTCTACTTCTGGCGGCAGCAGGGCCCCAAGCGAGAGGTCTGGTAGCATTGGCGAGGACCGGCGACCGTTATCAGCGCTAACATCCCGGGGAAGGCCTCTCTGTCCTACCAAGGGGGAATCACCCTGTGCAGCTGGAGAGAGCTGAGGGCGGCGACCGCAGCTGAAGTGCAGGCGAACCGCTACGTGGCGGAGACGGGGGGGGCGCGACAACCGAAGGGGGCTCAGGGCAAGCGCAGGGTGGAGGACATCTCAGACCAGCCGGGCCCGAGGTACCTCGGGCAGCAGAGCCAGGGGCGCCAGGCGCCGACGTGAAGGAGGGGCCGGGGCAGAAGAAACATCCAGTTCCTGAAGTGGTACTACCCGAAGAAGGTGAAGGGGCCGAAGGGCCAGCCGACGCCCCGATGATTGGGGGGCCACCCGCTGAGGAGGGCGCCCCTAGGGGGGGGTCACTTTCGAAAGATCAGCTCACGAAGTGAATGCGCCAGGACCAGTACCGGAAAAGAGTGAGCCGCCGAAGAAGCCAGCGGACAAGACCCTGGAGATGCCGATGGAAGGAGAGATGGTGGACAACATCGACGAGGCGGTGGAAGTGGCATGCCTATCGGTCAAGCAGGTGACCAGACGCAAGGAGGTATCGCTGAAGGACCTCGCCGAGGAGGGGAAGGAAGAGTTCCACAAAGCTAAGGGCATCGAGTGGAAGAACATCCTGGGCGCTAGCGCGATCAAGGTTCCACCGCCGCAGAAGGCGGACGAGGTTTGGATAATGCGCGCGGACAGGGTCATGCGTAGCCAGCACTAATACACCTGGAAGCCGAAGGACGGCCGGAGGATGGCGAAGTGCCGATGGGTCGGCCCGGGAGACAAGGACCTAGACCTGGCGCAACTGGAGACCTACTCGCCGATGGTGTAAAAGGAGCCGTGGATGATGGGCGGGCAGTCGAACGCGTCCATTGGTTTCGATGTCGAGCTCGGGGACATCTGCTCCGCATTCGTGAACGGATGCCAGTGCCAGAGAAAGCAGGGGCCACTTTACTGCAAACTCCCTGTTGACGGAGTTCCGGGGGTAGAGTCCGGGTTGTTGCTGGAAGTGATAGTTTGCGTCGACGGACTTGGAGACGCACCGCTGCAGTCGTGCAAGAGGTTCGCTGCCGAGGCGCTGATGGCGGGTTTCAGGATCAGCTCTTGCGACCCGTGCCTGCTCTACCTGCGCCAGGGCGGGAAGTGCCGGCGATCGCTGGCCCTAGCGGTGGACGACACCTCCGGTGGCGGCGACGAATATGGAGACGATCAAGAAGAGATTCCCGTTCGGAAAGTGCAGAAAAAGGCAAGGGGGACTTCCTGGGAAAGTTCGGATAAGTCCGTCAAGATCAACCAGAAGGCTATGGTGGAGGAGATCGAGCTGATCAACATCCCAGCCGGAAGGAGGGCCCTCCTCTCCTCTCCTCCTCCCCCTCCTCCCCCCTCCTCCCTGCGTTTCACCCGCCCATTGCAGCGTTTCGTGGCCCCATAGGGAGCTCCACCGAAGGCTCCAGTGGCAGCGTTCGCATGGCGGCCTCGGGCCATTTCGGCACACCCCTCATGAGGATCGTGGCCCCATAGGGAGCTCCACCGAGAGCACCGGTGCCAGCGTTCGCGTGGCGGCCTCGGGCCATTTCGGCACACCCCTCACGAGGATCTTGGCCCCATAGGGAGCTCCACCGAGAGCCCCGGTGCCAGCGTTCGCATGGCGGCCTCGGGCCATTTCGGCACACCCCTCACGAGGATCGTGGACCCGTAGGGAGCTCCACCGAAGGCCCCAGTGGCAGCGTTCGCGTGGCGGTCTCGGGCCATTTCGGCACACCCCTCGCGAGGATCGTGGCCCCATGTGGAGCTCCACCGAAGGCGCCAGTGGCAGCGTTCGCATGGCGGCCTTGGGCCATGTCGGCACACCCCTCAAGAGGATCGTGGCCCCATAGGGAGCTCCACCGAAGGCGCCAGCGGCAGCGTTCGCATGGCGGCCTCGGGCCATGTCGGCGCACCCCTCGCGAGGATCGTGGCCCCAAAGGGAGCTCGACCGAAGGCGCCAGTGGCAGCGTTCGCACGGCGGCCTCGGGCCATTTCGGCACACCCCTCATGAGGATCGTGGCGCCATAGGGAGCTCCACCGAATGCGCCAGTGGCAGGGTTCGCATGGCGGCCTCGGGCCATTTCGGCACGCCCCCGCGCGAGGATCGTGGCCCCATAGGGAACTCCACCGAAGGCGCCAGTGGCAGCGTTCGCATGGCGGCCTTGGGCCATTTCGGCACACCCCTCACGAGGATCGTGGCTCCATAAGGGAGCTCCACCGAAGGCGCCAGTGGCAGGGTTCGCATGGCGGCCTCGGGCCATTTCGGCACACCCCTCATGAGGATCGTGGCGCCATGGGGAGCTCCACCGACGGCGCCAGTGGCAGCGTTCGCATGGCGGCCTCGGGCCATTTCGGCACACCCCTCACGAGGATCGTGGCCCCATAGGGAGCTCCACCGAAGGCTCCAGTGGCAGCGTTCACATGGCGGCCTCGGGCCATTTCGGCGCGCCCCTCACGAGGATCGTGGCCGCTCCACCGAAGGCGCCAGTGGCAGCGTTCACATGGCGGCCGCGGGCCATTTCGGCACACCCCTCACGGGGATCGTGGCCCCATAGGGAGTTCCACCGAAGGCGCCAGTGGCAGCGTTCGCATGGCGGCCTCGGGCCATTTCGGCACACCTCTCGCGAGGATCGTGGCCCCATAGGGAGCTCCACCGAAGGCGCCAGTGGCAGCGTTCGCATGGCGGCCTCGGGCCATTTCGGCACACCCCTCACGGGGATCGTGGCCCCGTTGGGAGCTCCACCGAAGGCCCCGCGTGGCAGCGTTCGCATGGCGGCCTCGGGCCATTTCGGCGCACCCCTCACAAGGATCGTGGCCCCATAGGGAGCTCCACCGCAGGCGCCAGTGGCAGGGGTCGCATGGCGGCCTCGGGCCACTTCGGGCACACCCCTCGCGAGGATCGTGGCCCCATAGGGAGCTCCACCGAAGGCGCCAGTGGCAGGGTTCGCATGGCGGCCCCGGGCCACTGCGGCACATCCCTCACGAGGATCGTGGCCCCATAGTTGTGCTGCTTCAATCACCGCGCCTGGTCGTCGTACTCTGCCATGTCGACCTGCAACGCCACCTCCTCCTTCGTGGCTCTCAAGGCCCTCTCCTGCTTCTGCTCCTCGGTGAGAGGGGCGCCGTCCCTGTCGTCGTCGGCGCCCGCGAAGACGGCCGCGAACGTGCCCCTGGGCGTGTCGGGCTCCGGCGGGGAGCCGTGGCCGCATAGGGGGCGCGGGCGAAGATGGTATTCGCAATTGCGGTATTCACAACTGCATATGGTTGGGCCCTTCGCCAGGCAAATTCTTCACGCTTCGCGTATCCCCACCAGCCCATCTCAAAACAGCATCTCTTGCGAAGCATGCCGACAGTCGTGTTTTTCAGGCGTGTTTCCGCCTGCCCCCGCATATCTCCGGGCCTCTCGTCCTGGTGTGAGTCGTTCGGGCCCTTCTTCCTGGTGTGAGTCGTTCGGGCTCTTCGTCGTGGTTTGAGTCGTTCGGGCTCTTCGTCCTGGCGTGAGTCGTTCGGGCTTCTCGTGGTGTGAGTTGTTCGGGCCCTTCGTCCTGGTGTGAGTCGTTCGGGCTCCTCCTCCTGGTGTGAGTCGTTCGGGCTCCTCGTGGTGTGAGTCGTTCGGGGCCCTCGTCCTGGTGTGAGTCGTTCGGGCTCCTCGTGGTGTGAGTCGTTCGGGCGCCTCGTCCTGGTGTGAGTCGTTCGGGCCCCCCCTCCTGGTGTGAGTCGTTCGGGCTCTTCGTGGTGTGAGTCGTTCGGGCCCCTCGTCTGGGTGTGAGTCGTTCGGGCTCCTCGTGGGGCCTCTTGGGGGCCTCTTGGAGCCTCTTGGGGCCTCTTGGGGGCCTCTTGGAGGCCTCTTGGGGCCTCTTGGGGCCTCTTGGGGGCCTCTTGGGGGCCTCTTGGGGCCTCTTGGGGGCCTCTTGGGGGCCTCTTGGAGGCCTCTTGGGAACCTCCCGGGTGCCTCGGGGGCCATCTTGGGGCCTCGGGCGACCTCCTCAGAAGCGCCAATGAGCGCTGCCCCCTGAAAAGGACGAAATGAGCCCAAAACTTTCGTAAAATCAATGATTCTGCTATGAAGGAAGAGGAGCGCGGCCCCCTCAGAAGGCCAAAATGGGACCGAAACCGTAGTAAAATCGATGATTTTGGCTTCACAGAAGAGGAGAGGGTTTTTTCTCCGCCCCCCCGTCGGGGCCAGAATCCTCGTGAGGGGTATCGTTTTTTAGGCCTCCCAGGAGTCGAAAAAGACCCCTCCAACGACCCGCGGAACCCCCTCTCCAGGTCCAGGGGGAGGGGGCAGGGGGAGGGGTAAACCCCTCCCCGAAGGGGAAGAAGGGGGGTTGAGAACAGAGCGGGCTCGCTAAACCACTCACGCCCAAAGGGCTGGTGGGATTTTTCCCGCGCGAGCCTGTGGATCAGGCCCATCAAGCTGGCGACCCTGGCGTTCTTACACTGCGGCGGACGCTGCGTGGGCCAGTGCGAAGGGCCGGGCGAGCCAAGCGGGCTGGATCTTCCCGGCGGGCGACGAGAAAATCAGCCGCGGCCACTGGGATGGATATCTCCCCTAGCGTGGAGGTCGCGTCGACTGGTTCGGAAGGTTCTGAGCTCGCTGGCGGCGGAGACCCTCGGGGCGGACGAAGGCCTGGCGAACGGGATCTACCTGAGGAGCATGTTCGGACAGCTGGTGTTCCCAGGGCTGAACGCCCGGGCGGCGCCAGAGGCGGGGCGTGTCTATCCGCTCACCGTCGTGACTGACAGCAAGTGCCTATGCGAATACGACCGCTCTTCGGGCGATGAGGATTTTTTTTTGGGGGGGGAACCGGCGTCTCACTCGATCGGTCTCACGATCGATCTCACTATCGATCTCACTATCGGTCTCGCTCGATCGATCTCACTCGATCGATCTCACAATCGATCTCACTCGATCTATTTCATTCGATCGATCTCACAATCGATCTGACTATCGATCTTACAATCGATCTCCCTATCGATCACACTATCGATTTCATAATCGATCTCACATCCGGCATCGCTATCGATTCAGTATCGATATCACAATCGATCTCACAATCAACGTCATCACCGTTATCAGCAACATCATCGTCACCAACGTCATCAACATCATCATTACCATTGGGAAACCATCATCATCATCACCACCTCATCACCATCACCATCAACATCATCATCATCACAATCATCATCACCCAGGTACCATCATCGTCACTATCATCATCATCAACATCACCATCATCGGAACACCATCGTGATCAGCGGAACACCACCATCAACATCATTTCATAACCATCATCAGCAAGAACAACATCATTATCATCAACATCATCATCATCACCATCGGGACACCATCATCATCAGCAACACCATCATCAACACCATCATCAACACCATCATCATCATCATCATCATCGGGACACCATCATCATCGTCACCACGTTCATCATCATCACCACCATCTCCATCGGGGCAGCATCATCATCATCACCAGCAGCATCGTCATCATCACCATCATCGGGCCAACATCATCAAAATCACCATCACCAACTCATCACCATCCTCATCACCAACATTATTCTCATCATCATCTGGACACCATCAGTGGCATCATCATCATCGGGACACCATCATCATCATCACCATCATCATCAACGTCCTCATCAGCAACATCGGGGCACCATCATCATCATCTCCATCATCATTATCAGCATACCATCATCATCACCATCATCTCATCATCAACAACATCATCATGATCATCATCAACATCATCATCATCATCATCGGGGCGCCATCAGCAACATCATCATCATCATCGTCAACATAATCGTCATCATCACCATCGGGACACCATCATCATCACCACCATCACCATCATCACCATGATCATCATCATCATCATCATCATCATCACCATCACCATCACCATCATCATTCATCATCAAAATCATCGACATTCTCATTATCATCATCGGGACACCGACGGGGCGCCAGCCGGACACCAGCGGGACACCGCGGGCCACCGGCCCCTGGAGAGGAATAATTTGGCCCGGCCGCGCCTCAGCCGGAGGCGGGGCACCGGCGGGGCGCCGCGGGCCACCGGCCCCCGGAGAGGAATCATTTGGTCCGGCCGCGCTTCAGCCGGAGGAGATTTTCTTCTCGCCCGCCCGCGCAGCTTCGCCTCGCCCGCGCGCGCGGCACGCGCGAACACGAAGACGAAACCGATTTCCCGGTTGGGGGGCTCTCAACGACATCTCGGCAGGTCCGAGCAAGGGCCGAAAGGGCCGCGCTGGATATCGCGATCCTCGAGGAAAATACCAAGGAGAGCGAGACTTGCATCGGGTGGGTGGTCGGCAAGCGTCATCGAATCACGGACCCGCTGACGAAACGGAATGGTTGTGCGGACCTATCACGTGGCATCCCGCGGACGGGCGAGTTCGTGATTGTCGGAGAGGACAGAGCGTTCATGATCAGGGAGGACGAGAGCAGAGCGCGCGTGACGCGCCGTGGACCTTTTGGTAGGCTTGTCAGTGCCACGACCGCAACGCCGCGCGGGGGGGCGGATCATCGCGCTACGCGCTCGCTGTAGTTCTGGTGACTGCAGCGCTGATTTCCATGTCGCTACATACCAGTGCGCAAATCATGCATCCCGCGGGCTTCGGCTTCTACCGCCGCTCCGCCAGAGTCGGTGTATATGGGTGCACTTTAGGCCCGGGCAGGCATGGGTGAGTGCTTCATAATGTACGCGCGCGGACACCTTGGAAACGTCGCCCGCGCATGCAGCTCGGGGCGCAGGGGCGAAGAGAGGGGGGGGGCGCCCCCCCCCTTCGCTGCCCGCGCCGAGGGGCTGCGAGGAAGGGGGGGCGACGGGCCGCGGTGGCCGCGCTCACCTTGCGATTTGATTTTTCTCGGGTTTCTCTGCTGTCTTTTGCGCTTCGCATCCATTTGCTTGGCGGTGGCGATGGCAGGCGAATGTGGATTGGCCGCCATAGGGAGTACGTTGCCGGTCGACGCGCGCGCTCGCTTCTGGTGTTTCGTCAGGGAGGTAGGCATCGAGGACGTCGACGACCTGGCATTTTTCTTTACCACGGTGGAGGCAGCCGCGGCCTCGGGACAGGAGGAGGCGCGGCGGCGAGCTCGGCAGCTCGCGGGGCATCCGCGAGTGGCAGCGTGGCACAGGGTGGCCCGCGAGGCGCAGTCAGCGCCGCCCGCGCGCAAGGCGGACGCTCCGCCACGCGCGCTGGCGATGGTCCTCCCTGGCTTGCGCCCGCCAAGAGGGGGGCGCGGCGTGCAGCGCGCGGCGGCGAGCGCCTCCGGCACAGAGGAGGCGGACGCCGCGCAGCGCGCCAGCGCGGCCGGGGCAGCGGTGCAGCTGTCCGCGTCCTGGGGCCCAGCGCACGGCTTGGCGCGGGGGCTCCCCGAGGGCCAGGCGCAGCGCTTGTGCGGACCCGGGTCCGCGGCGGCGAAGAGGCTGGCGCGCTTCGCGAGCGCGGGGGTCCGGGACGCGCTGCGCGTCTGGGCGAGATGGGAGGCGTGGGCCCGAGCACGGCAGCTCGAGCCCCTCTCCGCGGAGGCTGCTGGCAGCACACTGATGGTGGACGAGTTCATATGTCATATGTGCGGTGAACAAGCCTCCGGGGTGCGCGTGTGGAATCGGTTGAAGTGGCTGCAGAAGTATCTCGGTGCGCCGTTCGCGCTCGAAGACGCGATGAAGCCAGACGCGCGGCCCGCGAGCAAAGCGGGGGGGAGTTGCGGCAAGCGACCGTGCTCGAGCCGTGCATGGTATCGTTCCTGCATCAGATACTTGCCGCACAGGCAGCGCAGCGCGGTTGGCTCGAGGTTCCCGCCGCTGCAGCGATCGCGCTGTGCCACGGGTGGCTGAGATTCCAGCATTTGTCACGGTCGTACCCGATTGAAAGGACGAGAGCGCTGGCCTGGTTCAGATGTTACCGCGGAAAGCGCGGCGGATGTTTCGATTGGTGCCTGGTGCGGACCGCGGAGCCGCGTTGCGCAGCGGATGTGCTCTGGGACGCGTGGCATAAGCGCGCAGGGGCTGCCGGCGAAGGCGCCCCCCTGCCAAGGGGCCTCGCGGCGCACGAGGATGCGGGGCAGCTCTGGCGTCTCGCGCACTTCTCAAAGTTTCTGCAGTCTGAGATCGGCCTTTGTCTGAATTCACCGCTCGAGAGGAAACTGATCACGTCGTACAGCCTGAGGCGTTTCATGCCGACGTTGGCGGAAAGCGTGCAGCTTCCGTGGACAGAGCGCGTTGTTGGCGGGGGCTGGACGCCCCGCGATGGTGGCGGAAGCACCGGCGCCCCGAACATGATGCCGTTGCGATACGCTGGAACCAGACGTGAGCAGCAGGGTTTCGTCCGTCTGTACATGCACGAAGTGTTTCACGAGGCCGTGGCCAGCTTGCCAGCCCCCCTGCGATTCGAAGGGGTCAAAGCTTGGTGGGATGCGCCAGCCGCGCAGGAGGTCGCAGCGGGCGCGCGGCGCCGCGCGATGCAGCTGCTGGCGGCACAGGGCGCGCCCGAGCCCGCGAAGTTTCTGCCGCCGGCGGTAAAGAAAGAGCTGGCGCGCCGGCGGTTTGGCGCGTTCACCGCGTCCAATTACGGGGAGCAGAGCGCAGCGCTGAGGCGACAGTTCCGCAGCCGGGGCCGCCGCGCTGCCCAGCCGCCGCAGCGGCCGCGGCGGGCGCAGCGCCTGCGCGGGATCGCTGGTAAACGCGCGCTAGAGGAAGGCGAGATCGGCAGCGATGAGGAAAGAGACAGCCAGTCATCCGCAGCGTTGCCCGTCGAGCGGGCAAAGCCGGCAGCACAGCCGAGTGCCGGGGAGCTTGCGGGAGCAGCGGCGCCAGCGGTTGGAGCTGCCCCTGCGGCAGCAGCAGCGCAGGCGCAGGCAGCGCCAACGTCACCCCTTGGGGGCGATGTTGTTGCAGCAGCAGCGCAGGCGGGCGCATGCGGCGCCAGGGGCTTTGTAATTCGCGCGGGGCGTTTCTTTGCCGCGCAGGCGCAGGCAGCGTCACCGTCGCGGGCGTATGTGCAGGCAGCTGCAGCAGCAGCGCGAGCGCATGCAGCGCCAACGTCAGCCCTTGGGGGCGACGTTGTTGCAGCAGCATCAGCGCAGGCGGGCGCGCGCAGCGCCAGGGGCCGTCGTGCGCGGAGCGCTTCTTTACCGCGCAGGCGCAGGCAGCGTCACCGTCGTGGGCGTATGTGCAGCCCGCTGCAGCAACAACAGCGGTGCAGGCGCACGCAGCGCCGGGGGAGCGTAATGTGCGCATGTGCAGCGCCGCCGTTTCGTTCAGGCGCACTCCGCGCCATCATCGGCCGTGGGAGACACGGTAGCGGGCGCCCCGCAGGCCGGCGCAAATAGCGCCCGAAGCCGCGTCATGCGAGCAAAGCGTTCGGTCGCTGTGCAGGCGCACCCAGCGCCACCGTCGCAGCCAGCCAGACTGAACCCCGCATCAGCAGCGGTCTTCTCGCCAGCGCCGTTGCATGGCGAGCGCGCGCGTCGCTTGTGCGCTTTGCCCAAGGTTTGCGACGGGGCAACGATCGGCATTCCCGCCGAGCTAGGCTGGATTGTCACGAATGAGCGTCATCACGTCGCCATTGAAGTCAGCGGCTCTCCGCATATCAGATCACGCAAGCGACGAAAGGCGGAGAAGACTTCTGTCTTAGTCAACGGGAAGCAGCTGACGAACGCGTGCGACGTCACGTTGGCTTCCCCCACGTGGGTCGGAAGATTGACCGACGGTGATCTGGTATGCCGCAGGTGCCAGAATCGCGCGGCGTTCCTGGCCCGAGCAGCCCATGAGCTGGAACATGCGGCGTGCCAGCCGTCGGTACTGGCGGCCCGGGATGCCGTGCTTGCGATAGCCGCGCGGGCGCAGGGCCGTACGCACTAGCATTGCAGCGCGGCCATGTCCGCGCGGTCGCTTTTCGCGCGTATATTGCACCAGCGCGACCCACGCGAGCGGAAATCGTAGAGTTGTCGTGCGTGCGCGGGTGCTGCATCAGCAGCCTGCGCTGGGGCCGCGCAAGCGCAGTATGAGCGCACAAGCGGTGCGGCGTGGCCATGTCCGCGCATTTTGCTGCATCAGCAGTTTGTGAGCGCATGTTGCAGCGCGCAATAACGCCAGCGCACGCCATGCGCAAGCCGTTGCTTTCAGCGCGCGAGCAGACGTGCCAGCGATCTTGAGGGCGCGAGGCGTTGCGACTTGTCCTCACGTGCGCGATGGCGCTTTCGATCGGCGGGCAGGCGTTGCAGCTGCCGTCTGTGTCGGGAGGCCGCGAGGCCGCGGAACAGCTGTTTACGCTTTTGTGCAACGCGTTCCGGTTGGACCCCAAGGTGGCCACCCACTTGGTGTCAGTCGCGGGCCTCGAGAGCATGGATGATTTCACACACTTCTTCACGTCGGAGCAGGAAGTCGAAACCAAGGTAATCGAAAAGATCGAGGGCCTTTCTTTCCCAGGGATTCAAGCGTCGCGGCTGCGCCAGGCCTGGACCGCGGCGAGGCAGGCCGAAACGATCTCCGACACGCGGAAGAAGCGTGGCGTCGAGGATGATGACCTCGATGCGCTCCTGCCCAACAGTGACCTGAAAGACATCCGCGCCAAGTTTTACGCGAGGTATCGCCTGGGGTTCGGGGTCAAGACTGAGCCGTGCGATCACTTGGTGAGCAGAATCTCAAAGTAGCTGTCGCGGCGTTTGCTGCAGGCACGCGTTGGCGTTGTGCGCGCTGCGCGCGTCTCCGCGCGGTCGTTCTCGCGCGCGTCCGCAGGTGCATTCGGTTTTCCGCGTGAAGACGTTGACGTATCAGCTGACCATGACGAGGAAGCGGCAGCGCATTGCGGAGGGGCTTGTCCTCGTCACAGGGGAGCAAGCGAACGAATTCGACACGGAACCGCGCAGAGACGTGGCAACGTATGTCAATTTGCATCACACACTGATGCTGGCGTACGCGCGTGCAGGCGCAACAGCGCGCTGTGCATCGCGACGCTGGCGTTTCCAGCGCGCGCGGCGCGTGCAGGCGTCGTCCAGTTGGATCCGCAGCCAGCGGAACCAGAGGCAATGGATCGCGACAGCACGGATTACGTCGAGGCGCGAACGCGGTGCATCGCGCGCGGCAACCGGCGGTCCGTCGCGCGTCAGGTGCCGCTGGATGTCGTGCTCGCCTACCACAGGAGGCTCGCACAGTGTGCCACCATCCTTCCCCCGAGTCAGGCCCTCCAGTGGCTGCAACAGCGGGATGAGGAGGAGCGACAGCAGTGGGTTGACAGGCGCGCCGCGATCCGCGAGCTGCGAGGGGCTAGTGTCGCGAACGTTCCACCGGCGTGCAGGCATCGCCGCACGTCCATGTCGCTGGGAAAGATCATCAAGGATGTCTTCGAAAGGAGGGAGCACATGTGGGAGATCCCCGCACGCGGCTTCGCACCAGCCCCCGACGCGCGGCCTGCCGCGGACTTCGCGCGCGGAGCCCCGCGGGGCGCCCCGCCGCCACCTGCGGCGCAGCAGGGAGGCGCGGGTGCAGGGCGCGGGCAGCGCAACCCCAAGGGCGCGCAGAAGGGATCGAGCACCGGTTTGGCGACCCACCTCAAGAACGGAAAGGAGCTGTGCAAGAATTTCAATCGGGGGTCGTGCCCGGAGCCCTGCCCGAAGAATCTGGAGCACGCATGCTCCATGATCGTGAGCAAGAGCGGCCGCGTCTGCGGCATGAGGAATCACTGCGCCGCCGTGTGCCGCAAGGCGCCGATCCCGGAGCAGGGCGCGTTGTCGCAGTATTGAAGGGGCCCCGCCAGGGCGGAGGACAGCGCCGAGGCAGGGGGGCACGTTGCCTGTCCAGCGGAGCACGGCTTCTTTGCGCCAGCGCAGGCGGGCGCACCCAGCGCCCAGCCAGGTTTCCGCGCGCAGCAAGCGCGCGTTCTCGGCCAGGCGCAATCAGCGCAGTCATCGGGCGAGCAGGAGTCCGATGTGTCGGCACCGCAGGCGCGAGCGCATCAGCGCGGGGCGCCGAGCGACGGCGCGTCTTCGTTTGCGCAGGCGCCGCGGGTATCGAGGCACTTCCCCGTGATGTGGTCGCAGCGCCAATTGCGGCAGTGCGTCGTCAGCATGTTCCCCAGGGAATGGCTGAGCAGTTTTGTTTTTCCGTCATTGGAAGATCTAGTCAATCAGTCGCCGTTCGTGGATTTCGCAAAGTGGCTAGACGAGCGCAGCATCGCTGGACCAGTTGGCAGCACGGCAGGCCAGGGCACGTCTGCCATGCTGGAAGCCGCGGCGGGGCGACAGGCCGGGGCGCTCTCGGCCAAGCACGCGTTGCCGCCTCTCCTGGGCCACAGCCGGGATGAGGAAGAGCATTTCCGCGCCGCGGTTGATTTCGCGAAGCGGGGGAAGTTGCCGTTCGATGAGGACGTTGCTGCTCCGCATGACTTGAAATTTGCGGCGGAGTCCACCGCCGCAGGGCTGCGCGACTTGAGGGAGTTTCGGTTGCGCAGCATGCACGCGCTGCAAGAGCTTAGTCGCCGGTGCAAGCCCCTCACGGCGGAGCTCTTGAAGTGGCAGAGTCCGACTGTGCGCGCCGTGGCGGGGCATATTCACGCCGGACTCATTGCCGTGCTGGTGGTGCTCGCGCGGTGGCCAGACCAAAAGCTGGCGTTGCGCTTTGTCACCGGCTTTGGCATCACTGGCGTAATGGAGAATACGGGTGCTTTTGAACCATCCGAGTATGAAGCTCCCATGCCCGTGCACTCGCTGCTTGGAGAGTCCAAAGTCTTGCTGGCGGAACTGGATCGCCAGCGCGCGAGTGAGGAGGGCCAATTTCTCTGGGATAGCTGCGAGGAAGAGTGCAAGAAAGGCTGGGCGGCACCGCTGCGAAGCAAGTCGGACATTGATGCGGAGTTCGGCGCGGGGCAGTGGGCGCCGATTCCTGCGTTTTGCCATATTCAGCCTTCTGGAAAAAGGAGGAGAATCGACGACGGGCGTCGGGGTAGGCAGAACGAAGCGACGGCATTTTGTGAGCGGCAAAGAATGTGTACGCCATTCCAGCCTGTCATCGATGCGAGGGTGGTCCGGCAAGCGTGTGCGGACGCTGGTGCCGACGTGGCCCGCGAGAGGCTCGTGTCGGGGGGCGAAGATTTGCCGTCGGCCTATCGCTCAGTCCCAGTGCACCCAGATCACTTGCGCTTGAACGTCGTGGCGGTCCGCGATCCTGTCACGGGAGAATGGAGGTTCCAGGTGGCGTGGGCGTTGCTTTTCGGTTTCTCCGCGTCAGTCATGCAGTTCGCGCGATGGGGAGGATTCCTGCAGGCAGTGCAGCGCCGCGTGTTGTCGCTTTTGCTTGCCATGTATGTGGACGACGCGAATATTACTGATTTTGAATCAGCTGGGGGCGCTGGTCAGGAGGCCGCACAGTGCCTTTGCGCGGAGTTGGGCACGCCTGTGGCTCCCTCGAAGACGAGGAGGATGAGCCCGTCCGGCGATTTTCTGGGCGTCGTGCACACCTTCGGCCCTTCGCTGGACTCGAATGTCATATCTTTCAGGGCGCGCGACACTCTCGTCGAAAAGGCGAAGACGTTCATTGCGGCGAGGCGCAGCGAGGGCAGGCTCACGCCCGGAGACGCCAGCAAGTTGAGAGGCCTCCTCAACTTCATCGCCAGAGCGGCGTGGCACGGCGTGGGCAAAGCAGGCATGGGGGCTCTGAGGCAACGGCAGTACACAGATCAGCCGCCTTGGACCCTGAGCAACTGCCTGGTGCGCGCCCTCGATTTCTTTTATATAATTCTGCAAGACATGCCGAGCCGCGTGGCCGAGATCGCGCCGAGAAGCGAGCCTTTGATTCTCATTGCTTCTGACGCGCGCGCTGACAATGACGCGTGGCCGACAGGGGGGTACGTGTTGTTAGATTGCGCCGACGGCTATCGGCAAGCTGGCTTCTGCGTTTTTGACGGGGCTCTGCTGGGCATGTGGGGCTACTGTGAGGAGCGCTTGAGGCAGGGCGGCCAGCCCATCGCGCTGTGTGAGGGCGCGATGCCGCCCATCATCTACCAGCGCCACGCTAAGCGGCTGGCAAACCGCCGCGTGCTGTATTTCATAGACAATACCAGCTCTCTGCATTCGTACGTCAAGGGCTGCGCGGTGCCGGCCGCGCTGGATCGGTCGATTGCTTTCACTAATTTCTTGGCGAGCCGCCGTTCGATCACCACGTGGTGGGAATTCACGCCTTCGGGGACCAATTGGTCGGACGGGATTTCGAGGCAGCTAGGAAGTGACGCGTTTGTGAGGCGACATCGATTTCCAGCAAAGCGAATCGGCGTGGACAGTCGTATTTGGACGGGCAGCTTGGAGAGCGCATGGCGCTTCGCCCGCGGGTAGCCCCCACGTGTGGCTGCGACGCGCCGTTATACATTGTGTTGCTCGGTAAGTGAACAGCGTTGGGTGAGCGAGCGGGGCGTGGGGGTGAGCAGCGTTGGGGGGATCGGCCAGAGGGATGCATCGCCCCTCGGTCGGTCGGCCTCCCGTCAAGGGGATGCATCCCTCCTTGGGGGAGAGCGGCTCCAGCCGCCCCAATGTTGTTCCCTATGGAAACCCGCTCTCTCTCACCTTAAACCTTACGTTCACTCCAACCAGCAAAAAACAATGCTTTTGGTCCCTCGGACCCAGTCTAGTAGCTAAGGTGGGCGCGTAGATTATGGGTGCACTTTAGGCCCGGGCAGGCATGGGTGAGTGCTTCATAATGTACGCGCGCGGACACCTTGGAAACGTCGCCCGCGCATGCAGCTCGGGGCGCAGGGGCGAAGAGAGGGGGGGGGCGCCCCCCCCCTTCGCTGCCCGCGCCGAGGGGCTGCGAGGAAGGGGGGGCGACGGGCCGCGGTGGCCGCGCTCACCTTGCGATTTGATTTTTCCCACCCTCCCGCCCTGGGTTTGCATTCAGCAAGCTGGGGGGGGCCAAGAGGGTAAGCGAAGCGACGAAGCCTCGAGCGCGACACTTCGCGCATGAGGGATGCATCTCCCCTCCGTGGTTGGTCGCGCATGAGGGAGGCATTTCCCCTCTGTTACAAGGGGGGGGATCGGCCAGAGGGATGCATCGCCCCTCGGTCGGTCGGCCTCCCGTCAAGGGGATGCATCCCTCCTTGGGGGAGAGCGGCTCCAGCCGCCCCAATGTTGTTCCCTATGGAAACCCGCTCTCTCTCACCTTAAACCTTGCGTTCACTCCTACCAGCAAAAACAATGCTTTTGGTCCCTCGGACCCAGTCTAGTAGCTAAGGTGGGCGCGTAGATTATGTATGTGTATTTTGTATATGTATAGGTATACGTATATGTATTTGTATTTGTATATGTATATGTATATGCATATGTATATGTATGTGTATGTGTATATGTATATGTATAGGTATACGTATTTGTACATGTATATGTATATGTATATGTATGTATATATGTATACGTATTTGTATATGTATATGTATATGTATTTTTATGTTTATATGTATATGTGTATGTACATGCACATGTACGTGCACATGTACATGTACATGTACATGCACATGTACATGCATCTGTGTCTATTTATATGTTTATGTATACGTGTATGCACATGTATATGTATATGCATATACATATGTACATGTATATGTGTATGTATATGTATACGTATATGTATATGTATATGTATATGTATATGTATATGTATATGTACATGTATATGTATATGTATATGTATATGAATATGTTCATGTATATGTATATGTATGTATAAGCATATATGAATACATATATATATGTATCCATATATATATGTATAGGTATATGTATATGTGTATGTATGTATATGTATGTGTATCTGTATCTGTATATGTATATGTATATGTATATGTATATGTATATGTAAATGCATGTATATATATATGTATGTATATGTAGATGTATATGTATATGTATATGCATATACATATGTATATGTATATGTATATGTATAGTTATATGTATATGTATAGGTATATGCGTATGTATTTGTATATGCATATGTTTATACATATGTATTTGTATTTGTATATGTATATGCATATGCATATGTTTATGTACATGTATATGTAGATGTTTACACATATGCATATGTATTTGTATATATGACTAGGTATATGTATATGGATATGTATTTGGACACACATATACATATATACATGTGAACCTCTCTTTCTCTCTCTCTCTCTTATATATATTCAGTGGCCTACATTTCGTCGACCCCCAGTTGGAGACTGGCCGGTTTTGTAGGGATTCCGAAAATTGTTGCGCCAGGTCGTTTTTGATATTTTTGATGGCTTGGCAACGTGGATGCTGCAATCGTTGCAACCATCGGTCAAGAGGGTCTGCCCTGCCCTTGCCAGTTGCTACTTTGTTGTTTCGAGCCGGATATGCGTATAGTGATGTGGTATCTATCGATGAGTCGTCATTGCGCATTTTTTGCAAATCGGTGGGGGATGCCCTTGACTTCAGGTTCTGAGGATATCAAGGTAGCCTTCGGTGCTATGCGCCACGGGAAGATGCTCGAGGCCATGGTCGGCCGAGTCGATCCTCATGACCTGGCAGTGGCTCTGTTCAGGGAAGTGTCGGTCATGCGATGCTCCATGGAGTTACCGTGCTCAGAACCTTGTGGCCGTTTTGACATGGAGAGGGGGGGGGGAAACAAGGTGGTCCACAGGTGCTGGGAGTGCGTAGTATGATGCTCGAGTGGGCTGACCTGCAGTCCAATGGGCCGCCGAGGGTAGATGGCTCAGCTTGGGCCCGGGCGCCCGCCAGTACATCGCGCATGTTATTTGGGCGGAGGAGATATACGTACTAGCAAGTTCAGTTGCCTTGTAGGCATGATTCAGGAGCTTACCAATACTATCTCGAACGTGGGTTTCCGATGGAAGCTGCCCTCTCTCGCGTGCATGGCGCGCGGGTCAATGCGCGGCGTGCTTTGGAGGCGCCTGTCGTGTGGGAAATGGACAAGCAGGCTCGCCAGATAGTCGATGTCATGGAGGTCTTGGGAATCATGCTTAGCCATGAGGGGCGCGTGGTTACCAACGTCGAGCATCGTGTTGGCACGGCTGGGTAGAGCGATTGGAGCAATGCTTGCACGTTCAAAATAAGAGCGTGGGCCACTTGTCCAGCGGCCAGTGCGGCTCACGGGTTGTCGACGTGGCATCCTGCCCAAAACGTTATGGTGCGATTGCGACGATGGGAGTCTTCATTTCTCCGGGAAGATGTTCGGATTCCGCCGCAGGCCAGGAGTGGGAGTCTGAAGTGACTCTGGTAGGTCATATTGCATCCAATTCCATGTCGAAGGAATACGATATGGGGTGTGGATGGGTAGGATAGGAGAAGATCGGTGTATCGGTCTTTCCAGCACATAGCGACTGCCAAGTCAGGTATCCGGGCAAAAAGGGCGCGCGTGCTTTGAGCCATAAGGCAGCGAGCAGGCTATACTCCCGTTTACATATAACATCTCCTAAAGAGCTACCCTTACAGTCGGGAGGGGAGGAGACGGAGAGTAAAACCGCGCAGTCGCTAGGCTCTCGACAGGCGCGCGCGACAGCTTGCACGGAAAACAGTACGCGCAGTCTGGTCCACCACCAGACTGAAGGGCGAGATTATTCGCAGGCGAGTTTCCTCGCAAAACTCTTTCCACGCATTCGCAAGACAGCCCCTTGGATGGCCAAGGGCTGTCGGCCCGGCTAGAGGTAAGCCAAACAGGCTATTCCCCTCCAGGCAAAAGGTATGAAGGCAAAGAGCCTGAACCAAGCTGAGCAGGCTCGTTGCCAAGCGTGAAAAGTATGGCTCGTTTCCGAGCAAGCAAGAGGGCGCCTTCAGAATAGGCGCCCGTGCTGGCAAACTGGACCGCCGGGGCAACAAGGGCAGACTTAAAACGATTTGACTTCGGCTTTGTTTTGTCCTCCGGGCCCCGAAAGGGAACAAACTGCTTCACGTCATACTTAAACGACTGAGTACCTGACATTACTTTTAGAAGCAGCTCCCGATCGATACTCTCCTTTGTATGCCCATCTGTGGTTATGTCCCTAGTATCACACCACTGCACGTTGTGCACTATACCTATATACATGAGCTCACGTATCCAGCTGATATGTCCTAGCAAAGTACTTTCCGTCGGTATCTTGAGATCTTTGCTAGATAATGGCTTATATACAGATTCGGCGTCTATCGTAAGGGATACCTTGATAGCTAGGCCTCCAACTTCACGCATATCCCGTAGTTGTCGTGGAGTGAGGGCCCCGGCTTTGAGCTCGTGGAGGGTGGTGAGCGCGGGGTAACATTCATCAAGGTTGCGTGCAGCTGCGAGTGCCTCCGCGGCGTAGCTGGATCTCACCTGCAGTCGGTGTGACTTGCGTTGTCCGTCGCAAAGGTGAACGACGGATTTGCCTTGTGGCGAGTTTCCTCGCTTTAGTACGTTAGCCCCGCGAATGCCGTAGCCCTTGGTTTCATCGCCCTCCTCCCCGGTGAGTTTCCGATACCCCGACTCACTGTGTATGTCTACTTCATCAGTCGGTTTCATCCGCGGGAAGGTGATGTGTTTCGGGCTGCTGATCAGCTTTCGCGTCGCAGCGTTCAGTCGTTTGACTTGTAAGTTGGTAGGTTCTTGGATCTTCTGGAGGGGCGCCGCATGCACCATGAACCAGACTTGAGTAAGGAGGGCATGCGGGAGAGCTCCTCGCAGGCTAACGGACATGTCGGTAATGGGTTTGGTAGCCTTTGCGTCTGCCGCCGCTCCCGTGAGTTCAGGATGTGTGATGGGACGTAGTTGTTTGATGTGTTCGTCCTGGTCCATGATCGCATCCCCTTGTTCGTTCTTCGTGTAGCGGACGGCGCAGTTAGTGCAGGAGTGTTTGTTGAGCTTGCACTTACCAAACACCTTTTCGACGCGTTGCACGTAGTCATTTACGTTTTTCTTTAGACCTGTCATATTAATGTAGTCGACGTGTTTTGCTGTTAATAGATCCTGACTGACTTCAAATTCAGGATCGTAACTTGTCGGTGAAAGGCCTATAGCTCGAGTGGCCGTGCGTAACTTGAGAGAGAACGCTCTTGGGGCGTCCTTCGTGCCGGTCCCTGGCTTCAGGCACCTGAGGCAGTGCAGGCTTTCATCGTGAGAAGAGAAGCCTGGAAGGGTGCGAAGCACTTGGGCGCTTCCTGGTGGAAGTGCGAAGCAAACCGTGCGAGTCTCCTCGCCGGTGGCATGAGCAAGTTCCTCATGTGTCAGACCTTCGAGGAACGCTTTGTCAATGTCCATAGATGCCAAGATCCATTCTGGATGACGCGCAGCTTCGCTTGCCAGAGGCCTCTGGGACCGTCGGCGGGCAGTTCCCGAGAAGGTTTCCACGTCGAAAGCCTCCGTGTCCATGAATCCACGGATGACAAGTCTGAGACGGATGATTCTAATATTCTCGGTGCCCACTTTTGCAAACTTCCACTTGAATACGTATCTTGATGCCATAGTGTGGGAAGCTTTTGTCACGTCGTACATATCGAAACATCGGTTGTCAAGCCAGATCTTGAGTTCGGTGTGCAGAGCTTCGCTTACCTCTGTGGGATGTGCTGCTATGTCGGCTTTGGTGAGTAGGTCATCTTCCTTACTGCCACAGCGCGGTTAGCAGCCGATGATACGTATGCTCTCATCGTTGCGACCATGCTTGGCTCGAGCTGTGCAAGTTGGGCCTGATCCGGTATGATCTTTGCCATTTCTGGCGTAAAACGCAATTCGGCGTATGGGCCGTGTTCATCACTGTCAAGAGAGTAGTCTTCGTCAGGTGTGATCGAGCATAAGGAGACAAGACAAGGCTCTTGGTGTTCAGGCTCGTCTCCGAGCGTCTGCGACACAACAGTATCTTCCTCGTCCAGTAATGCTGAGACCAAGACACATTGGTCAGGCAGCATAGTTGTTGGGAAGCAATAGAGACAGTCGTCGGTAGCTGTCGTGGGATGAAGGTCCATGCGCAGTTCATCGCGCCACTCTTTCATCATCATGGCCTCGATGACGTGTTCCTCGCTTTCCTCGTAGATTGTAGACAGGCGACCTTCACTTGGTGATGAAGCACCTGGGGTGTCTGGAGAAGGCCTGTCTCCAAGCTGGTCAGGTCTTTCAGACGGTGTGTCCAAGTGTTGATACTTGACAAGGTCGTCATGGAATCCTAGGGAAGGAGCTTGTGACGTCAGGCACTGGATGAGTCTGGAGTGAGTGCTACCAGTGATTTGAGAGATGTTCAAACCGGTGCCTGCACGCTCGTGGTAGTGGAAGGCTGGGTTGATATCGTTGTCGTAGTGGATCAGTGTAGACCCGGTGGCGTGCTTGACTGAAGGTAGATTGAGCACGCTCTTGGCCAGTCTCACGGCTACTAGGCGGTCAACTCTGAAATCGTTTCGCACGAGATACTGTAGTGCTAAGTGTACGCGCGGGTGGAACTTGCTGTCGTCGGAAAGGTTGAGGTTTCCCTTGTAGCCTGGGATGTAGCCGAACACTTTGGCGGGTTTCCCTGCACCCAGGTGTGCCACATGCGTAAGGACGGTTTGCATGGCCATTTTATCCATGCCAAGTTCCTTGGTGAGAAGGCATTCAAAATATAGCGCGTGACGAGCACCGGGATACATTACACTTACCTCACGCGATCCAGCCTTGACGACTACGTGTCCGCGTTCGGGCACGTTGCGGATCACAGGGAACGGGCCTTTCCAGCCTCCATGATCGTCCTTAGTGGCCGTAGGTCGGTGATAGTCGACCAAGTCCCCAGCAGAGTATAGACGAGCACCATCTGGCGCCGTCTGGGCCCTGAGAGCACGCCTCGTCTTCGCTACTGCCGTGGCTTGAGTTATTGCTTCCAGGCTAACTTCCCTCACGCGACGCTTGCGTTCGTGGCCTGCTATCTCGGGGCTTTTGGGGAAATCAATGGTGTCGAGGTCAGGGAGGAAAGAGGGTTGTCGCCCAGTGTGCGCTTGGTACGGCGATACTCCGTTGTAAAACGTGAAAGCGTTGGTGACGAAGATGCCCTCGGATAGTACTCTGGTAAATACAATGGGGATGTTGTGTCTGTTCAGCTCTTCCTCAATCATGTGGAGATTGCCTCTGAGAATGCCGTTGCGCGACTCGATCGAGGTCGCGTGCTGGCCAGGCGCTCGGGCGCGCAGTGTCGCACCCTTTTTCGCCATCATGGCCTTGGCGGTTTCGTTGTTGAGGGCACCTTCTCCATCCGAGTACAATACTTTGAAGGGTCCATGATAGGCGATTCAACAGTAGTGGTAGGCGTCGAGTAATGTATCGCGTTCTTTGTCGGGGATTTTTTGGCCTGTTGCCAGGCGAATACATCGGTCCATAATATGGAATATGATCCGTTTCTTGTAATACATGAGATCTACTTCGCCTTCGTCGAGCCAATTTCCAGGGAGGCTCACTGAAGGTAACGTGGTGTTACCTGGGCGCTCCCAGGATCTACATTCCCGACAGGTGTCGCAGATTTCTTTGATCATGTTTAGTCGGACCTTATCCAAGCCCACCTTTTCTAGGATCAGCGTCATCCTGGGTTCCTTCGCGTGGTGCCACCGTAGGTGCAGTTCGCGGAGTTCCTTCTTGACTACATGAGGTTCATAATTACGGAGGCTTTGTAGACTGTTTTGGATATCGAATCTCGTCCAGTCAGGCAATCGTGAAGCCCCCGAGCCGGTCGAGGCAAGAGGGTTCCTCGTGGCTCTCCGCAGTCGGTCTCCTTCGTCAATTGCATCTGGAGGTGGAGGTGCACCTTGTAACCGGCCACGGCGGGCCGCTACCTGTGGTGGTTCGCCCGAAGACGCGGGGGGCGCGTTTCCGCTCGAAGACGCGGAAGGCGTGTTTCCACGCTCGGGCGCGTCTCGCAGTATGTCATAACTGCTAGCACCAGATGTAGGATCGGTGTTCCCAAAGGCGCGTGGTCGTGGTGGCCTGGCGCGAGCGCCCTGACGGCCACCCGATGCCGAGGCTTGGCCCTCGCCCGGCTTGGGCAAAGGATTTCACCAAGCTGGCGCAGTGCGTCCCTCTGGGTCATGATCATCTGGGAGTTTGAACGGCTCGGCACAGCGGCATTTGCCGGGCTCAGTGTCGAGGTGGTTCTTAACACCCTTGCTTCTCGTGAGGTCCCTCTGGCATGCAGGGCATGGCCAGTGTGCAGAGATGGAGTCGTGATGCTTACACGGTGTAGGATGTCTGTTGTGGCTAGGACTGTCCTTTCGGACGTTAGCAATGCATGCTGGGCATGTGGCCAGTTTTGGGATGACACGGTCACCAATGCGTCTCATACCCTCTCCTAGTTCAGCTTGACCAGGGAGGTCGGCAGGATAAGCATGAGCAGTTCGTGCAGGCGCGTCTCCGCGCGCGTTGTCAATGGCTTCCGCCAGGTAGACGGCTTCCACAAAGGCAGACTGCAGTCGTTGAGTGTATCTCTGTGCCAGTGAAGGTCCTTGTTGCACGGCTGTGCATGCATATGTTTGCCGTTGCACTTTAGTCGCTCAAAGGGTTTAAGAATGGCCTCGTCAGTGCTGGTGATATCCGTCGGCTTCTTAATCTAGTCACCAGCCGTATCCTTAAGTCCCGTCGCATTTTGGTCTATGCGTGCAGTTGTAATGTGAGGTCGGTCGGCAAGTTCTTTCCATGGGGGAATCTCGTCCACCCATGTCCCTGTGGGTTGTTCGCGTATAAATCACCTCCGTGCGTTATCTGGTGTTACAGCTATTTTACCACAGTAAGTTATGTGTGGCAGATCTTCAGTGTGGTACTGTTTCCAAGTGTTGTAGTTGGCTTGGTAGTTGTAGCAGGATGGTGGTCCTGTGGTGCGGCAGTTCGGCTGTAGAATGGCGACCCGTACGTAGCATACAGCAAAGTAATGGTCTACAGCTCGCTGCACCGAGGGATCTCCCAGGTCGACACACGTGGTCTTGTCTAGATTGCCGCCTGAGGAGAGACCTCTTGAGAAGGCAAGCTTTGAAATGCCACCCTCTATATGTCGGCGTGTGTGTCGGGCAGAGATGTGGGGAGGGTAAGGAACAGGTCATCTTCCTCGTCGGAGCAAATCAGCCCGACAGGGACGTCAGCGCTCCAGGTCGCCATAAGATCCTGTCCGAGTCCTGACAAGTCGTCGCCGCGATCGTCGTTTCCATCTTCAACGTGCTTTAGATGCGGCGAGGCTTGATGCCTGCTTCCTTTTCGGCTTTAAGCCTTTCCTTCTGTTTGATACGCGATTCCGTGGGTAAAACTTGCTCGTCGTGTTCACCGGTCTGTGTGCCTATCGTCGTTGATGAGTGGGTACTTGCAACAATCGCCAGAGTCGGGGGGGGGGGAAGGACAGTCATCTATGATGACGCGTCTAGGGTTCTGTGGTGATGGAGCAGGCTCGTTGCCGAGCATGACCGGTTCCTCGGGCTGCCAGTACATCCGTGTGCTGATGTTGGCGGCCCCTTCTGGTAGTGGTGCATGCCGATCATACGCCGTCGGCTGATCGGCTATCGCGATATCCTGAATAACCGTGTTGGTATCCAGGTTAATCGTTACACGTCGGATAACATCGGACCATTTCGGTCCCCCTTTGTTGGTCGTCACATAATGATGTATGTTGTGGTCCGTGCGTGTGTAGGTTTTTCGGTATACCCGCACGTTTCCGTGCGTAGTGTTGCCTGTCTCCAGGATCCGATCGTTAAGGTGACGAATGAGCGTGATGCGTGTCTGTGCTCTCCATTCAGCATGTCGTACCGTTTGGCCGTGCCAGTCCAAAAACATGTTGTGGTATCGCCTGTTTGCACGTACGTGCCCATAACTTGGAGCTAATCGGTATTGATGTGGCTACTTGCATATACGTATCAGTTGGTGTGTTGTCTTGCATATTAAATCTATTACCGAAATGACACAACCGCATCCGTACTACCGTCAGCTTAAGATTTTCTAGAGTGCCACGTACTGGAGACAACTTCCAAACATTTCCTGGGGGTCCAAACACTATGATCACCATGCGGAGCTTCCTTGCCTTCGTTAGAAGGTTTTGAATGCGTGGCCAGTGTGGGGCTACTCTTTTACCTGGGGCTCTTACATACCAGTCCCCCGGAGTACTGACCCATATTAGAGCGTAGTCCCCATTAATTACCGCCCCCAGGTACTATGTGCCCACAGCTGTCATGAACTCGTTGTGGGAGATACGGTCACAGGTGTATCCTCGGGTGCGGAGGTCAGCGCAAGCTTCTCTCGCATCTTCGATAACGAAAGCTCTTTTCTTGTGCCAGGTTGCCCCGCTGTCCTTGTCACCCCCTGGCCTCTCGGCCATCAGGCAAGGCGACGAGGGGATAGCGCCGCCCTGCCCTCTTCAAGATAAAGAAGAGGCGCTTGCCACATCTGCCAGCATCTGAGCTTCTCTCAAATGCTGGAGCTCTGCGCTGCAGCGCGCGGTGGCCTTAGAGGTGGATTGCTCCGCAAACGTGGCCAGCATGGACGGATTGTCCATCGGCTGCTTCAGGAGGCCCTTCGACCTTGCGTCGTTGACCGTCTGCAGCTCATGATGCGTGTACCCCATCACTATCTTCCTGCGTGTCTTCGCAGCGTCCATGGGTGCAACTCCGCCATGCTGGGCCAGTGTCCTGGCTACGAAGCAATCGAACATCTTCAGATCGTCGATGCTTTCGCCTCTCATCGTCGCCTTGGCGAGTATCGCGAGCAGCCCCTGGGGCAGGTTTCCCTGCAATTGTTGGCGCTCTTGCGCGGGGGGTGGCTCGCCCGTCGGCACCGTCTGGAATGACGCCGTGCTCGTACTTGAGGCGGGTTGCCCCGCGGCTCCGAACCGATCGCACCTGATTGACAGATGCCCTGATGGCAACTTGGTTGTAGGCATGATCTTGGAGCCCTCGGGGAGTTCCATCTTGACCTGTCCCTTCTCAGGGAAGGTCAGCTTCTCCTGGCCTCTCTCGAGTGCAATAATAGTGCGCTTGTCCTGCATACTGTCGAGGCCCAGGATAGCCGGCAGGTCCCTGCCGCAACCCGACGCAAAATTGGTTTTGTACGAGTCGAGCTGGGTCGAGCCCTGGTACTCGCAGGCAATGCTGAAAGTGCCCGCGGTATCAGATGGGGCCGAGCCCTCGCCTACCCCGTTTATGTTCAGGAGTGAACGGGAGTCAAACGTACAGGGACGGTTGCGCGCCTCAGCAGCCTGAACAAATTTGCGGCTTGTATTATCTCTCATTATGTTGATCTTCGGGCCTGCATCTATGAGGATCGAGTTACCACCGTCCTCGAGAAATGTTCTACTCGGCTGCTTGATATGCACCGTCTCTGTCGCGTCATTCGCGATATCTGGCGGGTTTCCCCGCATCTGGGACGTGACTCCTGGCGGGCTTCCCCGCATCGTTCTGGCACTGTGCCTTCCTGCGGCCATGCGTGCCAGATCGGTATACTGGAAATATGACACGTCCTGGGCGGTGACGCCCTGTTCTTCGCGCCACTTAGCATACTCATCACGTATGCTGGTATACTGTTCCTGAGTGGTACGGCGCGTCAACGTCAGGTATGATTGCAGAGTAATGTCTTGCAATCCCTCATTCGTGATGTGATCCCTGTACTGCAACCGCTCGTCGAACTCGACGTTCGTAGCTGTGAGCTCGATGGCCCTGGCTGCCGCTACCGTCGTCGCTTTTGACGAGTCTGAGAGGTCGAACGTCTTGCTCTCAGGGTTGTCTGCGTCCAACATGAAGGTAGTGTGTGCATTATCCATCAGGGCCTGGAAGTGGCGAACCCGCTGCTCCCGCAGCTGGTCAGGGTCCAGTGGCAGCTCGGCTCCGCCCCCGCCATGGGGTGACATCGGAGGAGCCACCCGCCCGATTCCAGGCTCGTAGTGAGTTGCAGGGAATGGCACAGGTGGTGCATTGGGCAGGTTTCCCTGCTGCGGCGCCGTCATCGGGATGAGCTGATCGAAGTATCCCGTCTCCATCGGCGCGCGCACCTCCTCAGGCGGGTTCCCCCGCTGCTGGGGCAGTTCCGTCTGCATTTCCAGCATCCTGGCCGTCATTGTTTCCACCATGTTCCCCAGCTCCCGCAGCTCCCTCGCTACTTGTTCAGGAGCCTGCGTGACGGAGCCGGTCCATGGGAATGACAACGCTATGATGCCTGGTGCTCGGCAGATGGCACATACTGGTTGCTGTGGATCACCTACTCGCTGATTCGTGACATGGCCCACCACATTCGCGTTCCAGCATTCCTCGTGGAATAGGTGTTTGCACCTCAGGCGGTAGATGGTCTCCCTCGGCGTGAACTCGTCGAGGCATACCGCGCAGGTGTCTTCCATCCCGGTGTGTACCTCCACGTCCGCCATCCTGGGATGCACTCGCCGCTGCCGTTCCAAGACCGTCTCAGGGTCCAGGAAGGTAGCTGGAGGATCTCCAGCGGGTGTCTGAGCCTCTGGCGCAGGGACAGCCACTGCCCGGGCGGCTGCCGCTATGGAGGCAGCGGGCGACGCTGCTGGCGAGTTTCTTCGCATGGGTGAGCCCTTGCCCCTGCCCTTCATTATCTCAAGTGCTGCTGCACGTGCCTGATCACGTGCGCTCTGCACCGCCTGCCGGCGTCTGAAACACGCCTGCTGTGTGTGGTGTGTCTGCCTGATGTAGTCCGGTACTCCCGTACTGCCCGAAGATATCGAATGGGCAGTGGGCTGGACATCCACGTCTGGCATCGTTGGTGCAGGCATGAATGACATATGCGGGTACATGGACTGATCACTGCAACGCACATTCGTGAAGCTATGAAACTGGTCCGCTGTTTCGCGTACAAACCTGTTCGGGACCCTGGAGCCATCTGGATACAGTGGCGGGTCCATGGTTGCAGCTGGTGGCCTCTGGCCCTGGGCCATGCTCGGATGGGCATTGAAAGCCGGGATGAAGGCTCGTTGCTGAGCAGGGTCGAGAGGATTCGGACCCTCAGGCTCCCAGGACCAGGCTGGCCTCCACCTCGGACCACTTGGGTGAGGCAGGTTGTGGCTCTGCACCTGCTGTACCGCGGCCGCCACCCTTGTGCGGTAGTCGTCTGGCACCCCTGTATGCATGTTCTGGTCAGTCGGCGGTCGGTGCTGTACCGGAGTGCCAGGCAGGTTTCCCCGCATTGTGGATGGCGTGCCCGGTGGCATCATGCCCAGGAGAGCTGTGCCATGATCAGCTCTGGCCGCAGCGATCCGCTCCATGAGAGTGCCGCTCGGAGCAGGACGCCCTGGTGTCCCAAATGGGGACTGTACTGGCGTCGACACCACGGGTGTCATGCCCCTCGGCGTGTGCATGCTGTGTGACGGGCTCCCTGGCATCTGCTCGAATCGAGCGGGCTCTCCGAAGATGCGGCCGAACGTTTGCGGGTCTCCCCGCGGCTCGGGCATGTCGCTCCTGATCTCATTGACGGGCAGGTTTCCCTGCAGAGCCTGGCGGTTGCGTGTCACCATCGCGGACATCGCTCCCTGACCGGCGGCCCAGGGGTCTTGTTGGTAAAGTCTGTCCGCTAACTGTTCCACCTGCTCAGGGTTCATGGCAGCCGCGATGTGATCAAGATCTGAGGTGCTGAGGACCTGCCAAGATATGGCGCTAGCTAGGCCCTTGGCTCGGAGCGCGGCTCGGCGGCTGACCGAGGGCTGCACTCCCCGCCTCACTCTCATTGATCATGAGGATCTGGTGGGTCTCGGGCTGGTTTCCCAGCGTTGTTGGGCTGTAGTGGTCCCCCACCTCTCTCTGGAAGTACGCCGGTGGGGGCTCATCGTCTCGCCAGAGGGACATCCTATTCCCAATACTCGCATTGCCCACCGATCTCCACTTGTTTGGCGCCGTCATTTCGGCTGTGGAACAGCGTACACGGCGACTGCCCAAGTAGTGTGGGTTCCGCCACTGCTTGCCTGTGGAGATCTCCTCCACATAGTTGATGCAGTACGGCTCGATGATGCCGTTGACCCCTTCAGAGAGCAGCACGCCGTTGTCGGACCAGCAGAACTCGATCTTGTCTTTCAGGGCCTGGTGCCAGTCGATCGAGATGATAATCTCGGACTCAGGATCCCATCCGCTCTGCACGTCGCGACGCTGAAGAGTTGGAAGAAAGTGGACGTGTGAACGTCCAGTTTCTTTCTTCTTGGTGTTGTGCTCCTTGCGGCAGGAGAGGCTAACCCACATCACACCCTCGAAGGCCGCCCACCTCGTACCGTGAATGGCGACATCGGGGTATGGGGCCGGTCTCCCGGCGGGGTTGTCGTGCAGTACGATGTACTTGTACAACGACCAAGGGGCCTTGAGCGTCCACGAGTGCCCCTGCGAGGCACGGATGAACAGATCGGCCGTGTCAGTATCTCGCATCAAGACCTTGAACTGCAACCGCTGCTTCTCCTCACCGTCCGCCTCGCGGACGTGGACGATCGCCATCGTGATTGCAGCCATCTGATCGACCGTCCTACCGTAGAAGGTCTCGGCGATGATCTTGGCGTCATCGGACCTCGGGTAGTACCCGTTGTGCCGAATGCCGTCGCTCCAGGGAAACTCGTATACGAGCTCACGGAGATTGATTCAACCATTGTGGTCGTCGAGCGCCGTCAGCTTCCACGCTGGGTTGTGTGATTTGTCGGGCGCGTGCCTGCAGATCTTACTGAGGCACTTGCTGAGCTGCTTGAGCTTGTAGTTAGTGCTGGGAATGATATTCCTCTTTCGGCAGCTCACCATGAACGCCTCGTCAACTGAACGTATAGGTGGAAGCTTCCGTAGAGCACGTCGATCGTTGATCAACTCCTGGCTCCCACTCGTGAATGAAGTGTCGCCTGGGCGGCGCAGCACATCTTCGGGCGGGTTCCCCCGCAACGGAGCCTCTGCTGCTGACGATGCTGCGGCTCCTGATGATGAAGAGGCTGCGGCTGCAGCGCATCTCTCGGCTGGCGCTGCTCCTGATCTTAGGCGCCCAGTTGCCCCGAGGCATAGCACCCTTCTCGGACTCCTTGGAGCGCGTCGCCACTGGCGATGCAGGCGTAGGAGTATACCCTGTACGCTCAAACGCCTTGGCCTTCTTGGCGATGGAGCCACTCCGGCTCGGCTGACGCCGGTGGATCTCCAGGGAGTCCTGAGGCTGTTGCCTGGGGTCCGTTCTTTGTGCAGGGCTGGCTCGAGCTGTTGACTTCGGCTCCTCGGCGAGGGGCCTTCCCATCTGCGCATCGAACCCGAGCTCCTCGGAGCGGCTAGAGGGGTTCTTCTGTCTTTCGCCTGAAGGCGTCCTGTATTCACGAGTCTCGCTTTCCGAAGCTTTTGGGATCGTCGGTGGCTTCTTTGCTTCGGCTTGCGACTCCAGCAGCATTCGGCGAGTTGCCTCGCGGGTGCGCTCTTCCGCCAACCGCTTGCGTTCTGCCTCTGCTGCGACTCGTTGGACCTCCTGCTCGTCGTCGCTCGTCATCTCGCACGTGTGAGCCTGACTGGAGACACCAGGCGGGTTTCCCCGCGGAGAGCGAGTCCCCTGGGCAGGAGGATCTTTGAGGCGCATGGCCTCGAGACGGCTGTTGACCGCATTGATCTCCTCTTGGGTCATGGGCACAAAAGGTGGGTGACCCTCCTTGGAAGGAGTGCGGCCCCTGTTAGGGCTTAGGGCGTCGTTGAGGCCGACAGGGCAGCCAGGTCGGTGTTCCTGGAACTCCTGTGAGCACGGGCCGCAAGCAGCGTTCGGCCTGTAGCGGCGGCGCTCCTCGATGATGGCTCTCAGCTGTCTCCGCACTGCCTCTTTATCAGGTCGTCGAATGTTCGTAGCGATCTGATAACCACCCCGCATGGACTTGCCCTGGGCGTCCCTGTAGATAGGGTTGCCCTGTCCGAAGGCAGAGGGTTCGCCCGTTCTGCGCCTGGGATCGTTGTAGGCTAGCAGCTGACCTCCACGTCGGGCAGCATGCTCTGATGGAGCTGCCTTCCGCCATTCACGTGGGAGCCGTCCTTGGGGTTGTGGGTCGTCTCTAGGACGTGTATGCGAGCGAGACCTCCTGGCCTGTTCATCGGATGATGCTGCTGACATGGCCTGGGCAGGAACTGGCATTGTCTCCTGGGCAGGCATAGGCGGCACATCCTGGGCAGGCAGGTCTCCCTGCTGTTGAGGGTCGGACATGATGTGGTCCTGTGCGGGTGGTTGTGCTTCGGTCTCGCTTCCGTCGAAGTCCACCTCCTCGTCTTCGCCGTTGACGCTCATCATGAGGATGGTGGTCTCGTCTTCACACAATCCACAGCCGTCCTCATCTTCGGCTTCTGAAGTAGGATTGCCAATGATAAGAGTCATCGGCCCATTCGGGACAGGCAGGTTTCCCTGCTGTGGTGGCATCTGGGCACCGCTGGGCTGTCCCCGCGTTGGTGGTGTGGTTGTCTGACCAGGCTCGTTGCCGTGCACGGCGTGCGCATCAAGCTGAGCATAGTCATAAGAGGGCTGCCCGATGATGTTGCGCATGGCCGTATGGTCGAGGTGTTGCGCCGCCGCCTGGAGACGCCGTCCTGGCGGAGGAGGCGCCTGTTCACGCCACGCGATGGCCCTCTGAAGGGCTTGGCGCCAGCGCCCCTTTGCGTACCATAGATGCCGCTGTACATCTTCGGGAAGCACACTGTCGATGAGAGAGAAAGCAGCCGTCAGCAAGTCCGAGTCGTCGCAGACGTCGGAGTCCTGCAGCATCATGTGGCCGCTCTCAACATTCTGTTGACTTTCTGGATACTCTTCGGCTTGAGCAGCATGCATCTGCATGAGGGTCTGCAGCACCGTGTATGGTCCGTGCACACCCGGCGCGAGCATGCCAGGTGGCTCGTGGGGATTGCCTGGCACGCCCACGGTGAAAGCCTGAGTCTCCAGTTCCATTAACTCGCAGTAATGTGTCGGATACACTGGAGTAGGCCTGTTTCCAGGCAAAAGGTCTGACGGATGCCGAAGATTATATTCGATCTCCGAGGGGGTGGCCTCGACAGTGTCGGCCTCCATCTGGTCCTCGTCGCTGCTCTCGAAGGCCATGATGTTGCCTGGATTGCCGAACATCCAGCCAAGGAAGGAAAGGGGCTGGTTTCCCAGCGTTCCGTTCTCCACAGGCGTGAGCTCGATGGCTCCGAAGTTGAACCTGCGGAGGTACTCGAGGTAGTACGCGTAGAGCCCGTGGCCGTGCGCCTCGATTTCGTCCAGCATGTCTATGTTGCTGACCCAAGTGAAGAATATCTGTTCCACAGCCTCGAGAAATCTTGGAGGCTAAGATACTCAATAGCAGGTTCACTTGAGCCCAAATGGACTTCGAACGATCTGCCCTTTTCATTCCCTTTCACTGGAGAATCCTTCACGAGGTGATCCGTGCTATCACATTCATGGCACTTTAAGATCTGGCCGTCTCTACCTCGCGGGTTTCCCCGCTTACCTTTACCTTTGCCGGAGGTTTCCCTGCGGCCTTTTCCTCGACCCTTTCCCCCGAAAAGTATCTCATCCTACTGATCGTCTGAGAGCCTCTGGAGGAAAGCTGTGATGCCTCGTCCGTTCAACCTTCGGCGACCCCGTTTGCCTTTGCCTTTGCCTTTGAAGGTCCTCCTTATCCTCCTCCTAACACGACGCACTGGCTTTCGTGTAAATTTCGTGTAATAACCCAAACAGATGCTCGGCGCGCTGGTTATCACCTTCCATTTGCATGACATCTGACCAGTCTAGCGGTTCAGCGCCATCTGACGATATCGTGCCGGTGTCGGTGCCTGAGTCGAAGTCCTCGTCTCCTTAGGAGGTGGGCGCTCCGTCGTTTAGGGGGTTCGCTTCTCCCCATAGAGAGCGGTGAGGCTGAGGTTCTCTAGGGGGAGGGCTGGTTGCCCAGCTAGGTTGTGATCTATCCCCTGCCAGTAGAGCAGTATATTCACCTGGATCGTCGGCCCAAATGTTTGTTGGCCCGTTGCTGGGCTGAGCTTCCGAGGTTAAGGTAGTATAGAAATTTCCCCTGCCAGTTCCCCGTCCCCTTCCAAACACTGATCCTATGTTACCAGGAGACCTGTCTGACAAATGGCCGATCGAGCGCATCCTCTCACATCGTTCTTCATGCTGTCGTTGTGTTCGGGGCATTTGGTGGTTGAGTGGTTGTACGAGTTGCATGTCTCGCTGGTTGCCGACGCCTAAGTCACGTAATAGGATAGTCGTAAGTAGTTGGAAGTTGGGAAGGTCAAAGCCCACCGATTGTGCCTCAAGACGGGCCATTTCGAACGGAGTAAGGGTTACGTCGATTCGTTCTCCGTGAAGCACGTGGAAGTCGATGAGCTGAGTGCCTGAGGTGAGCTGGCGCTCATCTTCCAGGCGTTCGAACTTCATGCTTAGGAGGAGCATGATGTATGTTACTGGGTCGGTGTGGACACCGTCGATGTCCGCACCATAGTTTATGATGTCAGGTGGTACCCTCATGGCGAGTGTCCTCGCGAGGCCGCCCAGGCCGCGTTTTTGGCGGCTGCTTGGGCTTGCGGCGTCATGCGCCCGCTCGTGACGTTAAGCCACGCGTTGACCTCGTAGACGTACTCGCGAAAAAGGTACGTTGCCCTGGGGGTCCCAGTATGGGCCGTGTGTTTGCCCATCGGTGCTATTGTCTCCTCGGCGCATGTGTCCGATTGCCGCGCCCAACGCAAACCATATAATGGCGAAGATAACCAAACCCAGGCTGTGGAGGTATGGGTGGTTATCAGGCGCGTTGCCGCGCTGGGGCGGGTATATTGGCGCCTTGTCGAGTCTACGAGGCGCTTTATCTTGCGGGTCTCCCCGCTTATGCTTCAGGTACTGCGCTTTCGGCTCGTTGCCGAGCGGTCGGTGATAGCGTAGTGGTGAAGCGTATCTGGTACCAATGTTGTTGTCCAGACGTCGTACCTCTCGTGTTGCTTCTTGCTCTTGGGTTGATCCTCGTAAATGTTGGTGGAGTGGTGGCGCAGGGTAGAGGGTGGTCACGAGGGTCGTGCCTGGTGGTGTGAGAATAAGAAGAGCAAGAGCTGACCACGCGAGAGTGCGGCCAGCTCCGCTACCAAGTCTGGAATGTTTCTGGTAGGTCATATTGCATCAAATTCCATGTCGAAGGAATACGATATGGTGTGTGGATGGATAAGATAGGAGAAGATCGATGTACCGGTCTTCCCAGCACATAGCGAATACCAAGTTAGGTATCCGGGCAAATAGGGCGCGCGTGCTTTGAGCCATAAGGCAGCGACGCGCAGGCTATACTCCCGTTTACATATAACATCTCCCAAAGAGCTACCCTTAAAGTGTGGGACCAGCTGTTTTCATGACTCGCGCGGCTCGTCTGCTGGAGCGGATGTTTCGCGCGTGACTGGTAGTCGTCCACCTCATCTTCGAATGCTCCGGGATGTCTTCAAGGCGGCTTGGCGGGAGCAGCGCTTCACCCCCCACGATGGTGCGAACAACTTTTTGTTTAGTGCAAGGCGAGCGAGAAGCCGATTATGGTAGGAGACAGCTAAGCACGTATGTAGCCAGACACGTCGACGGAAGGCGGGTGTCGCCTATTCAGGTTATGGCCACGGCGTTGAATGGGGAAACGAATTATTTCAAGCTTCCGGGGAGCAATGGCGCGAGAAACGCGACGGTTGTTCAACGATGGTTGAATTGATTTTTGGTATATTGAATTTGAGGAGTACATTTGCGGACAGTGGGGGCCTTTTACTATTTCGGAGCAGGCGTTGGCGACAGACCAGGAAAGCCGTGCATGGGCGAAACGCCAGAGGACGTCAGCGTATCCCTCGGAGCTGTTGCCTGCCAGCCTCTCATGGGATGGGGCCCCAGAAGGGCGCTTTGCTCGTGTTACATATTGCCAGCCGTCATTTGCAGTGGTGACTGTTCTGACCAATGGCAGCTTCGAGCCAGTCGTGAACCGAAAATCGCACAACTTGCTGCTGGAACGGGGGTGGGAGCCGACTGGGGATGTAAATGATGCTGTTGTTTGGTGGTCGCGCGATTACAACAACATCGAGAAACATCTAATCCACCACACCATGGAAGAGCGCAAGTCTTGGGCGAAAGCGTTCCCAGACTGTGCCAAGTTGCCCTGTGCTGCAAACTTTCTCGTGCATTTTGACGGTGGTGCGCGCGCCGGGTTCTGCTCCGCGGCCGCGTGGTGCATTGAAGCTGTTATTGTCCGTGGTCAGAGCACAACGCGGTCATTTGTAATTCAGGCTGAAACGTTTATGTCTGGCCCTGTTTCTTCATGTCTACCAGAAGCCACGGCCACGGACGAGGCTTTCCAGGCTTTTGCTCAAATGCTGTCCCTTCGCGCGCGGCCGTTACGAGGTGGCTTGGCACTTCGCGAGTGGCTTCGGCTGTGTGGTAAAACACAACGACATTCAGAGGAATACTTGGCGGGGTGGAAAAAGGAGGGAGGAATAAATGAGGGAGGGAGGGATGAGGGAGGGAAGGAAAGGGATGGGACGGAAAGGGAGGTCCTGGCCCTGGACGACGAGATGAGGAACGTGCGACCCCTGGATCTTACGACGGCGCGACAAGCACGCTAACGTGGAGCGGGATGTCGCCCAGCAGAATAAGAAAGTCATACGATTCGACATGCCACAAGCAAGCCCATGAAATGACTGAACTGTGGCCCAGTGGCCACGTGCCCCAAATATGGACAAGTGCCGGGGCCGCGGACTGCAAGGGAAGGAGGGGGGCAGAGAAGGGAACGCGGGTGGGAGGGAAAATGAGGGAAGGGCGGGAGGGAATCAGGAGTGATGATGAGTGTGGGAGGGAGGAGGCTGGCGTCTTCCTGGCCCCCCCCCACCGCCATTCTCCCCGCGGCCAACGCGTCCAGGTGCTGCTGCTCGCGGACTCGATCCCCGCTAGCCGGCGCAAGGGGGCCAAGGACGGCAAGGCCGTTCCCTGGGGGTGTCGAAAGTGACACGGAGAATTTGCCTTTCTTCTGGAGGATCGAGATGGGGGCGGGGCCGAGAAACAAATACAGTGAATGAGCAAACACATTTGGAGCTCCGAGCGGATTTCCAGGATCGGCGCTGGCCCCCTGGCGGCGCCTCTGTCGCCGCACCAGGCGCGCTCGGCGCGCCAGGGGTAGAGGCTGAACGCCGACCAAGAAATCAGCGCGGACATCCGAACGTTAATGTTCATGTAGTTTGTTTGATTTCCTAGACGGGGAAAATGGGCACGAAGGCCAACAGCAGTTCTGGTCCATTGTGAAAGCGATTCGCTGTCGGTGTCGCCGCGGACGCTGTCCACCTGAAGCGAAAGCCGCATACCCAACAGCGGCCGCCGTCGCTTTTGCATACCATGTGCTGCTGGGCATCGTGCCCATTTTTTTCGTATCCGCTTCGGGCGTGTCAGAATTCCCAGCCTACGCTTTCAAAGGCGGGGCGGTGGGGGGGCAGGCTTGCAGGCAGGTGTGGCGGGGAGGGGGGGGGCTGGCCTGAGGTGGGGCCCAGCGAGGGCCACTGGAGGCCTCAAGCGGCCAACAGAACTCCCGCCGTGGTTTCTCACGACGCGAGGGCCTGTGCGGCACAGTCTCCTCGTGACAAGGAATTATCGAACGCCCTGGTGTTATTAAGTGTCCTGTGAAAGGGCACATGAGTTCAGGAGGGAGGGAAGCCACCGAACGGTATCGTTAGCACTTTAATCAATCAATTCTTGGGGGGGAGGGTGAGTAGCGAGTTCTCAGGAATCGTCGGGGATCTTTCAGGGATCCTGCGAATCCTTCAGGAATCCTTTAGGAATCATTGTGGGATCCATCAGAAATTTCAGAAGTCCGCAGGAATCTGAATGGGGCCCACAGGAATCCCTGCGGAAATCTTGAGGAACCCTTAGGGGTCCTCAAGAATCCTCCAGGTGTCGGCAGCCAACCTGCAGGAAGTCTCAGGAGTGCTTCGGGAGCCTCACAGAAATCTTCAGGGATCTTCAGGAATCTTGAGGAAGCCTTTAGAATCCTAATGGGCCCGACGGATCTCTCAGGAATCCCAGGGATCCTCAGGAATCTGCAGGCTAGCCAACGCTACGCGATAACAACTGGCAAGAATCCGCAGGAGTCTTCAGATGCGCGACGCGAAGGTGAGAGCCACATTCTGAAAAGGACCCGCCCTCCATCCGTGAAGCTGTTGCAAACTTTTAAGACGAATGTGCGCGGCGCTAAGGCGAGAGCCACATTCTGAAATTCAGGGGCCGGGGTCGGGGGTATCACTTCCAGGGGCGGCATTTATATAATTTCGCCGAGAGGGGTGGGGAGCGGGGGGGGGGCGATATTTGCTTACCAGGGTTTCTCACTTGGACAATCGCAGTTCTGCGCACTTGCAGTTACGCGCTGAGCAGTCTTGATTGTCCCTTCGCGGCCGCTGCATCAGCACCCAGAGACAAGCTCACCTTGTCCTGAGTGCCGCCCCCCGCAGTTTCCCTGCTCCGTGTCCGCCTCCCTCCCTCGCCATTGTCCCGGTGCAGAACTTGCTGTGTGGCAGCCCCATCTGGTTCCTCCGCTCTGTGCGAGCGCAAGTCTGTGCGGCACAGGCCGAAGATAGGCCGGTTGATCTGGAGGTGCGCCTCCTCTCCAGCACCATTGGGGCGCAGGAGTGGCACGGTTTTCCTTGCGCGCTACTCCGAACGCCGTCTGTCCCCGTTGCCCCTCGCGGGCGGGTTGCCTCGGGATGTGTTCCAGCAGCTGCGCCTCGTAGAGCGTTCCGTGGTTGCCCGAATAACGGCCCCAGGACCCGACATCCGAGTGACCCTCTTCGGCCGTGGCCTTCATGGTGTGGTACGGATGGCGCGCGCGGCGCGACGATCTGTGGGCGAAAGAGAGCGCTGCTCGATTAATCTGCGTAGTGCGTAGCACTAAGGCCAAGGGCCCTGAGAAATAAAAATGGCAGCGGCGAGCAAGGAATGAAACCACAGGCCCCTCGAGGCTTCTGGGGAAACCCTCTCGGGCCTCTTACATTCCTGAGGAGTGAGCTTGATTCACACTCCTCCTAGTCGCCGTCGCGGGCGGCCTCTGACAGGCCTGAGCGGGGACTACAATAACAAGTCACTCGCAAACAGGGAGATGATTATGAAGATAATCTATAGCAAGCAAACGGCTTGCACGGCATACAAGCGATGGCAAGAGTTCGATCGCGAAGCGGCAAAACCCAAAAGGCATAGCCATCTTCTCAGGATAAAATCTGAATGCTGGGTGTGATCGTCATCACATCTGAAATACTGTGCGCACTGAAACGAATGAAGCTTCTAAAAAAACGCGGGGTTACGTGTGGATCTTTGGCCGGGCATCGAATCTGAGCGACAATGCGGAATCTATAATTCTTTGCCGGGCGTAAACTCTGAGCAACAATGAACAATGCGGAATCCATAAATCCCTACCAGGCGTAAGATCTGAGCGGTAGAACATTGCCTGTCCGATCGGCCAACGTGCCGTCCGAATACCAAGCGGGGTTCACTTTTCCTTCTTTGGCTTCGCTGGTTTGTCCGTCAGATCGGATCCTCGCCAAACCTCTCTGCCTGTGAGCTTCCACCAGCGGCCCTTGAGATCGTTCATCACACTCTCCGGGAAAATCGTGAAATCGGGACTGCCGAAATGATAATGCCGAAGCAGCCACGAAGCCTGCTTCTTGCAGGTCTTGCAAGTGATATATACACTATGCGGATTGTGGCCGATGACAACACCATGATTGGGAATGCCTGTCACACAACTGAGCATGTTATTCGGCTGCACTGTCGGTGAGGAGTCGCTCCATGATACAACACTGGCTGATGAGGCTGACATGGAACTCGATGAACTCGTCACAGAAACAATGTTTGGTGATGCGGGGGCCAAACTTCAATGCGACTTTGCTGATCTTGATCGTCCAGATCCCCGTGCTGATGATGCGGCATATGGTGATGGCGGTGGCGGTGCGATGGCAGGTGGTGGTTCCGTCGGTACCTGCGGCGGCGGCGGCTGCTGAATCGTAGCCGATGCTACTGAACTCGATGCCTGTGCGCTGCTGAATACGTCCGCGTGGGACATCGTGATGTCACCGTCTTGCGCTTGAGCACGATCGCGAATTTCGCGGTGGAGTGCACATCTGCGACTGTCTTGTTGAGCGTCTTCGCGTCAGCCACGGTAGCGACGCTGGTGCGTCGAACTGCGAAGCTCACCGGGCAGGCGATGTCCACCCGGGTCTGCGCTGCTAGCCACAACAGCTGCCCGAACGTATGGCGGTAGCTCGTCACCTCGGTGGCGGTGAGCCGGTCCTCAGCACTTCGGCCCTTCTGGGCCTTCAAGTCGACGTAGTCCACTTGTGCGGCAGCGGTGGCCTGGGTCACGCGGAACTCGTCGTCGAGCTTGGTAATCGTACGTCCGCAGTACTTGATGACCTCTTCGACTGGCTTGAGGTGTAGCTTCTTTCCCAGCGATGCGATAGTGGTCTTCCACTTGGTGGAGTTGTTGCGCTGGGCGCTAAGGAAGTCGCCCAGATGTGAGTGGACCACCGCGGCGAGCCCAATTTCGTCGTAGAAGTAGTAGAGGCCCTTCTCGAGCTTGCTCTCCACGAGGCCGTGCTCGGCGAAGACCTTCTGCGCGTAGAGGTACCAGTGCCTCCTGGCGTCGTGCGTCCCGTAGATCGCGCCTGTGGCCATCGCGATCCCGCCAGGGTGGGTCCCCGGCGGCGGGTTCTTGGCCGGCGTGCGCAGGTGCAGTAGTCTCTCAATGTTACCCGACTGCAGGTTGGCCGTCATCGCGTCGTAGGACGAGATGTCCCAGTCCTTCTGGACCGCGGCGGCCAGGGTCAGGTACAGCGCGTCCCTGGGCCCTGTAGGCGCGTCCGTCCGTCCTGATCTGCGACTTGTCCTCCTGGCAACTCTGCGCGACCAGGCGTGCCTTCGTGATGTTCTGGCCCTTGCTGGTCAGCGCCCAGCGTGTGTCCGCAGGGCGGATGCCAGGGCTGCGCCGCAGGAGCTCCTTCAGCTCTTTGGGCGGGAACTTCTTGTAGGCGCCGAACTCCGTCCACTTGGACCACTCGGTCTTTATGGCGGCGTCCGTGTTCTTCTTTTTGGTGGCGCTCAGCGTGTCGTACTTGAGCTCCTTGGCGGTCGCGTTGCCCGTGAGCAGTGCTTCGCGGAGTCGCGTGCTTGCGTGGAGCTCGTCCGCGTGCTTCTGGAAGTAGTTGTCTAGGTAGAGGTTGACCTTGTTCGTGTCCTTCGGCCTCTTGAAGCACCTGGGCAGATCGTCCAAGAGATCCTTGTGCTTAGCAGCGCGCTCGCGGGGGTCGAGCTCCTGCTGGCGGTCGCGTTGCAGTGCCGCTGGTGAGTTCTCCTGCTGAACTTCGCGTCACGTCTTGGTGCCGCGCTGGTTCTCGGTGTCCGGTGGGCGCCGCGACGTCGTCTGCTGGCGCGCCTGCCCCTCCGCAAATCTTGGCCCATTCTCGAATCATGTCCGAGCAATCGGACTCGATGTCGTCGTCGACCGCGCCCTGAGTGGCAGGTTCAGGAGGTCGAAAATCTGCGGCAGCAGCGGCGGGAGTGGCTGCAGGAGCGACGGCATCGCCTGAGTCTGAGGCCGGCGCCGGCGGGTCGGCAGCCGTTGGTGGCGGCGGCGGCTCCGCTGGCGGTGGCAGCGGCGGGGGCGCTGGTGGCGGCGGCGGCTCCGCTGGCGGTGGCAGTGGCGGGGGCTGCCGTGCGTCTCCTCCCGAAGGCGGTGGGGCCGGTCCCCCACTGCCGCTGGCTCCTCCACTGGTTGTGAAATCGCCGTCTCCTTGGCGGCGTGCCAGCCACTCGGCGTTCTTATGAGCGCGCTGGTTCGCTTCGGAGTGCTCGATGTTGCCGAAGTTGTGCTGCTGGATGGCTGGCTGCTGATCGGGTGCTGGTAGCGCTGGTGGTGCGGGGGGCTGACTGTCACTGCGGGGGCCTTTCTTCGGTGTCGGTCCCGTCAGATCAAGGAACGTGTCGTCGTCAGCGTCTGGCGGTGCCGGTCCAGCAGGGCCTCCTCCCTCATCAGGACCGGGCGGCGGGGTTCCGCCGCCTGCGCCGCCGCCGCCTCCTCCAGAACCTGGGGGAGGTGCGGGCCCGGAGGTCCCTGGCGGGGCGCCTGGCAGAGGTCCAGGCGGCTGGTTGCTGCTCAGCGCGTTCAGCACTTGTTCCCGCGGAGCGAGTTCCGTGGCCGTGGCGTGGCGTAGGCGTCCACGGTTGACCTTCGCGGTCGTGGGGCGGTGGCCGACCCGTGCGTTCGATGCGCCCTCGAACCCGATGATGACGGCGGGCCCGTGCCACTGCAAGGCCCATTCTCTCTTGGGCTTGCCGTTGCCCCTCCAGGAAGGCACCCGATCGCCCGGCGGTAGACGTCGCTGGCGTGCTGAGCTCCATCTGCCCGAGATCGGACCAGCAGCGCCCTTGAGAGGGACTGGTTGAATCTCAGGTGCTGGATGGAGGTCTGCGCGGCCTTCATGATGGCGATCCTCTCCTAGAACGGCTTGCCGGGTCGGACACGATGCGCTCGCGCAGGGACAGCCTGCCGGCGTTGTCCAGCAAGGGTTGCTGGAGGCGAAGGCCTCGCCCTAGCACCCGCTGCGACGGCGAGTAGCCCGTGGAGTTTACCTTGCTGTTCATGGCCCAGCGCGCGGAGGCGATCATCCATTGGATTTTGTGAGCGGCCGCGGGCTGGTCGAACCTGATGCTTAACTGGTCGATCAGCTTCCTCGCGTGCACCTTCCACATCCCTCCATGTCGTTCCACGGTGGCATTCTGCTTCTGCTTCGCCGCAGAGGTTGTCATTAGGCGGCAACCCATGTCCTCGAGCTCCTTGGGGAACTCTCGCTCGAACTCGCCCCCTCCATCAAATGTGACTCGCTGAGGCGCGCCGACAGGCGTGATCCAAATCTGCAATAATCGAGCGAAAACAACCGATGGGTGCCTTGATGCGACAGTGCCGCACATCGTAAAACCTGAGGCCAGGTCGACCACGTTAAGGTAGACCAGCTGGTTGCCAGCGTAGTCGGCCAGGGTGAACAGGTCCACTCCGATGGAGTCGTTGAAGTCTCTGTCCAGTCTGATCCGTCCTGGTAGGTGTGGTAGTGGTCGCTGATGTGCTGCGCGCACCTCGCAGTAGAGGTTGAGAGAGCCATGTCGATGGACCTTTGCGACCCGCCAGTCGCACGAACGGCTCGGGCAAGTGAATCGTTGGACGGGTGTCTCGTGTTCGCGTGGAGCTGCGCGATGGCGGACCGTAGTGTCCGCTCTTCCGCGGCCGTGAGCGATGGCTCCTGAGCGGCTGCGGCGGTTTGAGCCGTCCTTCTCTTGCCCTTCTCGTCGTCGATGTAGGGTGGGCTTCTCGTGCAGGTCGGCGGTTCTGACGTCGCAGCTGCTCGGCTAGTGCCGTCGCTAGCTTGGTCGTGTAGTTATTGCTGCGCTTCGCGTCCTTCCCGCGGGCCACTGCGCGTGCCCCCCCCCCCCCCGCTGTAGAAGCGCCTGAGCGAGTCGTCGAACCCGAAGTGGGCGGTGATGATCCGCCACGGCTTCTTGATGTGGATCTCATTCTTTGTCTTGAGGTGAACGCGCAGCCGTCGAAGTCCACGACGCGCGGGAGCTGCTACTTCAGCTGCTTGGCAATGGCGTTCTTCTTGGGGTCCCATCCGTCGCAGCACCTCGTTGAACGAGACGGCGAGCTGGGCGCCGAATTCCTCGCGCAGCCGTGACATTGATTGCAGGAACAGGCCGATCATCTGCTTGGGCTTGGCCCGATCCCTTCTTAACTTGAGGATCTTGCTCGGGTCGATCTTGGCGACGAGTCGTTGTAATGATGTCCACGGCTGGCATGGGATCGTAGCGTGATCTCGCGCGCTCTTGCCTGCGGCGAGGTGCTTCCGGATCCTGCCCTCCAGCTCTTGGACCACGAACTGCTTGGAGCGGTCGATGCCGGGGAGACCACAACTGACAGCAGCTCCTCCTTTCTTCTTCCAGACGGCGCTGCGCTTGCTGTCCGGGTTGCAGCGCCACTCGTAGAGCACGGTGCTGTTGAATTTGTTTTTTAATTGCTCGGACCCGTAACGCCCGTTGCGCCCCCCCCCCCCCCCGCCCCCCGTAACGGTAACGAACGTGCGGGGACGGCGGTGCGGACCTCCCCTCCGTCCAGGCAGGCATGCTGTGACGCTCGCATGTGTGCTCAGGTTCGAGGTTCGAGTCTCGAGGTTCGAACCTCGGCGCAAACTCAAAATGGGTCCACGGGGCCCGACTGGGGCTCAGACGCACCATTTTCCCGAGCCGCGTCCAGCCGCGGCGACGACGAAGGCCCTCGAGGGCCAGGATGCCTCGATCCTCGAGGTTCGAGGTTCGCATCCCTCGGCGCGAACCTTTCAACGGGTTCCGGCCTGGCCCCTCCACCTCCTTTGCGTTGCTTCTGCGCTCCCTCCAGTGCTCGTGCCCTCCACCTCCTCTCACCTCCTGGGGGGAGCGGGGAGCGAGGCAGAGGGAGGAGGAGGAGGAGGAGGAGGATGAGGAGGACGAGGAGGACGAGGAGGGTTGGAACAGGATCGGAGGAGGAGGTGATGGGGGATCGGATGCGGGGCGTCCTGGGAGGAGGAGGAGGAGGAGGAGGAGGAGGAGGAGGAGGAGGAGGAGGAGGAGGAGGAAATTGATTGGTATGGGAATGGAGGATCGGAGGAGGAACTGATTGGTATGGGACCTGTTTGCTTCATGGGCGACCTCCAGTGGATATCTTTCGGCGGCGAGCCCAGGGGGGGAGTGAGAGGGGGCAGGCCTTCTCAGAAGGCGGCGGGACTTCTCAGAAGCCCTCTGGCCTTCAGAGAAGCCCTCCGTGTCTTCGGGGGAGGCTTGGACATCTTCTCAGAAGGCCGGAGGCCTTCTGAGCCTTCTCAGAAGGCCCGCCCCCTGTCATTTCCCCCCTCGGCTCGCCGCCAAATCTTGCGGGCAGTGCCAACGGGCACTGCGCTTTAGCACTTGATCGGCGGTGTGGCGCGCCACAGGTGCCACAGAATGGTCGTCGTCATCCCTGCCGCGTCCGTTGTCATTATCCTGCGGGCTGCACCCGGAGTCCCGACGCCCGCCTGCCAGCACGACGTTTCCCCGAACAGTGCGCGCACCAGGAGTTCCGTTGAAACGCAGCGCCACAAAGTGGCCCCGCCTTTGGCGCAACCTGTGGCGCAACCATCGACGCAACCTATGGCACGCCCTGAGGGCGCAACCTAAGGCGCAACGTAAGGCGCGATTTGTGGGGCGCCCTGGGTGCGCAACCTATGGCGCAAGCTATGGCACGCCCTGGGGGCGCATCCTATGGCGCAGCTTACGGCTCAACCTATGGCGCAGGTAATTGTACGCAAGCACAACGTGTGGTGTAACGCATCGGGCAAGCCATGGCGCAACCAGCCGGTGCACTCTCACAATATCATTATGACTACTACCACTGTCCTCCCTCCATTCTCCCTGTGCTGGTGCAAGGGGCTGGACTGGGCGAGACCTGCACGCGGATGTGGCCGCATGTCCTTCCAGCGCTCGGCCCTCCTACCTCGCGCGGCTGGTCACGCCAGCCCCCCGCATGTGTATCCAGCAAGTGGGCCCCAAGCGCTGCTGAAGCTTTCGGCAACTGGCTGCGGACACGGCGGCGGCGGCGGCGACGGCGACGGCGGCATCGGCGGCGACGACGACGGCGGTGACGGCGGCGGCGGTCACCTTCACCGCCGCCGCCGCCGCTTGCCGCCGTCGGCGTCGTCGCCGCGGCCGTCGTCGTCGTCGTCGTGGTCGCCGTCGCCGCCGCCCGTGTCGCCGCCGCCGCCGCCGTCGCCCCCCCGGTCGCCGTCGCAATTGACGGCGACGACGACGCACCAGCGTGCACGCTCCAGCCGTCGACCCATGTTTCAAGGGCCTTGTGCCTGTGCAGGGATCTCCTGCTTCCTGTATTCCCTAGGTTGCCGCCGCCCCGCGCGCCCCCACGGTGCGTGGTTTACATTCCGCACAAAAAAACCGTACACAAGCTTTGTGGTGCACGCATGCCATGTGATATACACAGGCGCCACGGTTCACACTCCCATGATGTACGCAGTCGCAATGGAATACACAGGCGCTGTGGGTTCAACAGGTCCGAGCGCTTTTTGAACCAGAAAAACTAAGATCCACAAGCAGCATACATAATGAAAGAGCCACGGTTGGGCCCCGAACGATCTTCTGGATTTTCGCTCCGCCGGTACTTTACCGGTGTACACAAGCTTTGTGGTGTACGCTGGCATTCTGGTGCGTGCGAACACGGGGCGTTGAAACAGCAGCTGTGGTGCACGCGGGCGCCGTGGTGTGCACCAACGGTGAAATGTACAAGGGCGCTGTGGTGCACCCGGCTGTCATGATGTGCTCAGTCGCCGTGGTGCACACACACATACCATTTCTGTCGCAGTTGTGGTGTACAAAGGCATCGCGGTGTACAGAGCCTGTGTAATGTGCACAGGCACGGTCGGCTTCGACGACGACGACAGCGGCGGCGACGACGACGACGACGAAGCCTACCGTGCCGACAGTTGTGTTGGTAATAACTACCAGGGCCCGTGCGAGGGCCCCGCCGCGCGTTACCGTTACCCCCAACTTGGGGCCGGACCCCCCCCCCGCGTAACGGGCGTTACCCCCCCCAGTTACAAAAAACAAGCTCGTTCGCTATGGAGGTCGGGCTGGATCTGATTGTAGACTTGGCCTGGTTAGTAATCGTGGCCTGGCCGATCTTGTGCGGCTGGATGCCGCTCTTGCTGGTGGCGAAGACTGAGCGCTCACCAGCGATCAGCTGCGGCTTCGCCCCCTTCTTGAGCGTCCTCACGCGTAGCTGCTCCTCTTCCGCGATGTTGGCCTCGGGTCCGAGGCAGTCGTTGGCGATGGCGTCCTGGCCGTGGCTCAGGGTTACGGGCGCGCCGAAAACGCAATCCGAGCATAAACCCTGGTGGCTGCAGGCCTCGAAGGTCGTCTCGCCGCAGGCGGTGCAGCCCTGCAGGGGCTCGGTCGCGCGCGTCGTGGGGCAGGCCGTCTGCGGCAGCGTCGCTAGCGTGAGGTTCGGAGCTGGAGGTGCGGTGGAGCAGCAGACCAGGGCTAAGGCTACGGCCGAAAACAGCCGCGACCCCTTCGGTCGTCGAGTCTGTAGACGTCTCGGTACGTTCAGCTCCTTCTTCGTGACGAGGTTGTTGATGGTGTCGATCAGCGCGCTGGTCATGGTAGTGTTGTTGACCGTGGGCTGGTCGCCCGTCCTCGTCTTCCGATCCCGTCGGTCGAGCGTCTTCTCGACCTCTACGTATAGGGTATTGTCCAGCTGTCGCTTCCTTCCGGACGAACTGGCCGCGCTGGGCGGTTGCTCCATGCCGGCGTCCTTGATAGCTTGCCAGTCCTCTGGCTGCAACTTGATTGCGGGGTGGCCCGCGGCGCTCGTGGTGAGCTTCTGGGTCGCGTTCCCAATGCGGATCTGGCCTTTCCAGAGAGAAACGTCGATCTTGTGTAAATAATGATCCAAATCTCTCCACCCACAACCTCTTGATGCAAGAAGAAACAGGCAGATGATAGGATATCTTATACCGAATCAAACTCAGCGTTCGATAGGTGCGTCCACCCTCCCGCCTCAGCTGGGCGGGTCCAAGTCACAAATGGCAATAGTGAACAAGAGAGTGCAAGCATGAGCGAGCGAGAGCGATAACATAAATAATTCTAAACATCATCCTATAACTCACATCCTTGCTAATATAACTTTCACACAGGAAAAGGCAACGTTGCAAAATAATGCCTTGGCAAATTCTGCAGCAAGCCTCCAGAATATTGAATAATATTATTGGCACGAAACGATCGAACTATCGTCCGTGCACCAAGCAACATATATCAAAGAAAAATCCAATAATTGCTTCTCGAACGGTCAAACTAACGTCCGTGTATCAAGCAATAGATATCATGTAGATGGTGACCAAATATCACTCATCATCTGAAATTGATAACCCAAATCACTCATCATCCTCACCACCGTTCACATCTGAGCCACTGCCTTGGCTGGCTCCAAGATATCACCACATATGTAGTAGTGGGGATCAGCGTACACGCACTGCTGACTTGATGATGCTGTATGCAATGTAAACCTTGATGCTCGGGTCGAGATTATAACTCCTGCTCTCGTCTGCGTCCAGCTTGAGACACCGTCCTAGGCAATTTGCATAGTGCCTTTCCTTCGTATAGATCGTCTCGTAGCTGTCGCCCTCGTACTTGCCACTCCTGATTATCGTCGGTCCCATGATCTCCAGCCACTGTCTCAGTAGAGCACTATCTCCCAGCATAATTAGTCCATCTCCCATGATCTCGTCATCGTAGGTCTCTGGATCGGCTCGTACTGCGAGTGTTGTCGTCGTAGCCTTCGGCGTAGCCTTCGCCGTCCTGGACTTGACCTTGACCGGCTTCACGGGCAACTCCGTCTTGAACAGGCTGTCGCTGCTTGAACTATCCACCTCCATCGGCTCAGCGGTGTCCTCGTTGTCGTTCTGCTTAGGCTGCATTACGTAAATGAATATGATGATACCCGCGATGATAGAGACTACTGTCACCACCGTAGGAGACATCGAAAGACAAACTCCATACACTGAAAGTGCACAAAGTTGAAACAGAACTACAACTTGGTCAGGTATCTGGATGGTTCTCTGCGCGCCACTCCTCTCCATCGGGCAGTTGTCCGTTAGCTCTTCCGTGTAGAATGCCTCGACGTAGTCCTCGTCTTGAACCTCGTCCTTGTCGTCGTAGAAGCACTCGTCCACGTAGTTGTACGTCTCCACCGGCCACGTAGAGATCTCCTCGTCGTCCTTCCCGGTGTCATCGTACAGCTCCTGCTTGACGTACTTGGCCATCGTCGCGTTGAGCTCGTCCACCCCCTTGTTGGCTGCCACCTTCTCTGGTCCAACAAGCTTTCGTCCGCGTGTTGATGGTGCCCTGTCATCAGGCCCAAGTCCACAGGTTTGATGTAACTATCTTCCTCGCGTAGCCTCCTGGAAGTACTTTTGTCAAACAGTCCGCTAGCATCTGCTCACTCTTGACCCACTTGATGCTGACCTCCTTGAGTGACTGCCGCAATATAGCTGCTTCCAAAGAAAGCCTCATGTCCGTCATAGAAATCTTCTCCTTTGTGATCGTTTCGTATAGGCTCTTGCAGTCGGTCACCGAATTGCATTTCACCGGACAGGTGTCGTGCACAATCTCGGTCATGTCCATCTCCGGGTACAGGATCTCCGCCAGGGTCGACCTCGTCCATATCAACATATCCACTGAATCCGCACGTGAGTAGGCCTCCGCTAATAGAGTAGATCGCACCACTCGTTGAATCTTGGAAGACTGCCACCCAATGCAGTGTACCTTGTACTTGTTACTGTGGTCCTCGTTGATCTTCTGGTCGCCCAGCATGATGAAGTGTCCGCGTTGTGATCTGTGCTTCGGCAGATTGTCGAAAGCACTGTCGGTGACATTGGTCACCATGGTCTCCCACAGGTTCAGGCCTGCTGAGAACCTGATCAGCAAGTCGCCCCGCTTCTGTATCCGCCTGATGGCCGCGTTGCCGTCCTGTAGGTCCTTCTCCGTCGGAGCTCCCAGCGTAGATGCCAGTCGGGATGCCTCGAAGGCTTCTTCGAAGCATATCACTCGCGCAGCCCATGGCAGTTGTCCAACTACCATTCGTAGTCCACGATGCTCTGCATGGGTCAAGGCGCTATATGGTGCCTTGCTGCGCTCTCTGGAGCTACGTGCAGTCTGCGTCGACTTCACGTAGGCCTCCACGGTGACGTTGATGCTTCCGTCCTTGTCCTGCTTGTAGGCACGGCCGCACAACGTCGCCTGCTCTTTCCTCGCGTACATGACCTCGCCAAAGTCGATCTCCTTCTGCAGGTCCGTCATGATCTTGGCGCCCTTTGGGTCGTCCTGCTTGATGCCCATGAGGAAGTCGTCCGCGTGCAGGCACATGATCCCGATGATCGTGCCCTCCGCATTGCGCTTGATGAAGGTCGCGGGCTCGAAGGTCAGGCCTTCCCATCCAAGCTTCGTGAGCGTCTCGCGTAGTGCCACATGCCACGCGCGAGCTGCGTCGTTGGTCCCGTAGATGCTCTTGTTTAACTTCAGCAGGTCGCCTGCCTTCACTCCCGGGATGTTGCACTTCCCGAGGTTCGTCGGGATGCGGAAGTAGAGCTCGCGTGTGATGGCCTTGCCTTGCAGAAAGGCTCCGTTCACATCTGCGATGACTAGGTCCAAGTTGAGGTTTGATACGATGCTGCGGGAGTAACGTCATCTGTGCTGAGACCGTAGGTGAGTCCCGTCGTAGCTTGTCGTCAAACTCCTCCTCGTAGCCTCTTCCACAGATCCTGGCTTTCGGCTCGAAGGTCGTGGGGTCCTTATCGGTCCGGACCACTTTGGAGCTCAGGATCTTGTCCGGGTCGACCTTGTCAACTGCTGCTCCTGATATTTGAGTTGCTGCATCGTACTTGCACCGCGTGTTCCATTCTTTCTCCGCCGCCTGCTGCGTCTTCTTCCACTTGAGCTTGTCATCGCCCAGCGTCTCCAAGTTGATTTCCTGATGCTTGTTGGCTCTCGTCGGTTGGCTGCGCATCCGCTCGGCCACGAACGCCTCGACGAGCAGCGGTGTATCTGCCAGCTGCTTGACTGGCCCAGTTTGCGCCCGGGCTCGTTTGATGCTGATCGGCACATCGTCCAGCAAAAACTCCTTGATCGTGACTGGGTGTTCCTGGCGCTTGCCCTGCGCAGGCTGTCGCGTACTTGACGATGATGTAGCCAGCTGATCTTGCGGTACCTCTGCTGGTGCTGCTGCCGTTTCCTCCGCCTTCTGGCGTTCCTCCATGTGCCTCTGGATCCTGGCAGGTACTCGAAGCTGAGCTCGATCGTCCTGAGCGTCGTCCCGCTTGGTCTGCTTGAGCTTTAGGTCCTTCTTGGTGTGTTTCTTGCCTCCGCGCTTCACCTCCTTAGGTTCCTCCATGGTCTCGTCAGTATTGGTAGACTCCTGCGGGGCTGCTGCCGGCTGTTGGCCACCTCCTGGTCCATCTCCAGCTTCCTCTTCCTTTCCCAGAGTGATCTCCTCGATGATCGTTATGGGGTCTTGTGATACCACACCGTCGATGATCTGAGGATTGGCTATCCAGTCCACTCCCGAGATATCTTGAACCAGGTCGCGCGTGTCCAAGTTGAAAAGCCGCCGCCTCTCAATCTTGTATCCAGGTGTCGGGTCAGGTAGAAGAGGGGCGTTCCTGACGTTGTCCAGCTGCCTCAGGTCGGTCTTGCCCTGGCTGCTGGCTGCCGCTGCTCCCAAGATGGTGTCGCAAGCTTGGTGCGCTCGAACAAGTCGTGCTCGAAGGTCTTCTTCCGCTGGATCTTGATCAGCTGGTACTGTCTCGCACTCGTCGTCCAGCCTCTGACGCATTGGCATCGCGTCGTTATCGTGTGCCACTTCCGATCGTCGCTTCCTGCTGTCCGCTGGCTTCGTCAGCTCCACGTTGCCCTGAGCAGGTGCTGCTGGTGCCGTCGTCGGTGCACTCGGGGGTGCATCACCTTGTCCAGCTGCTGGCTGAGGTGGAACATCGCCCTGTCCAGGATTCTGCTGATGTCCTGGATCTCGGTGATCTTGATGTTGGTCTGGCTGCTGATCTGGCCGTCGATCTGGCTGCTGGTCTGGCTGTTGATCATCTCGTGCTGGGTTATACTGTTGATCTTCAAGGTCCAGAAAACCACGCTGACCAGCTCGTCCACGTGCAGGTCCGCCATCTGAAAACAGGTCGGTAAACTGCATGTTGGTCACCTCGTGCTCAGTCGCCCTTCGAAGGAGACTGGGTGAACTCAGGATCGGGATCCCGTTATGGATCAGCCAGTAACCGTGCTCATCCTTGCCCAGGCACTGGGCAGGTCCATGCCATCGTGCATGCAGGTTGCGCTTCAGGTTATCAGATCGCCAAAACATCAATAAATCACCTTGCTGAAATGGCCCTGGCTGGGGCCTCGTTCTCGCCAGAACTGTCCGTCTCAATGCTGATGAGTTTGCTGCCTTGAAAAATGGATTCCGACCAGATCTGTTGGAGGTGTAGTCGGTTCCAGAATGACGTATTCTCGGCCGCTCGTGAAACCATTGCTGGGTCGTTGTCGGGATTCGCCAAACTTGCAGGCAGTCGGTTTCCAGCTCCAAGTGCCCACTGCTGTGGTGAGAAGCTTGCCGTGCTGACAAGTTGATTGCACGCGTTGGCCATGCCACGCACTGCTGCTGCAACCGAATCTTGACCACGAACTTCCCCAGCGTTAAAGACACTCGTTGCCATTTCCTTCAGGTATCGTATCTTCCTCTCGACTTTGCCCATTTGCCAGTGAGCCTCTGGGGCCGCGTTGTTGATCACAATGCCCAGGTCGTTGCACAGCGTCTCGAACTCGCCCATAAAAGGTAGAGTCCTGGTCCTGCTCCACGATGTGTGGTGGCCCGGCCCAGGTAAGCCATCCGAGTTCGAAAGCCTTCTTTGCTAACTCTGCCGTAGGTCTCGATCCGGGACACGTGTAGATCGCCGCGGTGAAATCCGAGGCCACGTCCACGATAACAAGCACCACGTGCATGTTCTTGTCCAGGTCGGGTATGATCATGAAGTCAATGCTGATGGCTTCGTTAAAATCCTTAACCTTAGGCTGAGCTGCCGTAGGTCTCGCTGCCGTCCGAGCCTGCTCTTCGCGTGTCGTGCATCTGAATAGACGTGCTGGTTGTGCCGCTCGTCGGCTAGCTCCACCATGCTGGCGATACCTTACCAGTGACTCCTTGTAGGGTCCATGTGAATGGCTCTGGTGTATCTTCTTGATAGCTGCTCGCATGAGTGGTGGCGCCGCCGTCCATTCCGACATCTCGATATTCTCGCCATGCTTGCTGAAGATCGCCGCCGCGCTAGCGTGCATCGGCGCCTCCGTTTCCGCAGGGTTGGCCTCGAACTCGTCGCAGTCGATGTCGTCGAAATTGTTGGCGTACGGGGCGTAGCCACCATGCTGCTTCTCGAGGTCCCGCTGATCCTCGATGCCGTCCAAGGTCGTCTTGGCGAGCTCCTTGGTCCAGTTCCCAAGGCTCGATGCTGTTCCCTTTGGCCTGTTGATCACGCTCGTGTGTACGTGCTGCTCGTCACACCTGATGCTGTTGAGTTTCTTGCCGAGCATGATGGCCGTCGTCAGGAACCTCGTCGGCTTCTTAACTGGATCGCCCATGAAGTCCACCAGGTTGCTGCCCTCGGCGCACTGGTGCATCATCGCGCTCACGAACTCCTGAGCCCGGCCATGGCATAAGCTGCCAGGCCCTTGACGTCAATGGGTGTTCCAGTAGCATATGAGCTCCTCGGCGCTTGCAGTTGAGCCAGATCTTCTTGACAAACTGCAGGTGCTTCATGCCGATCGCCAACTTGCGCATCTTTGTGTCCTTCAGGAACATGTGGGATATGTTCGTGAACGGGTCGCAGGGGAAACCCACAATTGTCGGGTAGGGGTCATCCTCGGTCAGCTGCTTCAGGACGGTCTTCTGCGACTTCGCGTCCAGCAGGTCGTCCCCGATCAGGATGTCCCTCGGCCTCGTCGCTGGATGCCGCCGCTGCTGAGCTTCTCATGTGGCTGCCATGCCACCTGCGTAGAGCTCGCAGATGAGGGGCCGCTTCTCCTCCGGGTCTGCCTTCAGCGTGTCCACGATCTGCTGGCACTCGTCCAGCTTGTCCTGAATCTCTTTCTCCCACGTCTCGATCTGCTTCCTCTGCTTCCGCCGTAGGATGCCCTTATCGATCTCCTGGACCTCCGCATTCCAGATGTCGATCTCGTCGGACGTGACTGATGGCTCGATCTTTGTCGTCTCCTTCTTCGGCCACTCCTTGAGCGAGATCGTCAGGTGTCCCTTCTCCGTCTTGTTGAGAGGCACTCCGTACTTGTTGATCGCCTTGAAGTCCGCCTTCCGATCCTTGATGTATATCACTGTGTCGAGCTCCTCCAGCTGGTGGATGCTCAGCAGTATTGGCGTCTTTGACTTAGGCAACCTCTGGAAGCGTAGGTTCACGTCAGCTCCAGCAAGTCCAGCCGTCACCTCTTGTTTTCCTGCTGCCATGACCAGGGCGCTATCATTCACGCCTCGGAAGCGCATGGGTGATCTTCTCATCCGCGTGGTGACTCTGCCGTCCTCGGTGTAGCCGTCCAGTGATATTGAACCTCCACATCCACGTAGGCACGCAGTGTCCAGTACAACATGTCCATCTGGAATAGGTCCTTTTCGTACTGCGTAGGCTTCGATTTCTCCCAGCTCCTCGCAAGGTTGCTGCCGCCCAACTCCCTCTGGAGCGTAGTTGGTTCCAGCTCGGCGTTGCGTCCACAACCATGTCGGTCGTACTCCAATCGGTAGGCGCTCGCAGGTACTCCTTGCGATGTCACGAAGCTCCGAGGTCCTGTCCCAGGCTGCTTGGCATAGATCGTAGGCCATATTCCTGAGACCGTTCGGCGCCATCTCCATGGTGATGTGCATGAGCTGCTGGAAACGGTGTAGGGCCCAGTCCAAACAGAAATCCATATAGTCCCTGTAGGCCGCTTCCATATTCTCGCAGCTTACCCACAACGCTGCGACCTGCTCTGCACGATCTCGTATCTTCTGTAGGTCGGTTTCTGTGTTGTCTTCTTCCAGGTAGTCTGTACTTGGTCTGCTGGGCTCTGTCCTCGACCACGTCCCTGGTGTCGGTCTGCTCGTTGAGCTCACTGGAGTGCTCAGGGGTTTGTCAGATTCTTGTGCTTGATGCTCTCCAGGTACTGGGTGTGGTTCGTGTGCCTGGTCGATCCTCTCTTGGAAGTTCGGCTGGTTTCCTGCTGCTGATACCGCGTAGGTGTTCACGATCTGCTCCTCGGTGTCGATTCTCACCTTCGTCGGACTCGTGATCTCCTCCATCGCCACGTCTATGCTTGCCAGCTGGTCGCTGACAATCTGAATGGCGGTCATGTCCATCGAGCTGTCCGCCATCAGCAGCTTGACCGCGGTCGCCATTGCGAATCCAGCTCGTCGTAGCAAACCTCCAGGTCGTCCGTGACAGCCTCGTCCTCCACGTCCGCCTCCTCGTCCTCCACGTTGTAGCGTACTGGATCCACTCGCTGGTGACCTCGTCTTTTCGCACTCGGGGTCACCCTTCCAGTGACCCTTCTTGTGGCACGCGTTGCACTTCGTGCGCCCCGTGATCTGCTTCAGCTTATCATCCGCCTCTTTGCTGTCCATCTTGATGGAGCCCTGTTTGTTGATGTTGGCTTTCCAGCGTCTATTCGACTTGCTCTGAGCAAGCCGCTCCCGGGCCTGCTTGTAGTTGGGCTTGTGGTTGCGCCGTCCAGCTTTCCAGCCAAGACGTTGAGCCTCCGTCGCCAGGGTGTCGCACTCCTCCTGGCTGGTCTCTTCCGGGTCCACGTCGTCAATCACTCCCTCGGACTCGTCGATGTCCGCTGCAAGTGCGTCGTAGTCCTCATCACTCGGGAAAACGTCTTCATCGCACGGTGCACATTCATCTCCGAGTAGAGCTTCTTCCTCTTCGTCGTCGTAGTCCACCGGGTAGGCTCCGTATCGTCCATGTCCACGATCATCTCGGCCTGTGCTGTCCAGCTGTATCAGCATGGCTGCCGTCACGTCGTCCCAGATGTATTCGTTGTTGCATTGGCCAAGGATTGCCTTGTGCTCTTGCATGCTGATGTTCGCTAGTTTCAGTGGAAAGTATGTCCGCAGGTCCTCGCTGACTGTCGTGTTCGTTGAAAGTGACTTGAGCCGCTCGTACTCCGTCTCTCGTCTCGATATGTAGTCCTGCACAGACTCCGTTCGATTGCGGAAACTCGGAAGATATACTCCTCGAACGCTTGCTGCTTCTGTAGTGGTGCGATCCTTTCGCACGCTTGTCGTACTGTAGTTACCACTAGTTTGACTGCAGCAAGTGGGCCATTACCTGCTTCGTCCAAAACTGCTTGCGTGCGGATCTCAACCTTCTTTCGTGTGAGTGTCCACGCTCGTCCATTCAGAGAATTCTTGAGCTTGATCGCATAGAGCTTTTTGATATTCTCCTCGCTCGCGTGGTAGCCGAGTATTGCACGCTCCTCGAACTCCTCTCCGTAGGATGGGTCGCCGTTGTAGTGTACCACGCCCTCTTTGCCCACGAAGAGGGGGCCGTCATTGAACTGCTGCTGCTGCCTGGACGTCATCTTGATGACTGTGATGCTACTGAGCTTGTCACTGATGTAGTAGCTGTCTTGATCGTTGCTGCTGTAGTTCTGCTGCTCGCCCGGGATGCTGTTGATGCAACGATCCTCGTCCAAGCTGTTGTAGGTCATGATTTTGAGCGTTTTGTAGATCACCGTGATCTGTTGATGAGCGCAGTGGTTAAGCACCGCGAGGATGTAAGTGAGCGCCAGCATATATGTCTGCACGGCCACTCTGTATGTAATCCTCGTACCGTGGACTGATTCAGCTCACGCTACCAGTGTAAATAATGATCCAAATCTCTCCACCCACAACTTCATGATGCAAGAAGAAACAGGCAGATGATAGGATATCTTATACCGAATCAAACTCAGCGTTGGATAGGTGCGTCCACCCTCCCGCCTCAGCTGGGCGGGTCCAAGCCACAACTGGCAATAGTGAACAAGAGAGTGCAAGCATGAGCGAGCGAGCGCAATAACATAGATAATTCTAAACATCATCATATAACTCACATCATTGCTAATATAACTTTCACACTTGGAAGGCTGGATGAAGTCGCGGCCGATGAGCAGACCCAGCGTGGGGCTGTCCACGACGCTGAACACGATGCGGCCAGCCTGGCCGCACAGCACATGCGGCGCGGTGACGCGCAGCTTGCTTTGGGAGAGTACCTCCGTAGCCGAATCTATAGACCTCGTCCCCCGGCTTCTCGAGGATCTGGTTGGCCAGCCCCATCCTCGTCAGGATGTCCTTCTAGTTGCCGTGCCACTTCTTGCCCGATACGCAGCAAAGGCAGGCGGTGTCGACCGCGCCGACGCCTTCGTCCACGGGCTTGTCACTGCCGATCGCGACGTTCACGTTCGGCAGGTGGTGGATGAGCCGCTCCGAGATGCAAGTCTCCGGGGGCGGCGTGACTGGTCCCTGCGGGTGCATGGCGATCTCCTCGTCCGCGAACTGGACCTGCTCGGTGATGTGCGCCTGGCGCTGAGGACGGCCTCCGCGACCTCCTCGCCCGCCGCCCTTTGACTTGCCGTCCTTGGGCGCGAACTTTCGATCACCTGGCGTAGGACGCTCCTTGTCCCCTGTCCAGCGTCCTGTCTTGCCGCAGTCCCAGCAAGAAGTGCCCCCCTTGCGCTGGTCGACCCAGCCCTGTAGCTTGGCCGGGCGGCGGGGCGGTGCGGACCTCGACCTGCCGCGGCCCTCGAGGGCCTCCTGGGCCGATCTGATGGTGGCCATGGCCTCGGGAATAGTGGCAAGTTCCGCTGCGGCAGCTTCGACCTCGGCAGAGTCGTCGCCGTCGAACGGCTCGGAGATGTTCACGTCGGAGGACTCGAGCTCGGCGCTGAAAGCCTCGAGCTCCTGGCGAACGATGTCCAGGACGTCGGTCTCGCCCTCGTCGTCCTCCTCTTGCTCTTCGTCGTTCTCGTCGCCCGGCTCGTCGACTACGTTGGTAGAGCGCCCCCCGCGGCTGGAGGAAACGTTGCTGCGCCAGCCGCCTTGTGAGCGCGACTGGTTGGTCCATGACCTGGGCGGGGGAGCATGGCGCCCCGACGCGTGGATGTCCGGGAACATCCTTGCCAGCAGCCCGCGGATACCTGGTAGCCGTAGTGCTCGTCGGGCAGGTTGCCCGTGACGCGCTCGCGGCGCTCTGCCGTGGGCCCAGCCTTGCGCAGCAGGAACCATCCCGCCACGTCGTCCAGCGCGTTGAGGTCCACCTCGTTCTCGCGTAGCTGTTGCAGTCCAGTCTCGAAACGGATGAGCCAATCCGTCGTGCGTTCACCTCGTCTTCGGTGATGTTGAGTCGACTCGAAGAACTTCTCAAGAGTCTCGCCCTTTTGCACGGGCTTCTGCTGACCCGAGCTAGCTTCCAGGTGCTGGGGCACATTCTCGATGCCGACCTGGTTTCTATTGCGCTTCCTGTCATCGGGGTCTTCGATGTTCGCCGCGGCTGCTGGATGCAACTGCGCCCCCGTCAGATTTAGCGCTGCGCCGCGGGCTGTCCCGCTGAGCTGCAGCACGAGCTTCGATGCGAGTCTATGAGCCACGGCGAGGTTCTCACTGAGCTTCCAGAGCTTGACCTCCTGTTTGTAATCTCTCCACTTTGCCGGATCGCCATTCCATGTAGGGATGACGCTGTACGCGTAGTTGTCTATCATTTGGTCGAACATGAGATAGTGAGCCGCGTCGCTGACACTGGCGTCGAAAAGGAAATAGGCGTTGATGCTGGCGTCGCTGACGCTGGCGTTGGCGAAGTAAGCGTTGATGCTGGCGTCGCTGACGCTGGCGTTGGAGAAATAGGCGTTGATGCTTGCGCCGCTGACGCTGGCCTGGGAGAAGTTGGCGTTGATGCTTGCGTCGCTGGCGCTGGCCTGGGAGAAGTAGGCGAAGTAGTCGTTGGTGACGGCGTCGCTGACGCTGTCGTGAGAGAAGTAGGCGTTGATGTCGGCGTCGCTGACGCAGACGTAAAGGGGAATAGGCGTTGGTGACGGCGTCGCTGACGCTGTCGCGGGAGAAGTAGGCGTTGATGTCGGCGTCGCTGACGCTGACGTAGGGGAAGTAGGCGTTGGAGGCGTAGGTGCTGGCGTCGCTGACGCTGTCGTAGGAGTTGGCAGGGTTGGCGTAGATGTCGGCGTCGCTGACGCTGACGTGGATGATGCTAGCGTCGCTGACGCTGGCGAAGGCGCTGGGCAACAGCGCCACTAGGCTGGTCAGGAAGCCGCTGGGCTTCGATTCAGGAAGACGTGTCGCAGACGCCGTCTTGCAATATGTACGGCCGCTGGCCAGGATAGCGGAACGGCCTCGCTTCCAGCTCCCATTGTGATATGGATGGCGCGCGCGGCGCGACGATCTTTGGGCGGAAGAGAGCCCTGCTCGATCAATCTGTGTAGCACTACGGGCAAGGGCGGCAAGGGCCCTGATACGTAAAAATGGCAGCGGCGAGCAAGGAATGAAACCACAGGTCCCTCGAGGCTTCTGGGGAAACCCTCTCGGGCCTCTTACATTCCAGGGGAGTGAGCTTGATTCACACTTGGCACAGGTCGCCAGGAGGGACAGCGGTCGTCAAGGAAACGAGCCTTGGAGTTTTGTTGTTGTTGCCATTTTCGGACCGTCGGATATCAATTCAGGATGAAGAAATGTCCCAGGGAAAGGAGCCCACCTCCTTGCGTCGTGAACAAAGACACGGCGGCGGATTTTGACAATTTCCAGCCTCCCGGCGGCGTTTTGCCTGATTCCATGACCATCAACCAATAGTCGGACTCAAAACCGGTCCCAGGGAAAGTGCCGAGACCTTTGGGGTAAATTTCGTGAACATCACAAACGTCGAAAGAGGAGGAAACAATCAGATAAGGAGCATAGGTAGAACATAGTCCTTCTGAGCGCCGCGCAGATTTCTTGGAACCGCGCTGGGCCACCCGCTCACAGCTCACTCTGCGCGCCATGTGGGGGGTCCAGCGCTGATCCAAGAAATCAGCCCGGACCTCTGATGGTTTATGTGTATGCTGGGTTTTCTCATTCTTTGGCTTGCACCGCACCGCCGACCCCCTGGGGGAGAGTCGCTGTCGCGGCTTCTAGGTGCTGCGTGACCTATACTTCTGTTTATACCGAGGACGCCTACGGCGAATCACCACCGCCCCCTGCCTTCTAGAATCGCCCATGTGGCCGAGCGTTGTGGCAAGATCTCCGCTAAACTATCGGACCCTGTGTTCTCCAACCTTTGTGGAAAAACCTTGGGGAACACTTGGGGGAGGATGGCGGGGAAGATCAGGAGGAGGCGAAGGATGGAGGTGGTGGAGGAGGAGGAGGAGGAGGAGGAGGAGGAGGAGGAGGAGGAGGACGAGGAGGATGGCATCTTGGGAGCCCGTGGGGACACTCTTGGGGCCTCCTGGGAGCTTCCTGGGAGCCTCTTGGAGGCATCTTGGGGGCCTCCTTGGGACTCTTGGGGGCCTTTGGGGGCTTCTCGGGGGCCTCTTTGGCCGTCTTGATGGGCTCCTGGCCCGTCTTACGCAGTCGGAAGCTGTCTTGGGGGCCTCTTTGGGCCGACTTCGGGGCCCTCTTGGGGTGCTTCAGGGCCGTCTTGGAGGCCATCTTGGGCGTCTTGGATCAGGAGCGAAAGAAGGACGTACATGTACATGCATCCACGCCGGTTCCTAGAGTACGCATTACGCGAATGCTCGTATCATGCGGCCGGTCTCGCGGATCGAAGGGCCGTGTCATGTACATTGTTGGGCTCGTACGTCCTCTGTGGGCTCCCTATTGGAGGCCTCTTGGACCGTCTTGGGGCCCTCGTGGGGCTGTCTTGGGGGCCTCTTGGGCCGCTCTGGGGCCCTCCTGGAGGCCTCTTGGGCGATCTTGGGGCGATCTTTGGGGGCTCTTGGGACGTCGCGGGCCGTCTGTAGGCCGAAAAGAAGCAAATACCCAAATCCTTCAAAACCTACGAAATTCCAATGATTTTGGTGGCCTCTTCGGGCCTTCCTGGAGGCCCTCCGGCCCTCCTGGAGGCGTCTCGTTTTCTGGACGTTCCCGTCGTTTTTGTGTTGTGAATCGTGTTTGTATGTGTTGCGAGCACATGCGTGTGTTCAACGGAGTTATTTGATTGTTCAGCGGAATTTTCCCATTGTGTTGTGTAACCGCGCTTCCTCTTCGTGCTCTGTATCAGCGGCCACCAAACACTGTTATGCCCGATAAGTTCAATAACTTCCGAAAGCGAATGACCACCAAACATGCTATTTTCTATACTGTCTATAACTTCTAAATGCGGATGGCCACCAAACGCTGCTATTTTCTATAATTTTTATAACTTCTGTAACTTTCGGAACCATTCGGGCCCGCCTGCATGGTTGCTGCAATTATAGAAATTATAGAAAATAACAATGTTTTGTGGCCGTTGGTGCAGAGCAGAGGTGTATTCTCCCCCGTCCCTGCGGTTGTCCCCCTTCTCTTTTTCCTCCTCCTTTCCTCCGCGAAGCCGTTTTGTTTATCATTACTCAACATGAATACTACTCTCCTCTCTCCCCTGGGTCTGTCCAGTAATCGGCTTCGGAGTAGTAGGCGCCCCTTCGCGTACTTGTTTTTTACACGCACGATGCCGGTGAGTTGGGCTTTCGCTTGTTTCTTTTTCAAAAGGGTGCTCTCTTTGAGGCGCTGGCCTCATTTTCGGACTTCCGCCGCCGCACTTGGGCCCCCATTCCATGATTCAATATGAATACTATCCTCCTCCTCCCCGTGATGACGTCCGCCCTGCGGGCTGCGCCGCGGAGGCCGGCTCGCCGTCCCCACTTCGGGTGTAACGCCCATTACTTCCAGGTGCAATGCCATGTTTCCTTTGGGTGCAATGCCCACTTCGGGTGCAACGCCCGTCCGCGCAAGGTGCAATGCCTTGTTTGGTATGCAATGCCTTGTTTGGTATGGGTGCAAAGCCCAAAGCGGGTGCAACGCCCCAGCCAGGTGCAATGCCATGTGTGCTTCGGGTGCAACGCCCACTTCGGGTGCAACGCCCATGACTTCCAGGCGCAATGCCTATTTTTCTTTTGGGTGCAATGCCCACTTCGGGTGCAACGCCCGTCTGCGCAAGGTGCAATGCCTTGTTTGCTGCGGGCGCAAAGCCCGCAGGAAGAGGAAGGATGAGGAAGGAGGAGGAGGAAGGAAAAGGAGGAAGGAGGAAGGAACGGGTCGTTACATATGTTCACCATCCATATCCGTAGCTGTTGTGGTTCAGTGATTCTTCAAAGTCAAACTGATCACATATATACTGATTATTCGCCCCTTCTGTTTCAAAGATGCTTCGCATGGCCGTCGGCTCCTACAAGAACCAGCATCCGGCAAACAATGACACCCCCAATGCCGACATGACCATGGCCGACCAGCATGTCCTTGGTGTATTTGGCGGTGTCTCGGGCGTCGCGGGCACCGCCCGGAGAACTATTCGTGGGAGCTCAGGAACGCGATGCGCCACTACTTCCGCCTTCGGGTCTCTTCGGGGTCAGCCGAGCAGTTTGACAATGAGGTGAGTAGTATTGTGGGGCGCCCCGCGCTTTGCACGGATGGGAATCGCATGCGCGGGCATACGCGCGCCCTTGCCTCTGCGGCCCGCCGCTAGCCAGACATGGCCCAGCAAGCCTCTGCGCGGGGGTTCAAGGGGATTGCATCATTGCCGCGCTATTGACGCCATCGCAGCGCATTAGTATTTCTTCTTGCGTTTTAGGCGCGAGGCCCAACGCCGTATTGGCTTGAAGGGCAGGCCGCGGGCGCAGGACCTCGGGGCGGCGCGGCGGCGTTCTTGGTCGCCGAACTTCGGGGGCGACGGCGGGGGGCAATGGACGAGCGCTTGCCCGTGTGCCACTCTCCGCGCGCGCAAGCCTCTGCGGGGCTCAGCGGTGCTCAAGAGGCTCGCCGGCATCCCGTACACGCCGAAGGCTTAAGATGGACCCAGTGATCAAGCGCAACCAGAAGCGCCGCGGCCGCCGACATCAGGGGAAAAGGAAGGCCCACCCGAACAGCCTTGTGAACCTCCCGAGCATGGGCACGATCGAGTTGGCGAAGAAGCTCCAGAACCTGGGCTTCATGAAAAAGTGGGCGCAGTGCCCAGAATGAGGCGCGCGCTTGGGCGACTTCAAGGAGCGCGACGGGAAGCTCAATTACAGGTGTCCGAAGTACCGGGAAGTTCTGGCCATGTATCAGCGTGGAAAGGTTCCATCTGGGAATGTGGCGCTGGCATTTCGCTGCGACAGATCTCTGGGCTGATTGTGTGCTGCTCCGAAGGTATCGCGGTTACTCCAGCGTCGCAACTGCGCGGAGTGGGCGAGAGTTCTGTCTTCCACTGGTACGGCAAGATCAGGGCCTGCATCGTCGCGAAGATGGAGAAACTCCAGGAGTCGCTTGGCAAGCAGGGCGGGGAGGGCATCGTCGTGGAGGTCGACGAAGCGTCCGTGGCGAGTGACAGCGCAGGCCCGCCGTCCCCCAAGACTGGAGTGCCCATGTTCTCGTGCGCACGCATCATAGCTTTGCTGGTTCGCGGGCCCCGTGACATCGTGATCGAGCAGCTGCCCGTCAGGAAGCAAAAGTACAGGATCAAGGGGTCGCAGAAAACGATGAGCGGGGGGACAGCCAAGTTCGACGGCGAGAGGTTGGTGCCACCTCCTCGCCCGCCAGCTCTGTCCGCCCCAGAAGGCGAGCAGTTCTTGACTAAGCACTTCAAGTCTGGCAGTCTTTCCAGCGACTCTGCTGCTACGTACGATTCCCTGGTGAGCAAGAGGAAGATCTTCGGCAGTCGAGCGAAGCAGATCGCCGTCGCCCGTGGGGGGTGGGGGGGGGTGGGTGTGGGGGGGGGAGTGGGCGAAGATGTTCAATATCGACGGGAAAGGGTATTGGGAGGGGCGCAATGCGTGGGCGGCTTCTTCGGCAACTGCGAGCAATGGGCAAAACCTCGACACGTTCGTCGATTTGGTGTGATGCATTACGTTCGTGAGTACCAGTGCTGGTTCGTGACCAAGAAGGAGGGTCGCCTGGTGGCCTTCGGGAAGGCTTGCAGGGGCCACACCTGAGTCTGGCACGTTTGGGGGTAGCTTCCAGAGCAGCGTTGCAGTGGCGCTCTGGGAGTAGTTAGCTAAAACCACTGCGTGCTTTCTGATCGGTCTGCTGGGTAAAGAGCGATCGCCCACTCACGACGGGGGCAAAACATTCGTGACATATTGAGCCAAAAAGGAGGTGACTACCCACAGACATATATATATATATATATATATACGTATACATGTTTATATATATATATATATATATATATATATATATATACATATACCGTTGAAAAGGAGTGGGCGACACAATGAAGACAACAAAAGCACTTAACACATGATGCAATGCAAAGAGACGCGGCTGAGTGAGAACATTCGTCGGGAATGTCGAGAAAACGAGACGGCCTCCTGGAGGCCCTCTTGGAGGCCTTGGAGGCCTGTTGGACCGTCTAGGGTCATCTTGGGGCCATCTTCGGCCTTTTTGGCGGGCTCCTGGCCCGTCTGGCGCTGTCGGAAGCCGTCTTGGGGGCCTCGCTGGGCCGACGCTGGGCCCTCTTGGAACGCTCCAGGGCCGTTTTGGGGGCGTCCTCGTGCGTGCCAAAGGCCTCTTGGGCCGTCATTTGGCCTTCTTGGGGCCGTCTTGGGGGCCTCTGGGGTCGTTCTGGGGCCATCCTTGAGGCCTCTTGGGCGATCTTGGGCGATTTTTGGGGGCTCTTGGGCTGCCTCGGGCCGCCGGCAGGCCGAGCGAAAAATTCCCAAATCCTTCCAACATTTACGGGGATTCATTATGTTTAGCCTCGTCGGGCCTTCCTGGAGGCCCTCTTCGAGGCCTCTTGGGCCGTCCTGGGCCACCTTAAAGCCATCTTGGGTCGTCTTGGTGGGCTCCGGGCCCGTCTGACGCCGTCGGATGCCGTTTTGGGGGCCTCTCTGGGCAGATTTGATGCCCGCTTGGGATGCCCCAGGGCCGTTTTGAAGCTTCCTGGGGCGTCTCAGAGGCCTCTTGGGCCGTCATTGGGCCGTCTCTGGGCCGACAGGAAGAGGACGAGAGGAAGACGGGAGGACGGACGGAAGGAGGACGGGAACAGGACGGGAGGAGGACGGGAGGAGCAAACTCAAAAACGCAAGCAAGCAAGCGGAAGCAAGCCAGCGCAAGCGAGCAAAAACAAGCCAGCAATAACCATATATCAAGTGCAAGCAAGCAAGGGCAAACAATAACAAGCAAACGAGAGCAAGCACGCAAGAGGAGCACGTGCAAGTGAATGCGTGATGCTGATGAGGGGGAACCCATCTGAACCATAGGAATCCATTGGACTGCATCGGACTCGCCATTGGAAGTATTTGGGGTGTGCCATTGGAAATAAAGGGGCGTGCCATTGGCAGAAACGGAAGGGGGGGGAAGGCATAGGAAATAATGGGTGGGGTGGGGGGGCATTGGAAACAGAGGCGGGAGGGGGGCGCTAAGTACCAATTCCTTGGGATGATCTGCGACCCCTTATAGGGCAAGCTTATTTGGAGAACAATGAACTGGTGAGTTTGTCCGACGGGCGTTGTTACCGACGCCGTTTGCTCCAAGTGATCAAATTGAGCGTGAGTTGGGCCCTGTTGTTCAACAGGTGTCGTCGGTCCGTTCTCGTGCCGCGGGTTTTCGCCAATTGGCAATGAGGACGGTGATGATGAGGAGGAGGTGGAAGATGATGCAGGGGGCAAGAGGAGGGGAAGGGAGGGAAATAATGGAGGAGGACGACGATGATTATGATGATGATGATGATGATGATGATGATGATGATGATGATGATGATAATGCTGATGCTGATGCTGATGCTGATGCTGATGCTGATGCTGATGCTGATGATGCTGATGCTGCTGCTGATGATGATGATGCTGATGATGATGACGATGAGGATGATGATGACGAGGAGGAGGAGGAGTGAAAGGAGGAGTAGGAGGGGGTGAAGATGAGGAGGAAGGAGGATGGAAGGCGGAGGAGGATGCGGAGGAAGATTTATAGATATTGAAGAGGACGAGGAGGGAGATGGATGGATGGATGGATGGATGGATGGATGGGTGATGATGATGATGATGATGATGATGATGATGATGATGCTGCTGGTGCTGGTGTTGGTGGTGGTGATGATGATGATGCTGCTGCTGATGATGCTGATGATGATGCTGCTGATGATGATGCTGATGATGATGATGCTGATGCTTATGCTGATGCTGATGATGATGAGGAGGAGGAGGAGGAGGAAGAGCAGGAGGAGGAGTAAGAGGAGGAGGAGAAGGAGGAGGACGAGGAGGCAGAGGAGGGGGTGATGATGAGGAGGAAGGAGGATGGAGGGCGGAGGAGGCTGGAGAGGAAGAGGTGGATTGAAGAAGAAGATGATGACGATGGATGATGATGATGATGATGATGATGATGATGATGATGATGATGATGATGATGATGATGATGATGATGATGATGATGATGATGATGATGATGATGATGATGATGATGATGATGATGATGATGATGATGATGATGATGATGATGATGATGATGATGATGATGATGCTGATGCTGATGATGCTGCTGCTGATGATGATGATGATGATGATGATGATGATGATGATGATGATGATGATTGATGATGATGATGATGATGATGATGATGATGATGATGATGATGATGATGATGATGATGATGATGATGATGATGATGATGATGATGATGATGATGATGATGATGATGATGATGATGATGATGATGATGATGATGATGATGATTGATGATGATGATGATGATGATGATGATGATGATGATGATGATGATGATGATGATGATGATGATGATGATGATGAGGAGGAGGAGGAGGAGGAGGAGGAGGAGGAGGAGGAGGAGGAGGAGGAGGAGGAGACAGAGGCTGGACGAGACTGCGTGCCGAAAGGATGAGGGATCCCGCGCCGCGGCCGACTCCCACCAGGCCCCCGGCGCGGAGCGGAAGGAGGCCCGTTTGAAGGAAGGCTGGCGCCCGCCCGAGGGATGTGGCGGAGGGGGCAAGGTTCCTTGAGTGATTAACGATTTTTCGCCAATCGAATTGTTGGGATCAAGCGATCAAACCAGACAGAACAAGGTAAATTGAGATTTGCCTAAGCTAATTTCGGTAAATCCAGCAGGGACGGCAAAAGTCGTTAAACCTTTACCAAAAGGAGAAAGGTTGGTGGGGCGGAGACAGGGCTGTGCCGCCGCTCGTGCAGCGGACGTCTGCCCAAGGCCCACGATGGCGGCGCTGGCCTCGCTGTGACATTCCTGGCCCCGCGCTCGTGGGTGCAAAACCGTGCCGCAGCCCGCAGCCCGTGGCTGGCGCCTCCATAGCGCGCCGGCCCAGGTGGCGCCGCCGCGGCGTTGCCAAGGATGGCCAAGTGCCAGCGACTGTGAATAGAACCCGTGTAATACCCTCATATATACTCCTTATCCTCACCTCTCCTGCGCCTGGCCGTTTGGGCTCAGGTATTGGGACGGATCGATCATACCTTTGATCGTGCAGGAGGGAAAGACATCCATCTATCCCTCCTTCCCTCTACCAACGGATCAGGGGTTCTGTACCCTTGTACTTCAACCCCATACACAGGTTATCAGCCCTTTAAAGCTCACTGTTCATCGAACCCCGCGTCGCGATCTCGCACGCGGCCTCGATGGAACCCAAGCGGCGCATGCGCCGTAAGGGGTCCATCGGGGCCTCGCGTCCGAGCTCTCCGACGGCGCGACGGCTCGGTGATGAGTTGGAGAGCCTTAGTGCGGACTGTGTTGGTGCCCCAGGTACCCCCCCCAGCTCCGACGGACCCGAGGCGCGGCTAACTGCTGAACTTCACCGCAGCGCCGCCCGCGGGGGGGCAGGAGAAGGAGTAGGAACAGGAAGGAAGGAGTTCCACACGCCTACCTTCGATCCTCCATCTCCTCCTCAGTCGGGGGCAATCCCAACTGCGTCAGGCGAAAGCCTCGCTGGTCCTGATACTCCAGGGCGCTTTCGCGCTGACCGCCGATGGACCTCAGGCGCTGGTACCCCCAACCCTGCGACCGTTCCTGTTGCGGAGCACGTAGCCACCTTCGAGGAACTCAGTAGACCAGTGGCGGCACAGCCGCAGGCGCAGTATCCCAAGGTATCATCGGATGAGACACCACACACATGGTCCAAGTCGCAGCTCGTCCGCGCGCAACCGTCGTGGGGCCCCGGGCCCATGCGGCGAAAGTAGGTCGAGCCCGCGTACTGCCTCTCAGAGGCCATGCGCTTCCCGTGAGAGGGGGCCGAGGGAAGCTGACGCTCCCCACCTCTCCATCTCAGACGACCAGCTGGCGGAAACGTCCGCCGCAGGTGAAATAGCTGAGCTCAGAGGCCAGGTTGAAACCTTCGTGTCCAGGCAATACTCTGGACTACTGCAGAGCGTTCAGACGAACGCCGCCGATGCTGCAGCCATGCGCCGCGATCTTGACGGCGCCTTAGGCATCATGGATTCCAGGATTGCCGAAGATCGACGCATCATAGGTGAACTGCAGTACCAGGTTGATCGTGAAGTGTCGCACTCAGGTGAACGAACGGCGATGGTCGAGAACCTGCGCAGCTACCTAGCGCAGATGGAGCAACAGCTTGTGCTCGTACGCGACACAGGCGTTTCAGCAGTCAGGATCCTCCACGATGAGATCCACGACCAGCTCCGCAACCGACCGCCACCAGCCGAGGCCACCGACCTTGGCGACGTTCAGTCTCAGATCAATGATCTTCGATCCCACATCGACCGCACTACGGCGACGCTTCGCAACGAAGCACGCGCCAACTCGTCGAACCTGATCGACATGTTGCAACGTACTGAGAGAGTCACCACTCAAAGGCTTGATGCGACCAACGCTGTCGTGCAGCCACTCGCTAACCGGATCTCTGACGTCGAGCAGCGTTTTCCTGGCGTACAGGACGCCCTGGCAGAGTTGCGTGTCGGACGAGCCCAGACTGATCAGCTGGATTCTCCTCCCACGGTTTACGATTTCGCCCGCCTCACTGACGGGTTGCAGGAGGTTGAGAAGGCGGCGGGCCACGCGCAGTTGGAGCTCTCCCAGGTTATTCGTGAGAGAGATACTGAGAACGTACGTGTTGAGGGGCACCTCGCACGTCTGGAAAGCGAGCTGGAGGCACAAAGCGCCCGTCTCCGAGCATGCGAGCAACGACTTGATCGGTGCTCACAACGTTCTCGGGGTACTGATGAGTACACACGCCAAAAGGTGGCCCAAATACACGAAGACATGACGAGCTGGACGAATCAGCTGATCGACCACACCAACGACACCAATCTCCACCTTCGACCCGCAACCGACCTGCACAGGCCGACGGCAGCGTCCGCTGAAGCACCACAAGCTTCTGCAGGACAACAACGACGTACGTCACCAGGAGCAGCCTCTGCGGCAGCTTCTGCACAGACACGCCATGTGTCTCCCGTGCGCACAGAACCGACTACTGACGGTGTACCGATACCCTCACAACCACTGTCTGCGGTTTCGGTCCATATTACAACTCCTATCAAGGAGTCAGACACCGTCCGAGTCCCTGTCTTGCTTAAGATCACGCAGCTGCTCGAGTGGCAGCAAAAGGTGCGGAATAACTTTGGGGCCGCCTCAGGGCGACCATCCAAAGCATATGCCTTCCTATGCGTGGCTGAACAGCCCGAGTGTACCTTCCAGGACTTACAAGACAGTGGAGACTTTGAGAGCATCGGTTGCAAACTCACCACCGCTCTGAGCGACATCTTATCCTCAGACTTGCGCTACCAAATCAGGCTCATCGAATCCAGAGAGCACAAAGCAGGACGCATGCTTAAAGGACGCCAGATCTACTGGCACATCCTACAGTCCTACAAAGTGACAGAGGTTGATGACGACCTGCATGACTTCGAGCGCCTTAAAGAACTGAGGATGAGAGATGAAGATTTGCAACGTTTTATTACTGACTGGGACGCTTTACTGTTGGAGTGCCGAGAAGCACCCGATCCAAAGATCTTGGAATCTCTGTTTCGTACACAGATTCGGAGACATGCCTGGGTGAAACAAGACGTGTACGAGTACCAGCGCATGAAAATCAGCGACCCGAATCGTACCTATGATTGGCTCCGACAGCGCGTCCTGGACGTACTGGAGCTCAAACAATTGGAGAAGAACCAGAATAAGTTACGGTGCGAACATGAGACACGTTCTAAAGTCAATGTGTGCGCTGCCTGGAAGAAAGGCAATTGTCGCAATGGTGAACGGTGCAAGCGTTTGCATTCTTATTCCATGGATAGGAAGAGCAACACATCTTCCAGAGCATCGACAGCTGGTGGCAACTCCCGCCGCAGCGCGTCAACTCCTGCGAATCACAAGAAGCCAGCATCGAAACCATTTTGCTTCGAGTTCGCCAAGCGCAACACATGCACCAGAGGCGACAAGTGCAACTTTCCACACGTCGCACAGTGTAAAAATTTCGCACAGAATAAGTGCCCCAAGGGCGACAAATGCAAATGCGCCCATCTTACACCTGGTGCGAAGACTCCCGAGCGAAGCCCGAGTCGACCACGGGCCTCCAGTCAGGATAGCCGTGGCCGATCACCATCCCGCGGATCAGGAAGCCAACGTTCTTCACAACGCGGGGGGTTCCGCTGCGCAAGCGACTCGCGCCGTGGACGTGGCAACCGACGCCAATACGACCGATCTCGTTCAACATCCAGGAGGTCCCTAGACTCTCGCAGTCAATCGTGAAGTCGATACGACAGATCTTCGGGATCCACCTCCCGAGGACGAGACAACCGTGGCGGCGGACGTGGCAGCCCACGCGGCCGTGATAGATCATATGGTAGTGACAAAGGACGTGGCAGACGTTCCCCGAGCCGTGGTTCGTCCCGTGGTTCTCCCCACGCCAGAGCACGTTCTCCTGCCAACTATCGACGTCCACGCCGTTCCGATCGCAGTTGCGCCATTCGTGACAAGACCCTCATGGCCAACACTAAGGTCACTACGACATCTACCAACACACGCCGTCGGATACGTTTCGGCGCACGTAATGTGGAATACTACCTACATACCGTATCTGGCAGGGCCAGATTGGACAAGTGGAAGGAGATGCCGAATGAGGGTGACATTGTCAATGTACCAGACCCGTTACCACAACGATGGTGGGATCAAAGTGCGGACGCCCTACGAGAATGTCAAAAAGAGGCACAGCTATGGTATGACGACCTATACGACTACCGACACAACAAGGAGTCGGTGGCCACACCAACTGCGATCCGAACATATGACGACACTGTTAAGCAGTCATCAAAGACAGCCCAGACGAGGACAACGACGATGCAAGTCGACCCACCACGCTCGACTGCTGCATTGACACGATCTTGGGTTCTCGACAGTGGTTCTGCTCATCATATTCAGGGAAAACACGAACTGACGCAGACCGAATCGGATCGCATACCTATTCGCGAAGAGCATATTCTGGAAACTGCCAATGGTGATCGTGCCGCCAACGAGCACTACGACATACGGCTACCCGAGGTTGGCTTACACAGTTCAGCCCTCGCTTTGCCAGACTGTCCATCTTTACTATCAGTTGGGAAACTGATTGAGGTTGATGGCTTCCGACAGCTTTGGGATCCTGAGCTGGGCTACTTGCTTCAGGATCCGGGGGGGCCAATGGTATAATATTCCAGTCAACAGTAGAGTTCCAGAATTACGACTCGACGACCTGACACTGATACCACCACCACGTCTATGCACTTCGTCAGCGCCCCGACGTCGTCAGCGCAAGCGTTCATCCGCCCGCTGCAACGACATTTGTTGGTGCTGCAAAACTACAGAGCAGTCAACAACTGCAGATGAGCTACGGCCCCGCATCGGGGCCTGCCCCAAGAGACCACATGTCGGAGAGGGAGGAGGAGCACGGACCACCACGGTCGAATAACCACCCGACACAAACAAAGACGAGCCTAACGTGGACACGCCCACCGACTCGCCTACGTCTCAGACGCAGTATTCTCCCCCAACATGCGGGGGGCTAGCAGATACAGCTCAAGCAGATAACGACATACCGACGGAGACGCTCACACGACTGCACCACGACAATGATCGCGTTCTTCCAAACAGACAGAACAAACCGATTGACCCGATGCATTACATGACTCACAGTCCGAAACACCCTGACTGTGAGATTTGTTCTCGCACGATGGCGCAGAATGCTCCGCGTCGACGACAGCGCAAACCACATCCACTGGCAGACCCCACCGACGAGGATAAAGCCTGCGAGGCTTTTGTCCCGAAGAGGTTCGGTGAGGCTTTAACTGCCGACCATGTCGTCCTGGCCAAAGACGATGCCGCAGACAAGCGCGGCGACAAGCATGCACTTGTTGTCCTAGACAGATACACCGGCACCTTTATGGCCTACCCAGCACTACACAAAGACACAGCTACCACAAAGGCATCCTTTCAACAGTTCATCGCCGCGAACGATGAGGTGAAGCATATCTATGCAGACAACTCTGGAGAGCTTCAGAAGGCTTGCCGCCAACTGGGATGGAGACACGACACGAGTACGCCACATCGTCCGCAAACGAATGGATTGTTCGAGCGCATCGTCAAGATTGTCATTCTCGGTACGAGAGCTGTGTTGCATATGTCTGGTCTGGGACACGAATGGTGGAAAGAGGCCATGCAAGCCTTTTGCTGTGGATACAATTTTGTGCATGCATCCACGGGCGTTGCTGCCCTCAATGAGGAGCATGCCGATAAGACAGCTCATGAAATCCGCTTTGGTGAAAGCTTTCCCGGGCACTGCATGCCATTCGGTGCTCGGATCTTCTGGAAATGCATCAACCCCGAGATTAACAACGAGACTGCGAAGTTTAAACAAAATACTCGAGAAGGGTTATTCATGGGTTACCATTTACACTCTGGTGGACGATGGCCAGGTGACTACCTTGTCTTGGACACGGCTACATGCGCCAAGAATCCTGATGTGGAACTGTGTCACGTGCACAGAGTCAAAGACATCTTCATCCCTGATGGCAAGTCCACCTACCCGGTGCAAGAAGGTACTCTACGACATCATAACCCTCAGGCACACGACGAGGTCAAGGCATCTACCTCTCGCCCCTTGGGCGACAAACCAATGCCCGATCCTCCACTTTCCTACCCTAAAGAATGGGATGACCCGTCTATGATGACAACGGAGGACAACGCCGCTGATATCCACGCATCGGCCTCTGAAGTTGCTGCACCAGCGCCGGAGCCCGACTACTGGGAACAGCGCGGATATTGCGTCATCAGACATATTCGTACTCCACGCAAGAAATTGTTCATCCCGACGGATGACGTCATGAACATATCTGTGCCTGTTGATCAACTCGACGTGGCACGAGATTTCAAGACGACATCTAGTTTTGAAGGAGAAAGTGATTTTCGCGATGTTTGGGATGGTGTCAGCGCCAACGACCACAGGGAGTTAAGCGAGCCATGGACAGGCACGGTTCGATTCTATGAGCTTCCAAAAATAACGCCACATGGCAAAATGGTGGTCCGCGGCCGCGAGACACGTATACTACTACACGTCCTGATCACATTCTTCCCGAGCGTTGGAAAACCCTATCTCGTGGACAACAGAAGAAGGAAATCGACTGCGCCGAAGACGTTAAACGAGCTCGTGAGTTTCGTGACCGAGCTGCACTTCAAGTGTGGACAAGACAGGACAAACAGGTCAACAATTTCCGTGCCACTGCAGCTGGCGGACCAACATGGAATACGGTGGAACGAAGGATTACATACGACACTGACAACGGCGCAGTCATCCGTGACGAGAACGTCAAAGGCGTGACGAACAAAGAAATATTGTATGCCAAACTACCTGGTGGGCCACGTGACATTACTACGGTACTGTACTACCGCCAAACACCACAACAGCACGCTGGAGAAGAACGTGCTTTGGTACTTGTGGATAGTGAAGGAACCGACTTTGGGACCATAAACCCGCTCATACGCCAGTTCACCCAGTCGGTAGCAATACCCACTATGCCACGTGAGACGACCTACGCACCGGCACACGGAGACAAAATCCCTGATTCCTCATGGGCACGCCCGGCCCTAGTTACCAGAAGCCTGAGTAAGAAAGAAGTTGCCGCATAACCACGTGCACAGGAAGCCCTACGAAAAGAATGCGAGAGATTGGAAAAGAAACGAACATGGATGTTGGAGGCTGTTGCAGAAAAAACTGATATTGAGTCACAAGCTATTCGCACTGGGACGAAAGTTAATTTCTTCAATATCTTGGAACTATCTTCAGTCAAACACGAAGAACTTCCACCTGATCTACGTAAATTCAAGGGCAGGGTGGTGGTTCAGGGCAATACAGGCAAAGATGAAACTGGTTTGGCCGCCATATTCGCCGACGCCGCTTCCGGTGCTTCGCATATTGAGGCCTCCAAACTTTGCGATGCTACTGCATTATTGCCACAATATGCGGGCGAACAAAGTGATGCACCTGGATCCTACACGCAAGCATTACTATACGGCGACGGACGAATCGATCCAGTTGATACTTGGATTACCATACCTAAACGGCGACAACCGACATCCTGGTCAAAATGCAAGAATCCAGTGTGCCGATTACGATTGGCACTATACGGACACCCTCTCGCAGGTGTCTTTTGGGAACGAAAATGTCGTACATGCTTAGAAAGCGTTGGTTTCGAGCCTATTCCAGGATGGGAGTGTGTATGGATACACAACAAACTGGGACTGATACTTTCAGTATATGTGGACGACTTCAAATCAGCCGGACCAGCTAACAATCTACAAGCTGGCTGGGATTATATCCGCAAAAGCGGTATCGACTTGGATCCACCTGCTCCATACTCACAATATCTTGGCTGTGGACAACAGGCATACGAGGTGCCGCATAATATCTTCGACAAAAGAATGTCTACCATGCGACCTCTGTTGCCCGTGCACAATGATAATGACTATAATACAGCCAAACAAGTTCGTGGAATTCGACATGATATGCTTGGTCTTATTGTTCAGTGCATTGAGCGGTACCTGGAATGCGCTTCCAAGCGCGCCCAGGGACCGGGGTCACGTCGGAAACGATCCGACTCGCCGAGGACTTCGCGATCCAAATCGCCTGCATCCTCCGGGTCGGTCGCCAGACCTACTAACGTGCTCAACGCACGGCCGCGATCATCCAGCCCAGCAAAATCGGTCGATACGACGTCTACTACAACAGATCCCATACCAGTCACATACGGTGACCTACCTGACGCCGAAACCCTTGGCATCGAGGACACCTCCTTCACCGATTCCGATTACTCCGACGAGGGCATCCTTGGCCAGGACGCGGCGAGCGTACTGATGAATATTCTCTACCTGGCACGTTGCTGTCGTTTCGATCTTCTACATCCAGTATTTATGTTAGCCAGAGAAATTTCCAAATGGAATACCACGTGTGATAAACGTCTACATCGATTGATATGCTACATCAAAACGACGCGTACACATTGTTTACACGGATGGATAGGTGATTCGTCAGACAAGTTATCCATCATGCTCTTCACTGACGCCTCGTTCGCCGATTGCATTACATCATCCAAATCCACTACCGGCGTCTTCGCCGCGCTTGTTGGACCCAATACGTTCTTTCCGGTCAACGCTGTGTGTAAGAAACATACGGTTGTGTCGCATTCATTTACAGAATCCGAGATCGTTGCTCTTGACTCAGCACTACGACTGGAAGGACTACCACTACTCTCATTATGGGAAACCGTGGTGGGAGTTGCCAACACATGCAAAGAGAAGAATACTTGCCTGAGCTGCCAGGGGCGCGCCGACACGGCGATGTGTCCGACGTTGGCCGCCAAAAAGAAGCGTGAGCCATCGCCTCGCAAGGCGCCCCCCACACGGGGATCTTCTCCTAGCCGTAGGCAACTACCGCTAAATACGGAGTTACCTACGCCTCCAAAGAGGCGTACAATATCCCATGAGGGCACCGTATTGCACGTGGATCCAGAACCAGCTCAGGAGATTAGTTCTCCCAAAGTGCGTCTTATCGTCCTCGAGGATAATCGGGCCAATTGTCCGAAAGGGACGTACACCAGCACTTCGTCATCTTCATCGTACTCATCGTATCAACCTGGATTGGATCTGCGAGACATGCCAACTCGAACATATCGAGCTCAAATATGTAGGTACAAAAGAGCAGATCGCAGATATGATGACCAAACATTTCGAGCCGAAGAAAGCAGACCGCTGGAGGGACCTCTTGGAACACTCGCTCATCTTTCCCGCTACTCCGGTACAATGTCCTCCAAAGAAACCATGGAGACCACTACGAGGGCCTCGGAGGCCCGACGGTTTACCTCATGTTGCAGAACCTCCAAAACTGGATGGATGCCCGGAAGTATGCAAAATATTACTTACAGAAAAAGAAAGATGGGGCGAGGTAGGATCAGAATGTGGAATGCGGTGCGTTGGACAAGCCAATCACGAGTGCATATGCGCATGCATGTACCACATTGGTGCACCAGCTGCAGCTATTGTTTCGCGCACACCTCGGTCAAGAGCACGTTCCCCGCACGGTAGACATCCCCGCCATCCTCCCTCGCCTCCACAGGATACAGAGAGGTCTAGGACACTCATTATACGTTCATGCCGCAGCAATTTTACGACTCGAGCTACAAAGCTTACAGGCATCCTGTTCGCTGCGTGCGAGGCGAAAATAAGTGAGATCGGTTCTAATCTCGATACCCCCATCCACGAGATGGATCAGGCACAGCCGCTCCACCTCATCGGCTGGCCCATCGGCTGCGACGCTGAGTACGACCCGAACGCCAAGGACGACGACCGCGTGGGCTTCGCGTACCACGCCCAAACTGGTCGCCCTCGTGATCCTGATGATGGATACATATGCGTACATCAACGGCGCGCTGATCGCAGTGCAGATTTTGATCTCCGCGTACCCGACGAATCCACTATTCGAGAAGTTGCCCGCTCTGCGTCCGCCGACGTCAAGAGTTGGATCAGCGAAGCTGGTGGATCAGTCGGCGGCTACGCCAACTACGAGTACAGCACGTTTACGGCTACCCCATGGCTGTCTTTCACGAGGGTTATGTGCATGCTTTCCAGCCTCTTCGCTCGTAACCCGTCTGTACAAGAAAGTGTTTGTGGTTTACATGATCGTTTGAACGCAGTGATCCCAGGAGCGCACCGCAAGTGCCCGCCAATGGACCTTACGACGATGATATTGAAGACGGAGTGGATGATGATTCGCAATGCTTGGTCCAAAATTGGCAGTGCAGTACTGGGACAATATGCCGAGGACAGCGTTCAGGAGACAAAACACTACTATGGAAATTGTATTTGTGCACCCTCTGATGTATACAGCAATGGATTGACAACTCCATGTTATGCTCCTAAACTTGAGCGTGTAGCGATCAAGTTACACACACGCCCACCTGGCTTAGCCAGGACATCAGATACATCGGGACACATCGGCCACATTGTTGAGGATAATTTGGCCACCGACATGCGAGCATTTTCCGACATTAACCAGACAAGCAAATTTCGCCGCAAGCTCAGCACATGGTTGACTGCGCGCGGAGGCTTCGGAGGTATCGGATCATGCTCCAAGACGGTGGCAACACCATCCGATCGCCCAGAAGGCTGGGAGGCAATATCAGAGCACGACGAGAATATGACAAGCACCTATCGTTGGTAACCATACAACGAGGGCAATGTCTTCTTTGGCGAAGCCCCCGATGAGATTGACCCTGGTCTTACTCCTGGTGCTGATATTGACCCACTCGAGCTGGAACAAGCAAAGTACAGCGCTTTCTGTGGTGGTCGTTTGGTTTCTACTCGTCTTTCAGATAATGGGTGGTGTTCCTTGTACAAGAAGATCTGGGACTACTCTTGCATCGCGCCTTCGGTCCATCAGGGCGCGCAAACAAATGGACCAACTTGTACACCGATTCAACATGGATTATGCACCCCAAGAAAGGGGCCAAGGGTGCAAAGCACAAGATGTACCCAAGCTACGGCATTGACGAGCCCAACAATTCACAGAAGCGAGAAGATCTCGCCAAAGTATCAAATGTTGCTCTTGTGCCGTTATTTATGCCGTGCCTCAATCGCGCGGAATACATGGGTGGCGCTACCCTCGAGCACTTGTCGACCACCATCCGCGACGACACCATGATGTGGGCATTCTCCTTTGGCAATTATAAAGAATGGTTCAGGCAGAACGACGCGCCGATCGGCCAAGATTGCATTCAATTGCCAGAGGCTGGTGGATGCACCCGCTATGGCATGGAAGAGCTGCGTAACCAGCGTACGCAGACACAGGAGAGCCGTACCACAGCTATTCTCAACAACCAGTTTGAGTCCACCCTCGAGCAGCGCAACATGATCAAGACGATCCGCGAGGCCAGAGGCCTCCTGTTACACAGCGACAATGTCTCCATCAAAAGGTGGCGTGAGTTAAACGAGGTCATCTGGAGTTACTGGGCCAATGATTTTCCTGCACATGTGAAACAAAGACACTATTGCAGGGGCCTCAATGCCATGGTGGTATGGAGCGCGAATGACATCGCATGTGCCAACCTCGGACAGAACACCGTGGACATGCGTCGCCACCAGGATCGCGCACCTACTGCCGTACGTGAGCTCCAGAAAATGGAATGTGAGGGTGGCGTCCCGACGCTCATGCCAGTACACGTGCAAGTGGATGTATCACGTTTTGTCGATGTGATGCAGTATTTCCGTTGCCCCACGGTCATGGGGCTTGGCAAAGCAGCACAGTGGGGCGTACACCCGAATTTTGATTACCACACGGACGATCTGATCAGGATTCTGCAAAATCGTGGTATTACGGTTCTTCCATCAGACCACTGGAATGAAACGTACGATAGAACCACCCCGCAGGCTTGGCATGCAAAACAGAACAACCATAACATGGCGATGTTTACGACACAGTTCTGCGACGCAGTATGCTATCGTTATTTCTGCGCTTTGATCCAGTCACTGCCCTCTCAGCCGTATCCATTCAGGCCGCCCATGCTGACTCCCGTCACGGACGAGCAGGCCCGCACACAGGCCAAGGAGTTCATGGCGGCTCTCGACTTCAGAGAGAGGATGACAAACGAATGGAAGAGAGACCTCAGCCTCACGACGCTGATGACACAGGCGGCAGGCGAGATGGCTCATTGTGCGTGGATGGCATCATGTGCCGATGGTACGCTGCCGGCATCGCTGCCTGCTAACGCAGGCGACACAAGCGTACCTATTCCTGGAATTCCGATACGGACACCAGCACTTGATCCTCGCGAGCCGAACAAGGCTATTCCTGAAAATGATCCATTTGGTCTTGCATACGACGACTTATTCCAGTACCTCTTACTGTTGATCAACGACTACCCTGGGGCATGGGCATCCTGGGATTCAGTCGAGAAACAAGAGCTCCTCCACCCCAAGATCATTAAAACGGTTGAAGATGCACATGCTGTTACTTGGGTTGTGTTTGAGCAGTTTCTACAACAGATTACCGACTTGGATGGAGACGATAACGCGACCAGATCACGACTCATTGCAGAAACCAACAGGTTGACATCTCACTGTATCGGCCCTGCTGCCGACAACGAACAGACCATCGAAGCATGCAAAACATTCTTCAGACAGAATGCACTGGATCGCGTGGCACTGGGATGCGATCCTGATGTTCCGACTTCCGTGTGGCGCGCGGCGGCCGATGCGGAACAGCCAGCACCACCGGGCCCATTGCTTGAACCACTGCAACTTGGCCCGCAATCGATAGCCGTGCCAAAGTCATCGACTCCTGGACCACCCCTACACCATACGCCAGCAGACCAACAGCCAGCAGTTCAGCTCCCGAAAGCCGAGGCAGTACCGATCCCAGACGACGGCACTGACCTAGATGCTATGGAGCTGGAGACAACTCCTGCCGACGAGGACTCTCCTCCGCACGAGATGAATTTATTGTCATGGCAGGGCAGCTGCGAGCGTTCTATGTACGAGGACATCAGCCAGGTCGGGATGTTCGATAACGCATGCACTATTCGAGAGTGGAAGCTGCAAGCAGGCATCAAGGGCGACCATCCATACGTTTGTCCAGTCTTGCGGGGTACATCCGCGGTCAATAGATTCGCTTGCCTGCAAGACGACGAATGGTTCGACCAACTGCAACATGACGATTGTGTGATTGCTCATGCTCCTGATGTTGCACAGTCTGGTTGCTTTCCAGAATGGAAGTGGATATCGTTACCAAATTACGACGACGTACGTTATGGTCCTGAGTTGCTTGATGAGTGGCTGGGAGAACCCAAATACATGAGCAAATACATCACGACGATGTTACGCCACGAGATCCACTACAATAAGTTCTATATCAATCAATTTCACGATAGACGTACCAACATTTGGACGAAGACAACAGGTCGTGAATGGAATATTCCAAGTAGTTGGAAATCCTTTCAGGAGATGGTCCAATGGAAATTCGGTGAACGTAAAAACCACAACGGACCATCCATGGACGCGGCCATGTCGCACTTCAAGAAAGATGGTGAGAAAGATGGGTATACCGATTGGAACGATTATTACCCGATCTTCATCTTTCGTGCGTTCCAGAAACATATTGACCCGCAGAAAAGATTGTATCGATATATACGCCAAACCAATCCCCGAGGGAGGTGATCCCAGCTGTTTCGATTGGAACGGCGTTATCGCTGTTCGATGTGTTGGAGGCCACAGTTGCGTCAACCCACTTTCCAAACCATGGAACATGGGCTGGGAGAGCCTACCATGGACAGACGTAAAATACCTCCACCATGGCGCGACTTTCCGTGCTTGGCGCAACATCCTCAAGACAGGGATCATTCCAGGCTGCGTCGATCCATCTTCTCAAAGAGACACGCATCATAAACCATCACAACGCACGGAGGCATTCTTCAGTTCCAGCACATATACACTGTCCTGAAGAATCCCCACACCTCGGTAGAGTCATACAAGTTTAATCACTACAAGAACGAGGTCGAGTTGGTGATCAACATGGAGATCGCCAAAAAAACTGGTTGCAGATTTTGGTTGGGCGCTCAAGGCGCTATTATGACAGAGGACGTGGTTCCAGCAGCGGCAGTCATTGCAATTCGCCGTCTCCAACCGCGCCACGTGCACGGCCAGCAGATATGGCCGGAGGGCCCTTCCTGGGACTATCCGCCATTGGCCGCGAGACAACCATTGAGCAAGTACGAGATTTGCGCTTATCTTCCTGGAGAGGAGTTCATCGATAACCCCCCTGGGATTACACCAGCCAACGTGGATCACGACATGGATCAGCAGCCAAGGACGCCGTCAGCATCAGCATCTTCGGCTCAGCGACCGATTGCCCCTCAGCTGGGGGCAGCCCCTGCCGGCCGCATCTCCGGCGCCGACGCCTTGGGCGAACAAATGGTCCGTGCTATGATCGACGACATCGACCACGCAACAGAATATCAAGAACGGTTAATTGCTATGTCATACTGCCGAGAGGCTCTTCGACCCATTACATCAAAGATTACACAAAAAGATTGGGATCGTCGGCCTACATTTAATGATGTTTGCATGGGGGACTTCATTGTCACCAAATTGGGGATCTACCAATTGTTATCATTACGACAATCACTACCCCAAGGGCAATCACAAAACCAAGGTCCTCATGAACAAGGGCCACCTATACGGCCCAATCATTCATTTCGGAGTCTTTGACAAGTTCTTTGCGGTAGAAATACCTATCCTCAACTACGGTTTACGATGGGTAAACCTGTGGTACAGTGACAAAAGCATGCCTCTCTCAAGGGCGTTGTCTTTGCTTTACCAATTCGTGCTGACAAATATTCCATTGACCCGACAAATATGAATACTGCCCTGGAAGGACCATCCTCATGCCGTGACAAAATACTTCAGCACAAAACAGATGGTGATCTGCCATATCTCGGTATGCCGAGCATTTATAAGCCACGTATTCCACGTGCACCGACCAGACGGCCCGCTCCTCGGACACCCGATCCCGAAGAGCTGGTGGCCACACCTGCCGAGGATACCGCTCCCGCGGACGATGGACCCCAACAAACGGCAGGCCAATCGGACGAACCTCTGGTTACCGTTATTGTGGATATATCAAACATACCACTTACTGCCGAAGAAAAAGCGGCACATGATAATATGAAAACAGATCTATCAGCAGAGATCCAAGCAGATGGGCACGTCGACGCGAGCATCCTCGACAACGTTATTGACCCGCCAGAAGACTTCCTCGATCACCCCGACTACGACCAAGAGGATCACACAAGGTGGACCAGACAATCATACGACCACAGCATATACCGCTGGGTGTCGGAGCTTTTGGTAGGCTCACCTATGATAAAGATGAAGCAAATCATTGAGGTGCACACTGGCGTGTACAGAGTTGTGGTGGATAGAGCACAGTCATACTTACAATTTGACGTTCAATTCGGATCCAAAGCATGGAACGCAGAGAAATACTATTTGGATTATAATCATACCCACAAATGGGCACGTGACTTACCGATTTGCAGTGCAGATCGCTTCTTCGAAAAGTTGGTACACTACCTGGACCCAGGGGCCATCGAGGAGTCGACTACAGGAGTCTTTCAATGGATCTCCAAAGTGTATCAAAACATATTGCTGGACAGTATTGCGGAGCTCCGTGACTTCACAAAATATGCTATCCATCAGAATCATCCCGTACTCTAGACGTTGCGTGATCTATTTGCACATTGCATCCATACAATCGGCAATCCAGGCTTCCCCGTATGGACGGAGCTGGTGGAAACACCTGCCGCGCCACGTGACCCAGGCGCGGAGCAGGACATTCCCCAGGACCCAGGCAGCATCGCATCCGCAGCTCCTGATCAAGAAACCATGGTACGGATCATAGCCGAGCAGGCGGGAGTCAACCGCGAGGAGGGCGACAGCGAGTCCGCCTTGCAAGAGGAGGCTCGCCGTTTTCGTACAGAAAACGTATGCCATGGTGATGCTGAGGATGCGGACAACGACACGACAGAGCGCATAGGACTGCCAGGGGAAACATTGTCTAGGACCGAGATCGAGGGAATGAGTAGATCAATCGCTTCCCGACCGAATGCTGAGGTCGACCGCGATGCCATGGATCAGATCGGCCGCAGCCTCGCTCGTGGTCAGGCGACCCAATGGGGATCCCGTGAGCATCTCACGATCGACGGAGCCCCAGAAACTATCCAGCATGATATCGCGCGATGTCGGAATTGCGATCGCATCTTATCCCTCGGGATCGTTACAAATGATGGTGCCCTTTGTGACATCTGCTGGCAGTGCACTGTATCTGTAGGTGCTACGGGTAAAAGTACAGCCGCCCAGAGCGACCTAGCATACCTCCAGAAGCTGACCCACTGGATCAGGATGACGCTCTCCCAGGATGACATCGCGAGGTACATGAGAGACGGAGCGCAAGTCATCATGACGGGTAAGCGTTCATTTCCAGGCAATGAGAAAGATGCGCTGAGGAGAATGGCCAATTCCGCTAGGAAGAGGTATCAGAAGTGGGTCGACTCTGGCCGCCCTCCTGCGCACGAGTGCAGGCTGATGGGCGAAGCTGAAGACGACAGACCTCTGTACCATCCATATGCCAATCTCGTTCAGCGTTTTCTCAACGATTAGAAGTTCCACCGCCAAATGACAGGCGCTCGCGTTAACGTGGGCAAGAAGGCCTGGACCGTTGAGGACATGCGTGATGCATGTGAGATCCTCGAGACCAGCATCAGGACAGGCCAAGCTGGTCGGAAGAAATGGTGGTTGAACGAAGGCAGACTCGACAGACGCACGCGGCAGGCTCGCGGACTTGTCACGATTGCCCTCCCCAGGGGGGGTGGCTCCCGTGAGAAAGTCACGCAGCGCAAGCTTGCCGCGCTTGCTCACGAATTGTTGGGTTCTGCCTTGGGCACCACCGACCAGAGGGGGGTTGATTCAGGGGTGAGAACCGATCCGATCGAACCTGATACACACGCCCAACACTCTGATGATGCCATGGGGCCGCGCCATCCGCCGCCGCCGCGCCCTGCCCCTGGCGACGCTGCACGGTCTAGCGCCTCTGGCGCGGATGACCACGCGCTCGCGGGGCCGCGCGGCACTGCAGCGCAGCGGCAGGATAGCGATGACAGCTACAGACCTCGCGCCAAGAGGGCGCGTACGACAGACTACGCCGCCTGGCGGCGCGACGACCTAGAGGACAGCCATTGGGGCCTCAGGTACTGGAGCTACTACATCAACTGCTGGATCTACATCGCGCTCAACAACGACGAGTTCGTATACATTCGCGACATCCAGTACAACAAGTGGTTTCGCCACTGGATCCCGAGGACATCTTGGGAGACGTTCACGACGAGCTACGCGACATACGATGGCCACGGGATGTGGGGCCGCAGGTTCTACGAGAACGGCAGCGCGTAGTGAGTCGGCCGCAAGGCCCACCGCTCGAAAGGCTTGAACTTCATTATGATACAAGTTCGCCTCGAGCGGTGGCTATCATATACTTCTAGGCCTAGGCGACTTCGCTATACAACGCAAGTGTCCACACATGCACACATCTTGTGCGATAACCAAGGCAGCCTCCCAAGGGGCAACGCCAACGGGAGTCGCCATATAGAGAATTTACATACATGCAACTTATCGTGTTCATCAACGCGACCTTTCGTCTGGCCAGACATTTGCTTTGATATATAGATGCGTTTCGTAGCACGATCGTTTTCATCAACGCGATCTCAGCATGCATATTCTTTAGTGTCTAGCCCCATTGCGTTGAGAATGATCTGACAGCTGGTGGCAACACCTGCCTCGCATGGGCGAGGCAGATTACAAGTTGCTTTAACTTGCTCAGATCCTATTTCTCCGCCCACCCGTGTCTCATTCTTCTCCGCCCTCGAGTGCCGAAGCGTTTTGGGGGGCTGCCGAGGGGGAAGCGTGCTTGGCGGGGGGGGTGGCAGCTGAGGCCGAGGGGGCAGCCAAAGCGTGCTTGGCGAAGAAATAGGGACCCTGGGTGTTCCTTCTTACCTTACCTTGCAGCTGAGGCTATACTGACTTTGCGCTCAGCTGCCTGCAGGCCTGAGGATTGAAGGAGTAAAAGGGTGACGGATTCTTTTCCTCTGTTCCCGAGTCCTGCCCTCACGGGCGGGATTCGGGACGGGGGGTGTGAATAGAATCCGTGTACTACCCTCATATATACTCCATATCCTCACCTCTCCTGCGCCTGGCCGTTTGGGCTCAGGTATTGGGGCGGATCGATCATACCTTTGATCGTGCAGGAGGGAAAGACATCCATCTATCCCTCCTTCCCTCTACCAACGGATCAGGGGTTCTGTACCCTTGTACTTCAAACCCATGCACAGCGACGCGGGATATTGCGGGGGATGGCGGATATGGTCCTTCTCGTCCTCCTGCTGATCCTCCTCCTCCTCCTCCGCATTCTCATCCCGCGCCTGCGCGCGCGAGCAGGGTGCGGGCAGTCCGCGCGCAAGGCCGACGCTTTTTGTTGTTGTTCTTGTTGTTGTTGATGTTGTTGTTGTTGTTGTTGTTGCTGTTGTTGCTGCTGTTGTTGTTGTTGTTGTTGTTACTGTTGTTGTTGTTGTTGCTGTTGTTGCTGCTGCTGTTGATGTTGTTGATGTTATTGTTGATGTTGTTGTTGTTGTCGTTGTCGTTGTCGTCGTTGTTGTTGTTGTTGTTGTTGTTGTTGTTGTTGTTTTTGTTGTTGTTGTTGTTGTTGTTGTTGTGTTTCTTATTCATTTTTTTCTGAATTCCTTTTCCAGCGAACCGTTTCCACCCGCACCGCCGTTCAGCTGATGATGCTGGCGGGAGCCAAGAAAACACGAGACTTCAGCGTGAATGCAACATTCCGAAGATCCGCGAACATTGGTTGTTTTTTCTGTCGTTGTGTTCGCCCCTGTGCGCTGCTGTCCCCTTCCTCCTCCTCCTCGTCCTTTGTCGACGCTATCGCGTTAAGCGAGCTTCGTACATCGGTGGGGTATTGGTGGAGTGTTTGCGGCCTGGGAAAACGTTTGGAGATCCGTGTTGATTTCTTGGATCATCGTTTGACCCCCCCTGGCGGCGCCTCTGGCGCCCCCCCAGGCGCCCTCCGCGCGCCAAGGAGGGGGGGCTGGTGCCGACCCAATACATTCGCGCGGACCTCCTAGGGTTGATGTCTATGCTGTGAAGTATTATTTTAGGGACGGAGGTATGGACGCATGCGTGGAGACTCCGCATCCAAGAAATCCACGCGGTCTTTCGAAGGTTTATGTCAATGCCAATTCCTCTTCTCGGGACGGAGGTAGGGATCCATGTGTGGAGGCGCCGCTCGCGCGTGCACGCGCGCACCGCGCGCACGGCTTCCTCCTGCGCGCCGATGAGGTGCAGTGGACGGTCCGCGTGGTGCGGAGGCGGGGGTACGCTACGTAAGCTTCCAGACTGGGCGCCTCGGGTCATGATCGGCGGGGGATGGGTGGGGGGCGCGCGTTTGTCGTGCGCTGGTGCTTCTGACTCCCGCAGCGACGGCTGCGAGTCTGCAGTTCGCGACGTAGTTGCCAAGACAGCTGGCGCGGGAGGACTCTGGACCTTTGTTCGCACACCGGAGCCGCCCGCGGCTATGCTGTCCGAGCTATGTACGCGGCTGTCCAGTACTTCTGCATCCTCGGCCTGGGCTGTCGGCTCCATGGTCCCACTGGCCGGCGCGGGCCAGGAAAGTGCCCGCGGGCTTGCCCGAGCGTCCGCGCCTGTTGGGGAGTGAACGGCGTCGTTTTTGGCTGCCGCTGCCCCTCACTGCTCTGAGGTCTTGCTTGGGATATCCAGAATCAAACCGATTGGCGGCGCCATACCCGTACGAGCACAGGACTGGCTTTGAACGGATTTGCAAATGAGGAGCGTCGACGCACAGCACGCCGTCGGCTCGCGGTCGCCTCTGCGACCGCGCAGTCGAGGCGACACGGGCAGTGCCTCTGCACCGCCTCGTGGCCGCCCTGACCGCCGGCGAAGGCTCTCCCACCTAGTTGAATATCTGCGGCGTGCTCGCTGGACTGGGTGAGGGCCAGCCAGAAAACAGAGATGCAGGGAGGGGGGAAGGAGGAGAAAGAATACCGTCGGCAAGCGCTTCTGCATGTCTACCTCTGTGAGACACTGTCCAACATCAGAGCGCCAGTGCCATTGCGACACTTTGCCGTTTTTTTTATGGGGAGGCGCACGCTCTCAGCGCCGGCGGCGCTTGGGTCCCTTGGCCTCGCCGCCTTTGAAGACAATGGCTTCGATGGACTTCGCAGCCTGGCTCCGCGGCGCATGGTCCCAGTCCAACGTAATCGCTCCTGCCTGAAGGCAACGGTTCTCACGCAAGGTCTCAAAGCTGCGCATGATCCATGGAGTTGCACGCGAAGATCCACTTGTGGATTTCGGCCCCCTCGGAATCTGTAGTCTCGATCCTGAAGCACCGGGTAGCCGCGAACCTCTTATTCATGTCCCGGGCCCTGCCCGCCGCCACGACGATCGTCGCCAAGGCCTCGAGAGTCTTCTCTGGCTTCTCGCCCTGGGCCGCCGCGGCATCGACCTCCTGTTTCTTCTGCTGGTAGGCCACCTCGACATAGTGGTCCACGCTTCGGAGCATGGCGTCTGGCCTCTTCCCCGACGGGTGCCCTGTGTACGTTTCGTTCCTCTCCTGGGCCTGGTCCTTTGTGGTTTTGCCGCGTGCGTTGTAATCCTAGATGGCCGACCCGAGGCTCTTCGTGATTGATCACGACGTTCTCGTCCATGAGGTTGCCCCTGATGTGGTCCTCGTGCTGCAGCAGGAGGCGGCTCATCAGCCTGTTGAGCTTCATCAACTCGGTGGTGTCGTCCGCGGCCTCGGCAGGGCGTCGGTTGTCCGGGCGGGCGGCTACCAGCGCGGCCCCGAGCTCCCCGAACATGGCGGGCAGCAGGCAGTGGTGTTGGCGCTAGAAGGGCCGCTGGAGGCTGCGATGGACCTTGAGCCTGAGAACCTGCACGAAGGCGAACTGGTTGAACACTAGGCGCGGCCTGGGAACCTTGGGGCGGCCCTCCCACTTGTGGTTGCTGTGGGCCTGTGCGTCCTCCGCCTCCTCCTTTTCCGCCTCCTCCGCCGCCGCCGCCTGGGGATTGGACCTCGTCGCCACGGCATCGATTTCGCCGAACGTACTTGATGAGCGAATCTTTGCGGGAGAACGTAGCGAGACATCTGTGACATTGGGGCTTCAAGATGAAGTCGGTTGGGATCGAAAACGGGTTGGCGTCGACATCGTGCGCCTCTTTCTGGTGGATGGCGAGGCCCTTGGGCCCCCTGTACTTCTTGCCGCAGATGTTGCACTCTACGAGCGGGGCATTTCGTGCGAAGTGGCTGTTTGGTCGCCGTCTGTTGGAGCGACGTAGCTGAGTAGTCGCGTGGTGGTGATGCGAGGGACTGCATGGAACCATTGCAACAACGGGCGCGTCACCGTCGGCGCGTCGTCGAGGTTGTAGGTCTGCGCGGCTCGTAGCTGTTCTTCTCTAGACAGGGTGCTCACAACGACTGGATGTCGTGCTGGAGCTGCTTGAGGCGTGCTGTTGGTTCTGTGCTGGCGGGGCTCTCGAAGGAGAGGCGCCCGAAGATGGTGGTGCGCACGGCCAGCGTAGGGTCGTAGTTCGGCGGGGTCTCCGAGAGGCCTGGGGCGACGACGTGCTGTCACCAACGGACGCGGCGTTCCTGGAGCGTGCTGGCGACGGTGGGAATCCGGCATTTGCGGCGGACGTCGTAGTTACTCAAGTGCGTGGTATGCGCTGGCTGCCGGAGGACATGTTTGAGTTTAGATGTCTGCTAACGCTCCAGTCTCCTGAGTTCTCCTTTGTTCAGGGGGGCGACCTCGAGTGCATAGAGCGCCGCAGAGCGGACGAGGGTGACCCAGATGTGAACGCGGAGGGCGAGGCCGTAGATCCCCTTGAACGCGCGGGCCGTAAGACGGCCATGATTGGTGTTGGCCGAGGCGAGGCGATTGGTGATTTCGCCCTGATACGAGCCGTCTGGACGTATCCGGGCGCCTAGGTACTTCACCGACTTGGAGGCTTTGATCGCATGCGGCTTGAGCACTGGGCGACACATCGGGCCGCGGTCGGAAGATTCTCCAGGCGGCTGCGGCCGGCTCTTGGTGCGCAGGCGACGGCGGCGCGCTGGCTCGGCGGCTGTCTGCGCAGGGGTCGGTGGGGTCAGCTCGCACGGCTGCATGTTGATGCCAGTGGTGTTAGCCCGGATGCGCTTCTCGAGGTGGCGCATTCCGATTCCCTTGGCCTGGAGGAGGAGCTCCGTCTTAGGGATATTAACTTTCATGCCACCTTCCGTGGCGACCTGGGTGAGAAAGTCAAGGAAACGGCTGACCTGGTCGAAGTCCGCGCAGATGGTGAGCGCGATGAGGTCATCGACAAATTTCACCTGCGAGACGTCGAGTTCAGAGCAACAGTCCCGATTTAGCGAGGGAGGTTGGTGGTGCTTGTACGTGGAGAAGGCTGGGTCGTAGATGACGTGAATCGGCTCGAAGTGGGCCTCATGCGAGCGTTGCGCAATGTCTGAGGTGATGGCGTCGTAGAGATAGATAAATAGCGCAGGGCCTTCAACTGACCCTTGGCGGACGCCTTTGCCCACCACGAGTTTCTTCCGTGGCCGATTGGTGCGGGCGTCATGGATGATGTAGCACGTGCCGTCATGGAGCCCCTCGACTGCCAGTTTGACCTTGTGCGCGATAACGGGCTTTTCGAGTTGCGCCCGTATGGCCTGGCGGTCGAGGAGGTCGAAAGCCTTCTCCAAATCGATGAGGCACGCCGCGAGGATGCGGCCTGGCTGCTTGGAGAGGGCGCGGCAGTCCTTCCACCGGCGCAGCACCTCATCAACCAAGGCGATCGCATCTTCGTGCTGCGCTGCGGGAGAGCCTCGTACTGCTTGGCAGATACCTTCGAACGTAATTCGCGCAAGGCTGGCATGCATGTAATGTCGACGTACGCCTTGCCAGCATGGCCGATGATATTGATTGTGCGGTAGTGGTCCTTCGCGGAGCTGCCATCTCCCTTGGGCTTGCGGAGGCTAGCTGTCTCGCCGTGGACCGCCGTCCCTGGCAGGCGCGGAAGGCGCCCGTGACGGCGTCGGCCATGGCGTTGGACTTCAGAACTATCTTCCAAATCTCTGCCACTGCACCCTCCGAGGCACCTGTAGGGTTGTCGCCCGTAGCTGGCGGGCGCTCTTTCAAGACAGGTCCCGCCTTATGGTTCGGGAGCCCGTTGAAAACAGCACGGGCATCCGACGAGGTGAGTTCCGGGCACCAGTGCTGGCTGGATCGACTATGATAGGATCCAGTCTTGGGCGGATGAGTCTTGGGCTGATGAGCTCGTTGTAGAGAGACTGGCTGTAGAGCCGGGCGGCCGCGCGAGCGATGGCGGCGGCCTCGGGCCGGCAATGGGCGGCAGATACGACGCGACGGTCGACTACGAGGACAGTAAAGAGAATGGAGAAATGCAAGGATACTACGTACATGTATCTCGTCATCAGAGGGTCACTGACCGTGCCAAAACTTGGCATTGGTTTAGTTTGAACGACTACAACGACAAGTTTAAACGTGATTCTGGGATGCCGAGTACCTTGCCAGAGCCTCCGCCGCCGCCTACGCCGAAGGCGAGGCCGCGCGAGAAGGGCCAGGGCAAGAGTCAGCCAAACAGCTGGAATTCAAGCAGAAGAGAAGATAGACATGATAATTACTCCAGGGATCAGTACCAGTTGAACTGGAGTAACAGAGACACGTGGGATGATTTTCGTGAATGGAGGAATCACTGGCAGAGGTGACGCACTACAAGAAGAACCAGTACGACCTAGTCGATGCTGGTCCAAACTGCATCATGGAGCGGGTGCACCAGGTGTGCGCGGGCATTGTGGCCTGAGCTGGGAAATATTAGTTTACGCGGGGAACGTCGGGTTACTTCGGCCCTCCGCCCCCTGGCAACCACCGTTGAGCGGTAAAATGCTTTTTGGGTTCGCTCCGGTGGCTGTACATATGTACCGGCCAGGTGGGTTGGGGGTCGGGGCGGCTCTACGGACCCCGCCGCGGGGGGAGGCAATGCACCCCTTCCGCACCACCATCCTCTTGTCCTGCCTGCTCCTTTGCCTTGCGTGCACTGTCCGATGTACTGACTGCTTCTCTCCCGCAGCTGCAACTTTGGCTCTAGAGAAACGCAAAAGGAGCGAGCCTGCGGCGCGCGCGCGCGTGCGTCGGCCGGCGGGCCGGCCTTCTCCCTTCACTGTTACCCTATTGTATGCTTGACGGCATTTTCCCTTCTTCCCCATGTCATCTGCGGAGCCCACTGACCATGATATAATATCGGGACAGCTTGCAGGGATTATGAATATCCAGGCAAAAGACAGAGAGCTCGAACAAAAGTAAGTCTGCGTAGCCGTTTAGTTTGTCAGAGGTCAGCGCGAATGTCCTGGATCGGCGCATTGGAAAACGTACGGGTGGAGGGGGGCAGGTGGGCGGATGCGACGACAGGAGAGGGAAGGGGGCTGGAATTGGAGTTGGAGTTGGAGTTTGATTCCAAATTCCACGACGTGGTCTTACCAACGCTTCTCCAAGACCGCTAGTAGGCCTTAGGTTTTACTTCCCGTTCTACAGACCTTAGCCTTGTGAGAAGACGGGTGGAGGGATGGAAGACCGATGGAGGACGTATCCCTGTGAGAAGACGGGCGGAGGGATGGATGACCGATGGAGGGGGTGGGATGATCGGGAAAGGAAGAGGAGAAGAGGGAGGATGCTGATGATGAGGATATGGATGAGGATGAGGGGTCGGAGGATGCGGAGGAGGAGGACGAGGAGGAGGAGGCGGAGGAGGAGGAGGAGGAAGAGGAGGAGGAGGCGGAGGAGGACGAAGACGAGGAAGAGGATGAGGAGGATGAGAACCAGGAGGTGGAACACGCGGAGGAGGAGGAGGCGGAGGAGGAGGAGGTTGAGGCGGAGGAGGAGGCGGAGGATGATGAGGAGGAGGAGGAGCATAAGGAGAAGGATAAGGAGAAGGATAATAATAAGGATACGGATAAGGATATGGATGCCATGGATGAGGAAACTGTTGAGGATCAGGAGAAGGAGGAGGAGGAGAAGGAGAAGGAAAAGTAAAAGGAGGAAAAGGCGGAGGAGGAGGAGGAGGAGGGGGAGGACATGGAGTGTGGGTTTGCAGGACAGCCAGATCCAGCTGATAAAGAACTTCGACATCACGCACAAGGCCAGCTGTCCGCAGAGCCCACCCCAGCTGCGGGTGGTCCTGTTGGGAGGTGTCCCGTCTCTTCTGCCAGAGGCTTGTTCGGAGACATTTCGGGGGTTTGTTGTGCGATCCTGTCTGCCTGCGCTTGTCACTCCCTGTCCTCAGCGTCCTGTCCCCCCTGCATCTTTTCGTCCCATGTGGACCCCCCCCCCCGGCGGCGCTTCTGGCACCGACCCCGGCGCGCTCCCGCGCGCCACGGAGCGCCCAGGAGGATGAAGAGTTTGATGGGGGAGGAGGAGAAGGAAGGCGGAAGGGACGGAGATGATGAAAGGATAATGATATGGATTAGGAAGGGTCCTGATGATGATGCTGATGCCGATGCTGATGCTGATGCTGATGATGATGCTGATGATGATGCTGATGAGGATAAGTAAGGATGAGTATGATGATGCTGATGATGCTGATAATGCTGATGATGTTGATGATGAGGAGGAGGAGGAGGCGGAGGAGGAGGCGGAGGAGGAGTGTAAACATCGATCACAATATCCTTCTGACAAGCACTTGATGCAAGCACAAGATGAGATGGAATCGCAATCTTTATTCTGTACTCAGACCAAACGCGAGTAGGTGCGTCCACCCTCCCGCCCAGCTTGTGAGCCACAACGGTTGCGGGCGAGAGGAATACTGCACACAGCACGAGCGAGCGAGAGCAGCAACAGCAGAGTTAATTCTCATTACCATCCTAAATCTCACATCCCTGCCTACCTGATTTCCACAGGAAGAACGTTGCTAAAGAATGCGTAGCATTATTCTGCAGCCACCTTCGGTAATATTCAGGGATCTTCTCGTCGGCTCGACCGGCCAAACCGCCGCCCGTGCACCGAGCAACAGATATCAAGATATCACACCTTTATCCGTAAGGGCTTCGCCCCCTGCCGCCGGCCCCCTCTCTCGGAGAATGGGCCATGGAAGAGCTAAGTCATGAGGCCTTGGCGCTGTCGTGAAGCAGTATCGAAACTTCATGCGAAGCCGATTCGCAATCAGCAAAACCAACTGATCACAAGAGGGGTTACCACACCTGGCGATTGGTAAGACGTGTATGGTTTACGGGCTTGGTTACCACACCTTGCGATTAAAGGGCCGAGGGAGTTCTCGCAGTTTGGGTTACCACGCCTTGCGATGGATGTGCGTGAAGGGTGGCACCGAATTTCAGAAATGTGCCAAATCCCCTGTGTTTTTGGACCCTGACCCCGCGGATCTGCGTAAGGGGTGGCGCCGAATTTCAGAGATGTGGCAAATCCCTGTGTTTTTGGACCCTGACCCCGCGGATCTGCGTGAGGGGTGGCACCGAATTTCAGAAATGTGGCAAATTCCTTGTGTTTTTGGACCCTGACCCCGCGGATCTGCGTGAGGGGTGGCACCGAATTTCAGAAATGTGGCAAATCCCATGTGTTTTTGGACCCTGACCCCGCGGATCTGCGTGAGGGGTGGCACCGAATTTCAGAAATGTGGCAAATCCCTGTGTTTTTGGACCCTGACCCCGCGGATCTGCGTGAGGGGTGGCACCGAATTTCAGAAATGTGGCAAATCCCTTGTGTTTTTGGACCCTGACCCCGCGGATCTGCGTGAGGGGTGGCACCGAATTTCAGAAATGTGGCAAATCCCTGTGTTTTTGGACCCTGACCCCGCGGATCTGCGTGAGGGGTGGCACCGAATTTCAGAAATGTGGCAAATCCCTTGTGTTTTTGGACCCTGACCCCGCGGATCTGCGTGAGGGGTGGCACCGAATTTCAGAAATGTGGCAAATCCCCTGTGTTTTTGGACCCTGACCCCGCGGATCTGCGTGAGGGGTGTCGATATCGAGCTCCCCCAGCAATTCAGACAACGCGCCCAGGGGGTGCTAAATTTCCCGTTTGGGCCTCCCCCCCCCTCGCGCGGTCAATCAACTAGTTACAGTAACTTTTTTTTTTTTTTTTGCCGCCAGCAATGCATGTGCGGCAGCTCCCCTCTGGCCCCTCGGGCCCGCAGGGCGCGCCGCCCGGGGCAGGCGGACCGCCCCCCGCGCCCTCGCCGCCGCCGCGGTGCGCTCAGCCGAAGAGGTCGAAGTCCACGTCCTCCTCCTCCTCCTCCACGGCCGCGGCCTTCTTCTCCTCCGCGGGCGCTGCGGTGGGAGCGCTCTTGGTCATGACGGTGTCCTCTGCGGTCGCCTCCTGCACTGCTGGCGCCGGCTCCTCTCCCTCCGCCTCGTCGCTGTCGTCCTGGCCGCCTCCTCCGGGCACCCTCAGCGCCTCTGTTGCTTCTTCATGGTCTCGTCGTCGCTCTCCTGCCGCTGCTGCTGCTCCTCCTCCGCCTCCTCTACCTCCTCCGCCTCCTCTGACTCCTCTTCCTCCTCCTCCTCCTCCTCCTCCTGGTCGCCGCCCTCCTCAGGGCTTCCTCAGCGTGTTCCTGCTGCCTCCTCAAGGTCTCGTCGTCGCATTCCTGGTGCTGCGGCTCCTCCTCCTCCTCCTCCTCCTCCACCTCCTTCTCCTGGTCGCCCTCCCGCCTCCTCGTCCTCCTCGTCCGCCTCGTCGTCCTCCTCCGCCTCCTCCTCCTCCTCCTCCTACAGTAACCAGCAATAAGTCAACTAGTTACAGTAACCAGCAAGAAGCAGAACTGTAACACTGGAAACTACAAGCTACAACTGGTACAGGAAACTGCGAACCTCGCGCCTACAGCCTGGTGGCCCCACAAGGGGGCCGGCGGATCTGGGTTTTTGAAGGGGTGCACGCATGATCTCTTTCACCACCCATTGTCATCACATGCTTGGTACTGAATACCAGCGAACCTGAGCTGACTTGATGATGCTGTAGGCTATGTAGGGCTTGATGTTCGGGTCGAGGTTGTAGCTCCTGCTTTCGTCCGCGTCCAGCTTCAGACACTGGCCCAAGCAATTGGCGTAGTGCTTGTCCTTGCTGTATATTGCTGCGAAGCTGTCGCCCTCGTACTTGCCACTCTTGATGCGCATCGGCCCCAGTGTAGTCAGTCACTGCCTCAGGAGAGCACTGTCCCCCAGGTAGATATGTCCATCCTCTGTGATCTCGTCGGCGCAAGTCTCCACCTCGGGCTCGTCCTTCAGACGTAGTGTAGCTGTCTTGGGTTTCGCCGGCTTCCTGGGCAACTCCGTCCTGAAAAGGTTGTCGCTGCTTGAACTATCCACGTCCATCGGTTCCATGCCGAATTCCTCGTCGTCGCTCTGCGTAGGCTGCATTATGTAGATGAACGTGACGATTCCCGCGATGATAGAGACTAACGTCACCACCGTAGGAGACATCGAAAGACAAACTCCATACACTGCGAGCGCACAGAATTGAAGCAAAACTGCAACTTGGTCAGGTATCTGGATGGTTCGCTGCGCGCCACTCCTTTTCCATTGGGTAGATGTCCGCCGCGTCGTCCATTGCCCGCCGCTCCGACATACTCGGTCTCGTCATAAGTCTCGTCCTTCTCGTCGTAGAAGCACTCGTCCACGTAGTTGTACGTCTCCACCGGCCAGGTAGATATCTCATCGTTCCCCTCGGTATCGTCGTACAGCTCCTGCTTGACGTACTTGGCCATCTTCGCGTTCAGGTCGCACACCTTTTTGTTGGCTGCTACCTTCTCTGGTCCAGCGAGCTTTCGTCCGCGTGTTGATGGTGCTCTGTCATCAGGCCCACGAGTCCACATGTTGGATATCACAATCTTCCTCGCGTAGCCTCCTGAAAGCACTTTCGTCAAACAGTCCGCTAGCATCTGCTCGCTCTTAGCCCACTTGATGCTGACTTTCTTGAGTGACCGACGCAGTATAGCCGCCTCTAGAGAAAGCCTCCTATCGGCCATAGAGACCTTCTCCCTCGTGATCGTGTCATACATGCTCTTGCAGTCGGTCACCGAAATGCATGTCACCCGGCAGGTGTCATGCACGAACTCGGCAGCGTCCATCTCTGGGTACAGGATTTCCGCTAGGGTTGACCTTGTCCAAATCAACATATCAACCGAATCTGCACATGAGTATGCCTCCGCCTATAGAGTAGGTCATGCACATTGTACTTGTTGCCGCGGTCCTCGTTTATCTTCTCGTTGCCTAACATAATGAAGTGTCCCCGCTGCGATCTGTGTGTCGGCAGGTTGTCGAAAGCACTGTCGGTCACGTTGATCACCATGGTCTTCCACAGGTTCAGGCCAGCTGTGAACTTAATCAGTAGATCGTCCCGCTTCTGGGTTCTCCTGATAGCTGCGTTCCCGTCCTGTAGGTTCTGCGCCGTCGGAGCTCCCAGCGTTGATGCCAATCGGGATGCCTCGAAAGCCTCTTCGAAGCAAATCAGTCGCGCAGCCCACTGCAGTTGTCCAACCACCATTCGTAGTCCTCGATGTTCTGCAGGGGTAAATGCACTGTCAGTTGCCTTGCTGCGCTCCCTGGAGATACGTGCAGTCTGCATAGACTTTACGTAGGACTTCATGGTGACGTTGATGCTGCCGTCCTTGTCCTGTTGGCAGGCCCGGCCACGGAACGTCGCCTTTTCTTTCCTCGCGTATTTGACCTCGCCGAAATCGATCTCCTTCTGAAGGTCCTTCATGATCTTGGCGCCCTCAGGGTCGTCATGCTTGATGCCCGTGAGGAAGTCGTCTACGTGTAGACACGTGATCCCGATGATCGTGTTCTTCGCGTTGCGCTTGATGAAGGTCGCGGGCTCGAAGCTCAGGCCTTCCCATCCAAGCTTCACGAGCGTCTCGCGCAGCGCCGCGTGCCAAGCTCTTGCCGCATCGTTGGTGCTGTAGATGTTCTTGTTAAGCTTCAGCAGGTCGCCTGCCTTAACGCCTGGGATGGTGGGCTTCCCGAGGTTCGTTGGGATTCGAAAGTAGAGCTCGCGCGTCATCGCCTTGCCTCGTAGAAAGGCTCCCTTCGCGTCTGCGAAGACCAGGTTCACGTTGAGGCTTGATACGACGCTGCGCAGAAGTAGCGTCATCTGTGCTGAGACTGTAGGAGAGTTTCGGCGCAGCTTGTCGTCGAATTTCTCCTCGTAGCCGCGCCCACACATTCTCGTCTTCGGCTCAAAGGTCGTAGAATCCTTGTCCGTCCAGACCACGTTGGAGCTTGGGATATTGTCTGGGTCTATCTTCTCAACCGCTGCTCCTGATATGTGGGTTGCTGCATCGTACTTGCACCAGGGGTTCCCTTCCTTCTCCACTGCACCCTGCATCTCCTTCCACGTGAACTTGTCGTCGCCCAGCGTTTTCAGGTTGATCTCCTGATGCTTGTTGGCCCTCGTCGGCTGGGTGCACGTCCGCTCGGCCACGAATGCTTCAACGAGGAGTGGTGTCTCCGCCAGCTGCTTGACTGGTCCCGTTTGCCCCTTCGCACGCTTGATGCTGATGGGCGCGTCGTCCAGCAGGAACTCTTTGAGCGTCGCGGGATGCTCCTGACGCTTGCTGCCTTGATGCTGCTCTGGCTGTCTTGTGCTCGACGTTGCCGTCCCTTGCTGATCTTGCGGTGCTGGTGTCGGTGCTGCTGCCGTCTCCTTTGCCTTCATGCGCTCCTACATGTGCCTCTGGATGCTGGCAGGTACATGGAGTTGAGCTCGGTCGTCGTGAGCATGGTCCTTCTTGGTCTGCTTGAGCTTCAGGTCCTTCTTGATCGAAGGCTTCTTCCCACCGCGTTTCACCTCCTTTGGCTGCCCCGGCTCCTCCATGATCTCGTCAGTATTGCCACAATTTGGAGGTCCAGGCTGTGAGGCTGCAGGTTGTTGGCCACCTCCCGGTCCATCCTCAGTTCCCTCTTCCTCTCTCGATGTGATCTCCTCGATGACCGTGATCGGTTGCTGCGCCGCCATATCGTCGATGATCTGAGGGTTAGCTACCCAGTCCACCCTCGAGATGTCTTGAACCAGGTCGCGCGTGTCCAAATTGAACAGCCGCCTCCTCTCGATCTGATACCCTGGTGCCGGGTCGGGTAGTAGAGGTGCATTCCTGACGGTGTCCAGCTGCCTCAGGTCGGTCTTGCCCTGGCTGCTGGATGCCACTGCTCCCAGGATGGTGTCCCAAGCTTGGTGTGCTCGACGTAGTCGCGCTCGTAGATCCTCCTCTGCTTGATCCTGATCAGCTGGTGCTGGTTCGTACTCATCGTCCAGCCTCTGCCGCATCGGCATCGCGTCATTGTCGTGTGCCTCATCCAATCGTCTCTTTCTGCTTCTGCTTCGGATGCCCCGCACCACCTTGAGCTGGCGCTGCTTCTGGCGCGTCTGGTTGTCCTTGCGCACCAGGTAGTCGCCGATGAAGTTATTGGTACCTTTCCGGAGGCCCTGATCTTGATGTTGATCTGGCTGTTGATCAGGTGGTTGATCTGGCTGCTGATCATCTCGTGCTGGATTGTATTGCTGTCCTCGAATGTCTACCTACACGACCACCCTTCGGGTGATAAGGAGGTTCGGGGGGGAGGAACCAACGTCTCACTCGATCGGTCTCACTATCGATCTCACTATCGGTGTCGCTCGATCGATCCCACTCGATCGATCTCACCATCGAGATCACTCGATCTATTTCATTCGATCGCTCTCACAATCGATCTGACTATCGATCTCACAATCGATCTCACTATCGATCTCACTATCGATCTCACAATCAATCTCACATTCGGTCGTCTCACTATCGATCCCACTATCGATATCACAATCGATATCACAATCAACGTCATCATCATCATCAACATCATCGTCATCAACGTCATCAACATCATCATCAGCATCATCACCTCATCACCATCATCACCTCATCACCATCATCATCAACATCATCATCATCATCACCATCATCATCATCATCATCATCAGCAGCATCATCATCATCGGGACACCATCATCGTCATCATCATCATCGGGGCACCATCATCATCAGCAGCAACATCACCATCAACATCATCATCATCATCATCGGGGCACCATCATCATCACCACCATCACCATCATCATCATCATCATCACCATCAGCATCATCATCATCATCATCATCGTCATCAACATCGTCAACATTCTCATCATCATCATTGGGGCACCATCATTATCACCACCATCACCATCACCATCATCATCATCATCATTATCATCATTATCATCATCATCATCATCATCATCATCATCATCATCATCATCATCATATTCATCATCATCATCGTCAACATCATTAACATCATCGACATCATCATCATCATCATCATCATCATCATCATCATCATCATCATCATCATCATCATCATCATCATCATCATCATCATCATCATCGGGACACCGACGGGACACCGGCGCGACACCGGCGGGACACCGCGCGCCACCGGCCCCCGAGCGGGACACCGGCGGGAAACCGCGGGGCACCGGCCGCCCGATCAAGGTTCTTTTGCTCCGGCCGCGCCTCAGCCACAGGAGACTTTCTCTCGCCTGCCCACGCAGCTTCGCCTCGCCCGCACGGCACACACGAACACGAAACCGAAACCGATTTCCCGGTAGGGTGGCTCTCCGTTCCACTTCGAGCTCACCCCTTCACCTCCGATAAAACCTCTCTGTCCAGCTCGCGATCGGGCTGGCCCGCCGTCTGAGGACAGGTCGGTGAACTGCATGGTCGTCACCTCGTGCCAGTCGCTTTTCGTAGTAAACTTGGTGAGCTCAGAATCGGGATCCTAGTGTGAATCAGCCAGTAGCCATGCTCGTCCTTGCCCAGGCACCGGGCAGGTCCATGCCATCGAGCATGCAAATTTCTCTTTAGATTGTCCGATCGCCATAACATCAATCGATCACCTTGCTGAAAGGGCCCTGGCTGGGGCCTTGACCTTGCCGGATCTGTCCGTCTCAACGCAGATGAGTTGGCTGCCTTGAAAAAGGACTCCGAACATATCTGCTGAAGGTGTAGTCGATTCCACAGCGATGTCCTCTCAGCTGCCCTGGGAACTACTGCTGGGTCGTTGTCGGGATTCGCCAGACTCGCAGGTAGTGTCTGTCCAGCTCCTAGTACCCACTGCTGTGGTGAAAAGCCCGCTGTGCTGACCAGTTGGTTGCGCGCGTTGGCCATGCCTCGCGCTGCAGCTGCAACTGACTCCTGACCGCGAATTTCTCCATCATTGAAGACACTCGTCGCCATCTCATTTAGGTAGCACGTATCTTCGTCTCGACCTTGCCCATCTGCCAGTGAGCTTCTGGCGCCGCGTTGTTGATCGCCAGGCCTGGGTCGTTGCGCAGTGTCTCGAACTCGCCCATGAAGGTTGAGTCCTGGTCTTGCTTGACCACGATAGGGGGCTCAGCCCAGGTCAGCCATCCAAGCTCGAAAGCCTTCTTAGCCAATTCTGCCGTCGGTCTTGATCCAGGACACGTGTAGACCGTGTAGATGGCCACTGTAAAGTCCGATGCAATATTCACGATCACTAGCACCACGTGCATATTCTTGTCCATATCTGGTATGGGCATGAAATCCATGCCAATGGCCTCGTTATAGTCCCTAACCTTGGGCTGAGCTGCTGTAGGTCTTGCTGCCGTCCGAGCCTGCTCCTCACCCGTCGTGCATCTGAAGAGTCGTGCTGCTTCTGCCGCTCGTCGACTAGCTCTACCGTGCTGTAAGTATCGTACCAATGACTCCTTGTAGGGTCCATGTGAATGGCTCTCGTGTATCTTCTTGATAGCTGCTCGCATGAGTGGTGGTACCGCCGTCCATTCCGCCATCTCGATGTTCTCGACGTGCATGCTGAAAATCGTCGCTGCACTCGCGTGCATGGGTGCCTCCGCCTCTGCAGGATTGGCCTCGATCTCGGCAAGCTCGATGCCATCGAAGTTGTTGGCGTACCTGGCGTAACCGCCATGCTGCTTCTCGAGGTCCCGCTGATCCTCGATGCCGTCAATGATCGTCTTAGCCAGGCTAACCGTCCAATTGCCAAGACTTGATGCTGTTCCCTTCGGCCTGTTGATCACGCTCGTGTGCTCGTGTATGTTGTCACGCCTGATGCTGTGAGCTTTGCGCCTAGCATGATAGCTTTAGTTAGGAACCGCGTCGGCTTCTTCAAGGGATCGCCCATGAAGTCCATCGGGTTGCTGCCCTCGGTGCACTTGTGCATCATCGCGGCTACGAGCTCTGAGCCTAGCCACAGCATGAGCTTCCAGGCCTTCGAGGCCAGCGGGCTCTCCATTAGCATGCGTGCTTCTCGACGCATGCAGTTGAGCCAGATCTGCTTGACGAACCGCAGGTGCTTCATGCCACTCGCCGGCTTCATCATCTGCGTCTTCCGCGGAAGCATGTGCGGTATATTCGTGAACGGGCCGCATGGAAAACCCACGATAGTCATGTAGGGGTCGTCCTCGTCCAGCTGCTTCAGCACTTCCCGCTGTGACTTGATGTCCAGGATGTCCCTCGGTCTCGTAGTAGGGTGCCGCCGCTGCTGAGCTTCCGATGTGGCCGCCATGCCACCCGCCTAGAGCTCGCATTTGATAGGCCGCTTCTCCTCTGGGTCCGCCCTTAGCGTATCCGTGACCTGCTGGCACTGGTCCAGCTTGTCCTGCAACTCCTTCTCCCACGTCTCGATCTGCTTCCTCTGCTTTAGTCGTAGGATGCCCTTGTTTATCTCTGGCACCTCCGCGTTCCAGATGTCGACCTCATCTGTCGTGACTGATGGTGCTGTTTTGCCTGTCTCTTTCTCAGGCCAGTCCTTGAGTGAGATCGTTGGGTTCCCCGTCTCGGTCTTGCTGAGCGGCACCCCGTACTTGTTGATTGCCTCGAAGTTCGTCTCTGCTCCTTCACGTACAGCGCTGCATCGAGCGCCTCCAACTGATGGATGCTCAGCAGTATCGGCGTCTTCGATTTCTGCAGCCTCTGGAATCGTATGTTCATGTCGGCTCCTGAAAGTCCAGCTGTCACTTCCTGCTCGCCTTCTGCCATGACCAGGGCACTATCGTTCACGCCTCGGAAGCGCATGGATGATCCCCTCATCCTCGTAGTGACCCTGCTGTCCTCCGCGTAGCCGTCTAGTGCTAGTGAACCTCCGCATCCTCGTAGGCACGCCGTGTCCAGCACAGCATGTCCATCTGGAATAGGTCCTTTCCTTTCCGGGTAGGCCTTGGTCTCCTCCAGCTCCTCGTAGTTCAACTGCAGCCCAGATGATGGTGCACGATCCCCTGTAGGCCTGTAGTCCGCGTCCTGTCCTGCGTTCCGTCCACAGCCATGTCGGTCGCACTCCTTGAGGTAGGCGCTCGCTGGTGTTCCTTGCGATGTCTCGTAGTTCCGAGGTGCTGACCCAGGATGCTTGGCACAGATCGTACGCCAAGTTCCTGAGCCCCTGTGGTTGCCATCTCCATCGTGATGTGCATGAGCTGGTGGATCCGGTGTAGTGCCCAGTCCACGCACCACTCCATGTAGTCCCTGTAGGCTGCCTCCATGTTCTCGCAGCTGACCCATAACGCTGCGATCTGTGCTGCTCGATCTTTGATCTTCTGTAGGTCTGCCGCTGTGTGATCCTCCTCCTGGTAGTCGCTGCTCGCTCTGCTGGGCCATGTCTGTCCTGGTCCAGATCCTGGCGTTTGCCCGTCACCACCTTCAGATTCTTGTACTTGATGTTCCTCAGGTGCGCTGTGGATCCGATTCGCTTCTCCAGGCCATTCTCGTGTACCTTGATCGTCTCCAGGTGCCGATACCGCCCAAGTGTTCACGATCTGCTCGTCGGTGTGAATCCTCGCCTTCGTCAGATTCGTGATCTCCTCCATCGTGGTCTCCATTTCCGTCAGCTGGTCATTCACGATCTGGATGGCATTCATGTCCATTCAGCTGTCCGCCATCAGTAGCTTTACCGCCGTTGCCATCGCAAACCCAGCCCGTCGTAGAAAACTTCCAGGTCGTCCGTGAAAGTCCTCCACGCTGTAGGCTGCTCGATGATCCGCCGCTTGATGGCCCTGTCTTCTCGCGCTCTGGGTCGCCTTTCCAGAGGCCCTTCTTGTGACATGCGATGCACTTCGTGCGAGCCCTAATCTTCTTGAGCTTCTCTTCCCTTTCCTTGCCGTCCATCTTGATGGGTCCCTGCTTGTTGATGTTGCCCTGCCATACTCGGTCTGACTTGCTCTGTGCGAGCCTCTCCCGGGCTTGCTTGTAGTTCAGCTTGTGGCCTTTGCGTCCAGCTTTCCACCCAAGACGCTGAGCCTCTGCCGCTAGAGTGTCGCACTCCTCCTAGCTGACCTCTTTGAGGTCGACGTCGTCAATCGCGCCCTCGAACTCGTCGATGTCGGCTGCGAGCGCGTCGTAGTCTTCATCGCTCAGAAACCCGTCGTCGTCGCATATGCCACACTCGTCTCCGAGCAGGGCCTCCTCTTCGTCATCGTCGTAGTCCACTGGGTAAGCCCCATGCCGTCCGCGTCCACGTTCGTCTCTGCTTGTAGTGTCCAGCTGGATTAGCATCGCTGCCGTCACGTCGTCCCAGATGTACTCGTTGTTGCATTATCCGGGAATCGCCTTATGCTCAGTCATGCTGATGTTTGCCAACTTCAGCAGGAACTATGTCCGTAGGTCCTCGCTCACCGTCGCGTTTGCCGAGAGAGATTTGAGCCGCTCGTATTCCGTCTCCCGCCTTGATATGTAATCCTGCACTGGCTCCGATCTGTTGCGAAAGCCTTTGAAGACAAACTCCTCGAATGCTTGCTGCTTTGGTAGTGGTGCGATCCGTTCGCACGCTTGTCGCACTGTTGCAACTACCAACTTTACTGCAGCAAGTTGGTCATCCCCTGCTTTGTCCAACACTGCTTGCGTT